>JADRCH010000098.1:7309610-7362159 GCA_019843965.1 Rhynchomys soricoides | reverse complement strand
GGCAGAATGGAATGGTGGGAATACAGAATGACTGATTGACAGCACCAGGGATTTCAGGTGAGGTGAGCTGCCAGTTTCAAGACATAGAAGAGCCAGTCAGTTGTTTCTAACGATGGGTTTAAGTCTGAGCAGAAAAGAGAAAATGAAGTTTGATTGTGACAAGAATTATATGACTGGTCCTGACTAGTTACGATGACTAAGGAGGAAGACAGAACATTTGGAAACTCCTCCCTCTTTCCTCCTGAGAAAAACAAGACTAAGTGACTAGAAGCTGAAAAAGAACACAAATTCCCAAAGTTGGGACACTAGAAAGAAATATGGGTAATGAGCAGATAACAAAATGCATGAAATGAAACCATGAAGGTTAAGTTACTGGTCCTGAGGGAAGACCATGATTAAGACACAAGATGCCACCTCGAAAGGGACGGAGTTAGGGCAGTGTAACCTGGAGTGTAAAGTAAGAATAAATTAAGAATAGGCATACAAAAAATTCAGATCCCTTACATTTTTATGACATAAAAGTATGTTATTAACATTAAGGGAAAATATTAAAGTAATTACCATTTTTCCAATGAAATTGAAAAATGTAAAACTACTTAAAATAAAGCTTAATTAGATCTGGGTTGGCAGCACATACCTGTTACCACAGCACATGGGAGGCTGAAGCAAGAGGAGCAGGAGTTCAAAGATAGCCTGGGCTATAGAATGAGACACCGTCTCAAAGAAAGCAAATTTAATTAAGACATGCTGTGATGAAATTTTTTTTTTTAAAAAAGAAATTAGTATACACACCCACATGTACATGTGTATACTAATTTCATATATATTTAGACAAATTGTTACTATGTTCCATTTAATGATTGTTTTAAAAAGCAAAACTAATACCAACTAATATAGACTTCCTTGTTCTAAATCTTGAAGTTATATAAAAGATATAAAACGAATAATTGTTATAGGAGGCACAATGTATAAAAATTAAGAGATATTTTTAAGGTAGAATCTCAAGGAATATGCTATCTACAGTCTTTGGACAATAAATACTTGTAGTTCCCAAACATGATTCATTATACTGACTATAAACTTTGTAGTGCACAACTGCTAAGTACTTCCCACTACTAAAGAAAAAAAAACTGAGGATAAAAATGAGGTAAAAAAAAAATCTTAGGTACTTTTTGCTCCTAAGCGTAAAACTCAGAGTTATGTTTGAATTGTGTATGTAGAAAAGTAATTTCCCCAAATATTTTTGGTATGATAATAATGGAGTCTCTGAATAAAGTATAGGTGGGTCTTATCCTAGTTGGCCTCTTTCTTGTCTAGGTTAATTACTAAGCATGGTTAGCTAATCACACTTCCTAGTCCTAGTGCAGTTTGCCCAGGCTCACAGGAAATGTAACTCTCTTACCAACCAAGGCCAGGAACTACTCTGGATGCTGTCCTGAAGGAGGAGCTCACCCAGGGCATCACTAAAGCACATCCCTTGTACACATCAGTCACACAGACCCTCCCCATGCTAGAGAACCAACCTAAAAATTTTTCACATGAGGAGATATCAGGCATTTTATATGTGATGATTTATCATGAAAAACTTTTAGAATTTGGCATTTATTTTTTGAATGCACAATGTACAGACAAGTTTATAATAGCAAACATTTTAATAGAAATGTGAAAAGTACTTAGAGACAGAATAGGAGCATTTTGCTTTTTTCTAACTCAAATGAAATGAAAAAAATTCTATACTTACTTTGAACTTAAATACATCTTAAAATTAAGAATAAATTAAATACTTCGATAACTATCATAAATGGATAGCACGTCCTCGGTTTACCTTACTGCCAATGATTGACCGAACTTCATCATCTGGTGATGTGGGAGTCCCAGATATATCTGGGTTACTGTTGCTAAGGCTTCGAGAACGGTTTAAGTTAAGGCTTGCAGGTCTTACTGCAGACCTAGCCATTGTGGCATAATGCACTGATCCTCCCAAACCCCCGGGACCTGGAGATGCAATAAACAGCACATAATTAGTAAGAGAGGACTCCTAAAAATGAACCAAACACTTTACAAGATTCCACCAAAATTATAAATTGCTTTAGTTTCTAAATGAAAATTAACACATGTTCTTTTTTTTTTTTTAAAAAAAAAAAGAAATACTTAGAAATAAAACCACTCAAGAACCAGTGGCAGCTCTGTGAAGTTCTACTTTATAGCAGTTGACACAAACCATATGGATCATAACTAAAGATCACTGTCTTAAATGTTTGAAAATTTCATGAGCAATAAAAAATAAAACAAATAAGGAACACACAAACACCACCTTTACTCAAACACAGTGTCTTGGACAAAAAATGTGGCAGCTGGTACCACTTCTGTTCCCTTTTGGTCTACACTTTCTGTTCTGCCCCTTGATATATGGTCACTATAGAGACATCCAATTTATCAACATCACTTAAAACAAAGGATGTTTTTAATTTCTCTATCTTCATAAGTTATGTGAAAAATAATAAAAAAAAATAGCATCTTTGTTTTACAACACACACATACTCCTAAAGATAATTCTAAGAGCTTAGGTTATAAAAACAAAGAATTCCTTTGTCTGAATAAAATTTGCTTTTATATATAAAAGCAAAACTAGTCAGTGATTATATTCATTATCTGCATCTTTTTTGTGCATGTGTGTACACATGTATATTCTGTGAGTATGTGCGTGCGTGTGTGTGTGCGTGTGCGTGTGTGTGTGTTTGGTTTCTTAACATTGGTTTTGAAGTCAAACTCAGGCCTTCATGATTGTATGATAATCATTTCATAGAATAAGCCCTCCCCCCAGTTCTATCTATGTCTTAGAATTGGAGAATATTTTACAATGTCTTTATTGAAAATAATACAAATCTGCAACTAATTAGTGTGTACACTTTTTTTTAGGTCAGGGCAGGAAAAAGGTTACATGAAAGATGTGTGAAATCTTACTACTGAACTAAACAAGAAGGCGGATGGAGACGTACTCTGGGTATTGTGCACTATCACTCACATGCTCAGATTCTCAAGTTAGAATCTAAAATCAAGACAGTAAATTATGGGTCAGGGTAGAAGACCCATTGCTTCCTCTTTTCACAACAAAGGAAAGAAACTCTAGGCTAAAGCTTAAGCCAGTAATGCTGCCAATGGCTGCAAAGGGGCACGTACCATCGTCACTAGAGACGAGTGACTGCTTAAACAGCACACAGGTAAGCAGTTTCCAAAGTTCAATAATTAACTAACAAGCTCAATGGGAACTCAACTATCCCTCACAAACACCACTATCACCAACGTCATACAGAAGGCAAGAAACTACTTGAGGCATTAATATTCAGAAAGCTTATGTTATCTTACTGGTCATGAAGGAATTGGAATTTTTCTAGACCACCATTTATTATATTACTATAGACCTTTTAAAGTTAATAAAAAAATTAGTGAACAATGTGTTTCCTTAAATGTCCAAAAGCACTCTGAATGACAAATAAAATAATAAGACTATTAATTTTAACAAGAAATGATAAAATGCTTTCAGAGGTGGATGAAGTGACTGTGGAGGTTCACTTCCAATAATTAATTTAGCCAACTCTCCAATCAACTTAAAGAAGATGTATATAAATGAGGTTTGAAAAGGAAACACACCCTTCAATGACTAACACAGTGAATGTTTCTTAGCAGAGAGTGAATAACACCATGAACTATCTGGGTACTTCAGTCTTGGCAAGAACACTTCACGAGAGAGGTTAACACTAAAAAGAATAAAGTACCTGGTGACGGTGAGTTAGGGTAAGTATTTGGCAGGCGGAACACATAGTAGATATACGATGCGAGGAGGTTGTTTCTGCCATGCTGGTCGTGATTCCCTTCTAAGTTTTTGTGAAGCCGGTTTATAATTGATGCCATAGCTTCAAAAGATGCTTGCCCTAGATTTACTTTTCAAAAAGAAGAAAATATTTTTGCTTTAATGTCTTTAGACTTGCAGTTCCACAGGAAAGAAGACTCTGTCCCTTTTACACAAGGCTGTAAGCAGAGTGATAAGATACCATAAGTGTGTAAGGCATAAAAATACTGTACTGATTTTGAATTTTGTACTAGCTCAAGAAAAAGTATTCTTGAAAACAAAAGGAAAGATAACACATTTTAAAAATTTAATTTGAAAACTGTATGGGGTGGATTAATTAAAACAAAAACTCCCAACAGGGGAAAAAAAAAAAACTATTTTGAGAAGTAATACAAAGCACAGAGAAATCCATCTTATACACAACCTCGAGAAGTAACTTCTCATTTTAAAAAATGTTTCTAAAAACCTAAACAGCATACAATGTGCACCTACTATTTAAAGAAGTTTAAAATAACGATGAAAATAAATTATTGAAAACAATAACATTTAAAGAGATTAATGGGTAACAACCTGATTGAAATGACTGACTCTGTGAAAGAACTAGAAGGGGAGGGGCTGTAAAACCAGAGAACAGCAAAGCACCTGAACCGGCAAAGCAACACGCACTCCATCCTCCGTGTCGGTACACCACAACAATTCTTTAAAATCAGGGATTCTGACAGCACACTGACGAACTAGGTAAGCAAGAGGCCACCTGAACAAGGGTGTCGGTTCTGTGATTATTCATTTAATCATGAGAGAAAATTATGAACAGCTAAATGAAACCAGGCAAGTTTCTTTGCCGGTTAAATAATCAAGCGAATGGCCATTTACAATATAATGAACGCATACTGAGCTAAGAGGGTAAGAGCACAGAGACAGAATCTTGAGAGGGTTTAGCAACTTCCTGGTTCCTGGGTAAGTCCTTTACTTCTTTCCCCTCATGGTTAACTATTCCAAATCAATAGAATCAGGTCCAGGGGATGGAGAGGTGGCCCAGGATTAAAAGCACTGGCCATTCTTCCCAAGGACGAAATACTGATTCCTTCTACCCATATGGTAGCTCACAACCAACTGTTAACTGCAGTTCCAGGGCGTCTGATACCCTCTTCCGACCTCTACAGCTACCAGGCATGCATGAGGTATACATACATATACATACATTCAGGCAATACACTCATATGCATAAAATCACAATTACATTAAAAAATTCATCTTGCTCACTAGCAGTTCTTACCTTCTATATCACTCAGAACATGCACAAAGCATGAAAGGTCTCAAATCTACCTACAAACTGAGTAGAAAGTAAAGCTCCTATCAGCTTTCCAGGCAAAGCAGCACCCTTCCCCCGAGAGGTCCAACTTCACTCTCATTTCCTGAACTTGCTTCAATGGTTAAATCATTTCTCACTCCATTGTCTTGTTGCTTTCTCCGATCTTGCAAATGATTTAACATGCTCACATTAACTTTTTCACTTTTAGCTTATGTGTATGGGTATTTTGCCTGCATGTATGTCTATGTATCATTTGCATGCCTGGTACCTGCAGAGGACAGGATAGGGTGTTGGATCCTCTAGCTGGAGTTACAGGTGGCTGGAAGTCTCCACGAGAGTGCTAGGAATTGAACCTGGATCCTCTGGAAGAGCCACAAGTGCTCTCAACTGATACACCATCTCTCAGCATCTTCCAATCTATTCTTATGCTCCACTCAACTCAGCTTTCCCTTCTAACTAAACTTCTCGTGTTTCTTCCTTCATTAAACTAAACTGTTCTTAAAATCTTTATTAGTGGACAATTGTCACATATGAGATATACTCTAGAGCCAGTTGCTTGGGCTAAATTTTGGCTGTGGTAATGATAGCTGAGTGACTTTAAGCAAAATGTTTAAGCATGTTTGCCACTGTACTCATCTGTGAGTGGGGGTTTGAATAAGAAGGCCCCATTTGAATGTCCGGCCCACAGTTGATGGAGCCGTTAGCATGGATTAGGAGCTGTGTTGGATGTGTGTCACTGGGGTTGGACCTACACCATTCCCAGCTCCCATGACTGCGGATCAGAGGTCAGCTCTCAGCTACTGCTCCAGCAACATGCCTGCCTGTCTGCTGTCATGCTCCCTGCTATGATAAATACTTTCAAAGGACAGCTGCCTTGGTCATAGTGAAGAGTAACTAAGACAGGACTACCCAAGCAGGCTGAGAGGATTTCATACAAAGTGGAAATAAAACACACAGTACAATTTTGATCAATTGCCTTACAATTTATTATTATTATTTATTTTATTTCTATAACCCCAAACAAGTAATAACTTTCTTTTCTTAAAAGCCATTCTAAAGTAACCATCCCCTTTCCTTTGTTCTGTTCTCTCTTGCCTTAATATCAGGGTAAGAAGCTGTATATGACTTCATACCTGTCTTTGCTTTAGATCTTTCCACTCCCTACCACAGTGTCTTTTGTGAATGCCCTCATGTGAATGCAGGTGCACGTGAGTCACAGCAGTTATGAAGGGTGCACATGTGCCAACAGCATGTGTGAGGTCAGAAGTTAACTGTCTTCTACCTTATTTGTTTGTTCGTTTGTTTTGGGGGAGTGAGACAGGGTTTCTCTGTGTAGCCCTGGCTGTCCTGGAATTCACTCTGTAGACCAGGCTGGCCTCAAACTTACTGATTCACCTGCCTCTGCTCCTGGCTGCTGGGATTTAAAGCCAGTGCCTTGCTGGGTTGGTTTGTTTGTTTGTTTCCTTCTCCCTTGTTTTGAGTCAGAGTTTGTTTGTTGTTTTTCTTCTGTGTTTGACAGAGTAGCTGGCCCATGAGCTTCCGGGAAGTGGCTTTTCTCCAACTTCCCCTACCCACAGCAATATAGGCACTGCAGACACTTATTCTATGCATTTGGCTTGTGTATGGGGGTCTTAGAAATTTGCACTCAGGTTTTTCACACATGCACGCCTTTACCCTAAGACATCTCCCCAGCCCCTGCACAGTGTGCCTTTAAAAGTAAAATTTGGTCATGTTGCTTTCTTAGTTGGAGCCAGACCTCTCAAAGGCTAATGTTTCCTGGTTTCCTAAAGTGTGGTAGAAAAGCCTACCACTATCTTCCCTCTTGCACATCCGCTCTAGCTACCAACCCTCTACTCTGAAGCTCATTCCTTACAAGTCTTCCCATAGTGTCCCAAGTCCTTTGTGTCTGTTACATCAACGTGCCTCCTTTTCCTTGAAGAGTACTTATGAAGGCCTCCTATTCATCTTTGAATATTTGAACCACGAACTTCCTCCACTTACAAGTACCCCTGGAAGAATGTATATCTCAGGATGTTGAGCAGACGTCTCCTGAGTACCAATCAGTTAACAAGTGTTAATAATGCTGCAGCTTGTGTTTCTTTCCGGCTCGGTTTCTTCCAAGATTTTTATTTGTAAGGGTGAAAATGAGAAACAGTTCTATTTTTCAGAGGACAAAAGAGAATAAATACAGTGATTTTGAGAAAACGAAGAGAAGATAGGAAACAGAGGATAGCGGATGGATGAAGACGCAGAATGGATGCACTGTATGCTCTAGAAAAGGTAATAGGATTTTTTTGGCTGCTTTTCTTAACGACTCTATAAGGACTTAGCAGCAGGGACCAAGCTTTGGACAGTGTCAATGAATATCTGATTCATCAGAAGTGCTTAATAACTATATGGTGACTGAATATTAATTTGTTTTGATAGTTTAAGTAAAAGTCTATAAATACATTATCATTTCTTGGCACATACAAGTCAATAGTGCCTCCTACCCCCTCCCACAATGAGCATAGCAAACAGAAATCAGGATTCTTCCTAAATCTAAGTTAGAAATGCAAAATTATAAATTATAAATTTAAGGATTCACTCCATGTAAATGTCGTTACCTATTTGGCCAGCAATCACAGGAGGTCTAACAACTAAAAGTATGAGTTTATCAAGCAGAAGATGAAGAAACCGGACTACTGGTTCCAGCTGTGAGGAATTCAAGGCTGAAATGCTGCTCTTCAGTTCACTCTCTAAGTTGTTTTCCATGATCCGCATGTCCCCAATTCGGACTGGGAACATGTGTTCATCCAGAGCATTGACAAGAGCAAAGAATTTGTCAAGATAAGGGTCCTAAAACAAAGAATGAACACAGAACTAAACAATTCTGACCACACCAATTCCCAAACTCTCAAGAACTACAGAACACTAATATCTCATATTAATTGATAATGCAAAAAGCCACATACAGGTATACACGCTGTTTGCAATGTAATAGGTCGCTTCTTACTTGTCATTGTGAAACAGCCGTCTCAAATTCCATCAGTTACTCAAGGAATCTTTGAGTGATGGAGACCTCACTTGTTTGAATTGGCCTAATTTTTGGCCAGGCACGGCAGGTACTTTGGCAAGCAGTGCCTGTTACTAACTCACTGTCTCATAGCTCCGACCCCACCTTCCTTCTCACACGGTGCAATACAGGAGCTAAATCCTCCCACCCATGCTACTCTCTGGTCAGCTGTAGTCGGCTGGGGCTTGATAACTTGAAAGGTTCCTTCTTATATTCCTGGGGGCCCTAGATGGGAAGGATGTGCAGCAGGGCAGTGGTGGCCATGATGCTCCTATGGTAGGCACTCGCCACCAGATCTCTCTGACACCACAGAATGCTGAGCTACATGTTCTTGCAGCAACGGGTCCTCTCCCCTGAGTCTGACTGTCGGTCTTTAGGAGCTTCCTCTGGCCCTCTAAGATTCTTTGTGGACACTTCTCTATTGGCTTTCTGTCATTATCATAGGATTCTTTTAACATTCATTTAATAGCAAATCATCTTTAACATTTTGAACAAGTCTGCATTATAAAATGTTATTAATTCAAACTGCTGGTGGATTTATCTCCTAACTGAATCTGTCAGCTATATACAAAGCCACTCCTTACTGCTAACAGAGTCTAAAACCTGGACCAACTGATCTCTAAAAACTCCCCACCTGAGATACTTGACTGACTTAAAATGAGCTCGCAAGAGCTTTTCTACTCTATTTTGCCATGTACCAGAAATTAAGAACAAGAAAAACACACATTATTGCTCAAAATATATCAATTACATTTAAAAGACAAAGTATTTAATGGCATTTAATGAAAAAGAATGTCTAAATATGTTTTTAACTAACATATATTCCTAAAGTCTGGCAAAACAACAGAACTGCCGTAAGTGAGATAATATGTTCAATTCATCTAAGTGAAATCTGATTATAAAGAAAAACTAAAACTCACTTGTGTATGAATGGATGAGACAGCTACGACTTCAACATTAAATACTCCTTTGTGGTTGTCCACCCACTTCATACCAGGTAGAGGAACCTATAAGACACCAAGCAGAGCGCACACAGGCTTACAAAGGCTTATGACTAAATGTACTATGGAAATACCTATTTTATTTATTCTTTGAGAATTCCATACATGTACACATGCATTTAGATTACATCTATCTTCCATTCCCTCCTCCCAAGTCCCCTAGGGCCCTCAATACAAGCGAGTATATACACTGGACTTCTGCTACACACAGCTAAAACTCTGGTAAAATTAACAAACTGAACACAAAGACTTTGAAAGGTGAAAGAAGAGATAGGCTGGCAACCTCAACAAGCAAAGATCGAAAAGCAGGTTTCTTGTATTTATTTATGCTTTAAAAATCCAGGACTGGATGTGAGAGAAAGGCACTCCAAAGAGCCAAAGAGAGAACACTGCCGTAGCTAGCAAAGCCAACCATACTTCAGCCATCAGCCAACAGCCACCCTTGAGACAGATGAAATCCACACAGCCTTGAAGTCTTGCCAAAACAAATAGAATTATGAGGGACATGCCCCCCTCCTCAGCTGTCCTTTTATGTGTAGAAAGAAGACCTACTACAGCTGGTAGTCCCATTTCAGATTCCCACATGAAGGGAGAGATTCAATTCTACTATTGAGTCAAATAATAAAGGTTTGGAACACAGCTTTATTTTTCAAAAAAAATTTCTCCTTTAAAAATATGTAGGCAAAATATATAACATACTTATAAATTCAACAGGTCTACAGTCTGAGAATTGGTAGCATAAATATCTAGGCACTTGTAAAAAATGTTATGTACATTTTTATCACGATCTTTTAAAAACTGCTAATTTAATGAAATTTGAAAGCAAATAAATATGGAATAGGGGAGATGATAAATGATACAAGTTATTGATTCCAGCTCTTGGATCAATAGATTTAAATAGCAATTATATTATAAATAAATATTTTATATAAATATTATTTTATAAATAAAATAATAAATCAGAAGCCACCACTGTCCATCCGTAATGCAACCACTATCAAATTTAAAACAGCCAGTATTCAGATCTTCTCACAACAGTGCAAATACATCTCTAAAGTAAGCATCTAGAAGTATAAATCATGAGGTAATACAAATGTATTTTTATTTGACATCTATTAGGCATAAACAAACAAAACTGGTTTAAGGTCCAGGTAATAATGATAAATAGTCTAGACAAAGTTTTATACTTCTACAAAGAGAAAAAAGAAATTTAGCTCCAGGTTGAAACACTTCTATCTCCTACGAATTTGTTCCCTAGAGCCCAACAAACAGGGCTCCTGGGGCATGTACCAGATGCCTCCACTCTGCTGAGGCACGTTAGTGACTAAGGTCTTCTCCTCATTCTGAGGTTCTAACAGTAGCCAACACGAGTGAGACCAATTTGGGACATTCTGATTTGAGGGATCTATGGTATCTCTAATAAAGGTATCACTAGCATAATAAAGGTATGCTGCTTTACCAGCAAGTAAGTCAGAAAAAACGGGCACTGCTGTGGTTTGGGAAAGAGAATGCCCCGAAGGCTTGGATGCCAAGTGATGGGCATCTGGGGAGTGGCTGGGGCAGAGGTTTCTATCCTCTTGAGCAGCCTGCTCCCTTGATGGATTCAGGAGAAGACAGTATTATTATGAGGTGGTGGAATCTAGGAGGTAGAACCAAGTTGGATGCGGTTGTCACTGTGGGCGTGCTCAAGATTTCCTTGTCCAGGACCCTTCCCCCTTCTTCTGCCGCCCTCCCTTGAAATGCCATGATGTTCCTTTGCCTTCTCACAACTTCAGAGAACACAGGCACACAAACTGTAAGCTACTATAGTCTTTACTTCTTTCATATTGTCTCTCTCAGGTATTTGCCACAGAGGCGCGAAGCTGACTCACTCCGCTTTGGGAGTGGTACCCACAAAGAGTGCATATGGGTTCAGGGTGAGGAACACATGTGCTTAAAGGAAAACCGTCAAGATTGAGAAGATGAAGAGTAATAAAGCTACATTAATAAAACATTTTAAAAGATCTGAATAGTAATTACCAGGTAAAATTAAAGAAATAGTTTTGTTAGAAACATAGGTTTCTTAGTACTTAAGCATGGTTACATGTAAAGCCCCGCATTAAGACTTAATAAAACAGAAAGTTTAAATTCACCAAATGGACTGGGGAATCTGCTCAATGGGAGTACACTTGTCTAGGATGAAAAAAGCCCTGAGTACCATAATCAGCACAGGAAGAGAGGGAGGAAAGGAGAGAAGAATAGAGGGAGGGAGGGGCGAGGTATTAGGTGTCATATTTCCAAGCAGAATGTTTCAGTTGGTTCTCTCCAGCCAGTGGCCTCACCACTGCGCACACCTGTCAGTCCACCCCTCACATTCCCTCCCACAATCCTCAGCAAGTCTTTTATCCTCTCTTGGCTCCTTTCTGAGTTTAAGCTTTAACCTGTATTTACTTCCACTGAAACACACACACACACTAACTGCATATGAGAGAGAACATATGGTGCTTATCTTTCTGAGTTTGGCTCACCTCAAGAAATACACTTTCCAGACTCTTTAAAACTAAAATGCTTATCATCACAATTTAAAGAGTTTAACTTTTCAGGAATTCTGGTATACAAAGTAATAGGTTTCGTGGTGGCATCTTTATATGTATTTGTCACCACAAAACTTTTATCCTTATTTTTAAAATTTATTATGTACTGTTATATGTATGGGTGTTTTGTTTGTATGTATGTCTGTACATCACATCTGTCCAGTCCCCATGGAGGCCAGATGACGGTCTGATCCTCTGTGACAGCAACTGCAGACAGTGACTAACTGCTACATGGGTCTGAGACTCAATCCTAAATCCTCTGGAAGAGGAGGCTTTTAACTGCTGAGCCATCGCCTCAGTCCTAATTGTTCGGTTCATGTATGTTATCCACAGATGCAGATGGTTAGCATGCACTTGTATAAGCATTTGAACCTGCAGATGGTCTGCATGTTCTTGTATGAGCATTTAAACCGCAGTTCCCACAAGAAAACTACTGGTCTTGCTTCAGAAACTGGCTTTGCACTTTAAATTATTTCAGTAAAGACAAATCCATAATGAAAAATACTCTACTATGTGCATTCACATAAAAGAAACAGCAAATCTTTTAGTAAATATCTTTATGATCAAAATTTTTTTTCATTCAGTCTGGAGAGTTAAACACCCTGAACGGCACTGACCTCAGGAGAAAGCACTGAATAGGCCTGTGGTGGTTTCTCCAAGGAGACCGGCAGGCAGAACTGCCCCGTCTTCAACCGACCATTCTGCAGCATTGGGATCCACTTTAAATAAAAGAAACATGGGTCTGTTATAGAAACCATTATGTGGACAGTCAGCTTTAAGAATGTGACACAGCCAACTTTCTCTCATAGCAACAGGCATGAGGCATTTAACTACCTAAGTAACGATAGGCCTTCAGCACTCCACTTCCCTGACGATATTTAATTCATGAAAATTCTCAAACTGCCTGTTTTAACATGAAATATTTAGTACATGGCCTTATTATCCAAGGAAGAGTCAGTTCTAGAAAAGGCTACAAAATCAATTTAAAAACAATAGTTTCACTTTAAACAGAGAAAACCTTGAATACTGGAAATAAAAGTATAATTTATTTCCTAGCAGTTACCGTAATTTGTCACAAACACGAGACAAAATATTCAATCAAATATAAATTTAAGTTGAAGGATAAATTCTACAAGAAGATTATATGACAGCACCGAACGTTGACCTTCCTGTGTGTTAATCTTGGCAATATGACCATAATTAGTTTTTTAAAAAATATCCAAAGGCTTTCATTTCTTGTCTATGAGTTTCTTTGATTCATTCAAATCCTCCTTTGATTAAATCTATTATGTTTATACTGCATCTTAGGAAAACACCCAACAATCAGAACCAACACCTAAGCCTTTATGAAGTGACTGACTAGCTAAGGACATTAGTGAGCATCTGTGGTGAGGATGCTTCCTTAACGTTACAGAAAGTCAAGCGGGCAGCACTCAGATAGGAACCATCTACGGAGTACTACAGTTCATAAATATTTTCAGACATTTACAATCCCTTAACATAAATGTAATACAATAACAGAAAGACTTACTGTATATCCAACTGGGGTTTCAAGAGGCGTGTTTTGTTTCTGTTGACAACTAACATGATAAAAAGTAAAGAGCAAGTGGTGATGGTCGGTTAACGTAGCAGGCAGTTTGACCTTGACTTCCTCGTGAAAATCGGGAGACCTTCATACAAAGAAATAAAAAACAAAAATCAATGTGTTTTAAAATGAATAATGACTGCATTTGCTTATCTGACTGGTCTTAAGATTAACTCAGGCTCATGCATAGCTTTTTCTCTACTCCAGGGAATTTTTTTCACCATTCTCATTTCTAAATAATTAACTTCTACTTCCAGATGAGGGAGCAAACATTGTTTCTGAAATTATTCATAATGCTTTGATGAAGGAGCTGAGGCGTCCTACTATTTGAAAATTTACTAATAATTACCACCTAGATAATGAGATCTCCATCACACTGGACACCGAAGTCCATTTATGAACCAAATTTGGTACCCACTTCACAGAAAAGTCAAACAAGTATTCTGGGTATATATTTTTAAGTCATACCATATGGAAACATGTTCCTTTGGCTGAGGTCCAACCCCCCTTTGGGAGGGCTATCTCTAAAGATTAAACATTAAGTTAGGCTCTCTGGGGAATGCTTTCTTTCAATTGTTCCATTGTTAAAAGGAATAAATAATGTTAGCAAACAGACTACTGCTGACACAAGAAAATAAAGACAAAATCAGAGAAAGCCTGCAAACTGAACTTGCCCAACAGCATAGAAGTGGTCCTAACCATTACACTAATAATACAAAGAATGTCACGCTTGATGGCCATGAAGCTTCTTCTCAACAGAAGGAGTTGTCTCAAGGGACACTTTAATAGAATCCTGGCTGGTTTTCCTGGTATACAAATAAAAAATAGAACTCAATGGAGGAATCTTACTTTTCCACTCTTAGCATCTTTCAGAATTATACTCAGTGTAAATACAGCTAAGCCATATGGTTCCCACCAACTTTAAAGTGAAGGCTGTCCATCCTGCCAGGTAAGTTTCTTTCTCAGATGTCGGTCAGTCAATACTCTTCTTGTTCAAATAAGCCTCAAAACTACATTGGCAGGTGTGGATTTGATCACAGAAACACTAAGTGGAATTAGGCCTTAAATAAGGTAACAAGAAAGAGCTAATGCTAGCCAAGTGTTTGATGCCTGGTGAACATTTTCAAAAGCGCGTATCTTGTTACTAAGCTCACCAACCATCACTGAATTATAAAAACCTGGATTTATAAGCAATATCAGGCAGTACTGCCATTTCATTTCCACTAATAATTTAAAAAAAAACAATAATAATGACCCAGCCAAACTGAGAAGCTTTTAGAAATTGTTGTTTTTATAGAAAAATATTTCCAATATTTGGGTTCTTCATTTCTCCCTGAAATCACATTATAGGTGTCTGTAAGAATTACTGATTTCAATACGTTGGTTTGTCATATTTGGACTAAATTTTTATTTTGGAGTTGTTTTAAAGATAAGACAACAATTACCCTTAAAGCTATATAACTTAGTAGGAATTTGAACTAGACAGAGATGTCAAAAGGTACAAGGGTTGGCAGATGCTCACAGGCCAAGCCCAGTACACTACCTAGTTTTATATTCCTGAAGATCAGGAACAGGTTTCATATTTTTAAGTGGTTTTGAAAAGTCTGAATAATAATATTTCTTGATATGAAACTGAAATTTAACTTTTATTAGACCACAGCCATAGCACATTACTGTTAACATCACTGTCTGACTACTGTGCTTTAGTGATAGAGTAGCAGAACTGTGACTGCAAGAGATGGTATGTAGCCATAGGCTTAGATCATACACTGTCTAGTCCTTCAGAGAAAATGGTTTCCTCATGGAGGACACATAGATTAAGCACTTCAAGAACAAAGTTAAACAGACTATTTCCAGGCAAAAATATGATATTTGATACAGATCTGAAAGAGTGCATAGAGCTTAGTAAACACAGGTTCACGAAAGGCCCAGAGACAGAGAACACAAAAACCTGGAAGAATATTGAGACTTAAAATTTTGATTAGAGTCTAGAGAACAGAAGGAGAATGTCAAAGATGTCAAATTCTGAACCAGAAAAATGGTTGTATTATTATTAAAACCAGAGAGTGTTGTAAAGACAAACATGGAAACCAGTGTGCCATCTGTCAGTGAAAGATACAAGAGCACAAAAGGTCGGGATTGGAAATGATTTGGAAGTGTTCCGTATAAACGTTAAAATAGAAGTGTTTTCATTGAATGCAGCAGAGAGAGATCAGTTAGAAACAGACACAGAATTGTGAGCAAAGATTTAGTATTTTGTGTGAAGTCACTGTGGATAGAAAATCTCAAAAGGTAGCCAGAGCTGAAACATGGCTGCAAAACAAAGGTGAGAGAGACAGAAGTTTAAGGAAAGCAGAAGCCACAGATCACAATGGCACCGGGGGTGGGGGTGGGGCGGCTCAGGGCTTGTCATAAGTGAAACACAGCTTCACTTTGAAGGTAACAACTATGATGGGCAAGAGACAAGAGCTAAGCATATTCTGAAGAAGTGGAATGGGCTGGGAGCAGATGTGAAGGAGTCGCACGGACAGGAGAGGAGCCATTGCTACTATTGAAAGAGAAAGAAAGGCAGACAAACATGGAGATAATTTGTGAGAATAGAGAAATAGATCTCAAATTTGACAACCATAATCAATAAACTAGAAATGCAGAAAGGAAAAGTAGAAGCTGCTGGAAACTCCCATAGTTACTGTTTCATGAGAGAAAAAATACAAAATAAAACCAAACCAAAATGATCACAAGACTGTAAAAGGGGCTAACGGAAGAGAAGTGAATGACTGTAGCCCCTACATGTGATACACAGTTCTGCCACAGCTCACCCAATAGGACAATTTTGTGATTTTTTTTCCCCCTTAAATAATTCAATACCCCTCTACACACAGAGAGAAAGAAGAAAATATAAGCTAGACAAGGTTAACAATTTCTCACAAAACTAACCCCAGAGAGCTACTAAATCAAAGGATCACAGGATGGTGAACACATCACCCCGCAAGGAGCTAGAGCAGAGTAGAATTCAACAAAATGAGGAGTATCTGAGGAAATAATAAGGCGGAGGTCAAAGGGTCCGAGGCCCCAACACTAATCAGTAACTAAACAGGAAGAAACAGAATTTTAAAAAGATGCTCTTGTCTAAAGCCTGACATTTGACATGTCTACAAAGAAGAGCTGCGCATCTACAGACTGAAAATTGTCATTCTGATGTCAGTCATGAATTTGGCACGTTCAGTGCAGCAAAGCATTTGGTAAACATACTAATGTGAGTGCTAACAATGCCACTAAGAAGTGAGTAACTTTGAAAGAAATATTTTAATTCAGTACCTGTTATGATATACTACGGCTGTATAGGCTTCCTTTGAAAATTCTGAACAGCTAGATTTACCAAAGATTACCTGTAACAAATAACAGCATGTTGAAACTTGGTTGTAGTAAATGCTGGATGGTTCACATCTATGTAAGAATTGTATGCTTTAATAACTACTTGAGAAAATGGGCAAAATCGGCCCAGTGAAGAACAATGTGCCTACTTATAAAAGCTCAACTGCTTAACTATCTTCTCAATGATAGACCCATCTGACATTCAACCATTCAGAAAGCTTCTACGGTATATTTCTATCCACTGAGTAATGACACACTTTTGTCCTCTTCCCCTTCCCTGCTTTCTTGAGACAGGGCTTCATGTAATCGAAGGTGGCCTTGAACTTCACATGTAGCTGAAGATGGCCCTGCCTCTAAGGCTGGGCCTATAGGCATGTGCCACTATATCTAGTTTTACGCACCCAGGGCGTCTGCCTGCTAGGCAACGTCTCTAGCAACTGAACTACATTGTCAGCCCTCTTTCCTTTTTCTTAAAGGAAGTGAATGTTCAGGGAATAACATCACTTTGAACTTAAAATAAGAAAATTACCCCAGCATGGTGGCATCAATATACAACGTGGTGGCTTTACTAAAACATGAGAGTCATTCTGAAGATCGAATACCAATTGTTTATAAATGATACTAAGTACTATTTTCACATTATGCTGTTTATCTTTTACTTCTCACAAAACCAGCAAGGTACCTCATAATTGAGTGCTCCGCTTTAGACATATGCATGTGTGTTAGTTTTAAAATCCACTACATATAAAACATGTACAGTATTTACACAAAATTGAGCCAGCAACACAGCTAGAGACTGATGTCATCATCATCACTATTATGACCACTACGACAGTACAGTTTAGAAATGCCACAAATTAAACACTTTAAATCTCACAGCTATCTTTACATACCATGTCAGTACACTTGGATCACCCGACTGTAAAACAATTCAGTTTATTCCTTTTGTAAAGGAGGTAACTGACATTTGTTTCTCTTTCTCTTTCTAAAACTTCAAGCAGGTTATTATATTTTAAATGAGTAGCAAATATAGTAATATTTACTCCCTTTTATAGGCTCTATTTAGTCAGTTTTCAAATGCGTTAGTGTGCTTCTGATTGATTATTTTTGTTCTTATTTAAATTTGAGATAGAGCCCCACTATGTAGCCCAGGTTGGACTTGAATTTGATATGTAGTCCAAGCTGGTTTTAAATTTTCAATCTTTCTGTATCAGCATCCCAAGTACTAGGATTAAATGCGAGTACCACCATACCTAGTTACCATGCTTTTAAAAATGTTTATTTCTGCACCATAATTACAAACATTACAATTCTGTCTTACTGACAATTATATAATCAAAAATTATATGGAGACTCCTAGAATAGTCATAGTCTAAAACATACACATATGCATTAGGCTCATGTATAATTTTTTTCATAGCTGCCATTTACACTAAGATAAAAGCATTATATCTTCATATAAATAATAATACACAGGTGAAAGGAATACAGCATCTTTTTTTCTTTAGAAACTACCTCTTTTCACAAAGCAAAATATTTATGCAACCAGAAGAGAACAAAATGGAATGTGTTCACTTTTGATCATCAGACATGTAGTCTGTTTCTCAGCAACATGGTATGAACAGTAATTAAGTGCCAAGCACTATGATAGCATCAAGATACAGATATGTGTGAGACAGGACCCCTGCCCTCAAGGAGCTCACAATCTAATGCACATAATAAATAAGCAGGCAAGCATATTGTGTAAGGAATGAGAAAATTCTATCCCAACACCTAAGAGGGAGGGTCTAAATGCCCATGTGGGTGGGATGTACCCAGTGCTGTGTGGAAGATGCCAGGAATGTGCTAAGACATGGAAGATTCTGGAAAGTAAACAATGCAACATTCTTCGACATATACAACATCTTCCATAAAGCTCAAACCTACATGGCAATTCATATACAGGATCTGCTTTGACAATATATTACTTCAACCAAGATAGACTATTTATTCACTTAGCCAAAATAAGGATCCAGTAAAGAACAAAATGCTAGTTTCGGGCTTCAGAAATAAATTCCATGTCTATTCAGCAGATATTTATTCAACTTGTTTTATGTTAAGTTCTGAAACAGCTGCTGCAAGAGAATACAAAGATGAACAATTCGTGCTCACTGCTGTGAAGGAGATCTGCAGGTGGATACAAGTGTGGCAGGAAAGAGGGAAAACATCTTTCTCCGTGAGTAGAAAATCTAAAGAACCTGATCAAAGGAGATTTGGAAAGCCATGCTCAGCCAAGCATTTTCATTACATTTGCACTGTCTGAGGCTAAATCATACGCCCTAGCATACACCTATTCTGTGTTTCCACCTTCAATTACCCCAAACTCTCAACTATTACAGAACTTGAATTCATCAGCACTGGCAGTTGTGGCAGTCAAGCATCACCTCAGGCTAGCCACAACAGACTTCTAACTTAGTACTCATGACTCTCAGGGACAGTCCTGTACCTCTCTTGCTCCTCTTTCCAGACTCACTGACATTACCATTTCACACTAGAACAGGGAGAGGGGAATTCTTGGTAAGACGCTTACTCGTTATCTCATCAGGCATCCTCTCCTGCCTCCAGAGTCTTCTGGTTGACTCTGTGTCAGTCTTTCATAAAGTACATCACAATTCTAAAGGCTTATTTCTTTAAATTGCTACTTAGCTTAGAGCCACAGAGATGAGCAAATTCCGGCAAGATTCAGCCTAGGCACGGGGCGTTTTAACAACTCCTAGATATATCTAATATGTACCCACAATTAGTCTCTGGGAGCCATCTGCAAAGGACAGTACCTCCTATAGCCCTCACCTGCCATTCTCCTAATTGGGGTCTGAGGGAAATCAGAATCACCAGTGCCAAATGTAAAGCAAAGCCACCTTCTATCTAAGAGAGTATCTAGACAGACACAGCTGCAGTCTCACTGTACTGCATTCTCTAGATTACAAGACTTATTCATCTTTGCATCTCTGGAAGTGCTTTACATGTGCCAAGTACTAATGAATAACTAGAATTAAGCATATTGCAATCCACTCAGGAAGTGATGCAGTCGGAAATAGGGTTTAAAAGAATACATTAAATTGAAGTTTAGAGCTTTCAATCAAAGATATAAAACAAAACAAAACTCATCCATTTGAATAAAGTGTAAGAGAGGAACAGTGAGAGCAGCTCTTACCGGCATTGCATTGCTTGGGTCTTCCCCATACATAAACTGGACTTTCACTGTGATGTTTCTAGCAGAACCTTGACGGTTGGCAAAATTAAGACTTTGAGGGTAAATGTAGAGAAGATTTCTGTAAAACCAAAAAGTGTAAATAGCAGTGAGTACGTACCACAGAATTTTGTGGGTATGAGCTCTAATGTATTCATGTCTAAGAATACTGTATGACTTTCACTAAATATCACAAGAGACAAATGAAAAAGTACTCAATTACTACTTGCCAGTGCCTATGCTGAATATTTTCATGAACGTGATCCTTAGAGCAATATTCAAATACAAAGCAATCAAATATATCCTGATTTTACAAATGAACTGAAATCCAGAAAGTTTACTGGTTTTCATATGCAAATTAAACACCAAAGCTGAAGACAGACCATAAACCAGTCAGACTCCAAATATTTTCTTTCTTCTATAAGAGGCTCTGAGAATTAAGTATGAGTCAAAACATTACCAAGAACTTAAATGACACTTTTGATTCTATTTTAGCTCCTCCAAGCAGATACAAACAAAACAAACTTCACAAATGCGGTTTTTGTATGGTTCTAATCAAGAACTAACAAGGAACAATATGCCACATTATAATTCAAAACTATATTGTAGAAACCACAGTAATAGCTCATTAGTAAAGTACTGGCCATGCAAACAAGGGGACCTCAGTTCAGGCCCTAGAACCGACACAAAAGCTGAAGACATGCCAGTAATACCAGCACTGGTAGGCAGAGATAGGAGGCCCCCAGGCCCTACTCAACATTCAGTCTAGGCTAATCATTTGAACTTTAGGCTCAGTGTCTCAAAAAATAAGTTGGATACCAACTTATATGAACATTTACACATGTACATACAAACGTACATATAAATGTATGCATGTTATAATACAAAATTACAACAGAGTCAGGTAGTTAGGGTAAAATAATTATATTCTACCCTGCATGCATCAGACATCTTTCCAGTTCCTAACTGTACATCTTATACGATTTAATAGTTCCTGCTTGTCAATATAAAGAAGAGAAATAATCCAACCAAAAGCACATGAATAAAGGGCTAAAAATGAGAATTACACAGGGGAGATGGCCAGATGGCCATCAGAATGAATGGAGTCTGCAACTGCTGGGAGTTGGTGGGGGGACATCTCCAGTTCATGCAGAAACCTGGGATGGGAGAGGCTCCCAAGAACCAATGGGAGTGACCTTAGCTGAGACTCACAGAACCTGAAGAGGCCACCTCTTATAGATAGGTATCCCCAGTGGAGTGCTAGAGACACCAACCCACCCACAAAACTTTTGACCCAAAATTTATCCTGCCTACATGAAATGCAGGGATGGGGGGATGGAGCAGAGACTGAGGGAATGGTCCACCAATAACCAACCCAACTAGAGACCCATCCCATGGGCAAGCACCAATCCCTGACACTATTAATGGTACTCTGTTATGTTGCAGACATGGCTGTTCTCTGAGAGGCTGGCTTCACCCAGCAGCTGACTCAGACAGATGCAGAGACCCACAGCCAAACAGTGGATGGAGCTTGGGAACTCTTATGGAAGAGTTGGAGGAAGTGTTGAGGGCCCCAAGAGGGATAAGATCTCCACAGAAGACCAACAGAGTCAACTAACCTGGACCCTTGGGGCTCTCAGAGACTGGACCACCAACCACAGAGCATACACGGGCTGGACCTCGGCCCCTGCACATGTGGAGCAGATGTGCAGCTCTGTCAGGAGCAACAGGAGCAGGGCCTACCCTAAAGCTGTTGCTTTCTGTGGGACCCATTCCCCTAACTCGGCTGTCTTGTTTGACCTCAGTGAGAAAAGAAGTATCTAGCCATAAAGAGACTTGATGTGTCAGGCTGGGGGGGGTACTCAAGGAGGACCCCACTCTCTCACAGGAGAAGGGGAGGGAGGATAGGGGAGGGGCCGTGGGGGACTATGAGGGGGACAGCAATTGGAATATAAAGTGAATAAATTCTAAAAATAAGAAAATAGAAGCAGAAAATGAAAAGGCTAAATGAGTTAGCCAGAGAGAGAGAGAGAGAGAGAGAGAGAGAGAGAGAGAGAGAGAGAGAGGGGCACCCTGAGACTGAAACTTTATATGAAGACCATTGCTTAGGGCTGATGAATAAAATTTTAATACCAACAAGACCCTGAAAACCAACTGCTAGGGCAGAGTGGTATGGTGATATGTAACTTCTTTAAAAACATGTCTTTGATTCAACAAATTTACTTCTAGTCTAAGAAGAGAATTATACATAGGAATTGATAAATCTGGTGAAAGTAATTCATTACAATATTTTTCTAATCAAGAAGCATCCCAAATAAAACAAAAGTTTGAAATATTCCTAACCCTGAAACCCTTTAAAAGAGATTATATTTACTCTGGGCACTTCTAACTTTTAAATTTTATTTTTATTTTATTTTTTGAGCCAGGATATCAGTATGTAGCACTGGGTGCTTTGGAGCTCCCTATGTAGACCAAGCCCACCTCAAACACACAGAGAACAACTGCCAGCCCCTGCCTCTGCCTCTGCGTTTGTCTCAAAATTAAAGGTGTACAGGACTATACCTAGTGTTTTGTTTTGTTTGTTTGTTTTTTAAATGAAACTTTCCAAGTCCTGACCTCATACAACAAATCTGATGGTTCAGTGTACACAAACTTTTTTTTTTTAATACAATCTATTGTTTCAAATATCACATAAATTTCCTTCACACACTATGTATATGAACCACAAATGAATCCCATACTTAGAATTAGGCTCCAGGCCCCAAGATAGTTTAGAACATACACAAATATTCTAAAAAATCTCAAACTATCAAATAGTTATAGTCTCAAGCATTCTGGGTAAAGGATATTCAATCTATTGGATTGATTAATTACTATGGAATCCCTTAACAATGTGCAGCAGTATTTGTTGATGGAAGAGGAACAAGCAGGGGTAGAGGTGGAGGAGATCGACTCCAGAGCAGGGATGTAAAGTGGCATTATCATGTCGATGGAAAATTCTTATGTGTGTGGGGGGGGGAGGGGGGGAGATAAAGAAGGGAGAAGCAAAAAGAGGAGGCAGGCAAAACTGTATTTCTTAAATATTAACACACATGGATTTAGGGTTTTTAAAATACCTTTCTACATTAAATATTTTTAATAGTGAAAAACCATAAAATTTTCAATGATAAGGGATAAGAATGTCTTTTTGAAAAAAGCATTCATCCACAAAACTAATGAAATGGAGAAGAGTACTCAAAATACAAGGGCACAAGGCAATTTAAAGAGTGTTAACTAGTTAACTAGTTAACCTGCTAACATGGTCCATACAGCCTAGATTTATTAATCTACTCATTAATAAAAGGAGAAATCTAAGATGATTATAACTAGCCATTTGAAATTTTTATTGATTGCCCCATAAATATTATACAGAATGTTAAACAACGGGGAATCAAAGAAAGATTTGGAGCTTCGTGATGGCTCAGCAGGGAAACACTACTGCCGCTAAGCCTGGCGACCACGGCTGGAAGGAGTATAGAGACTGCTACTGATAGGTGCCCTCCAACCTGCCACACGCTGTGAGTACACACACACATACACCACACATACACCACACATACACACACACTCTTACTCACCCATAGATATTTAATGCTTCTATAAGGCACAAGGCAAAGTACAAAGGAGCTAGGATATAAATTAATAATCATTTACGAAGAAATGTATAGTGTAACAGAGTGGAGAGATTGGTTCATCATGCACCTCAACTAGGTGGATGGCATTCCGAGGTCAATAGTTTTAAACCACAAAAGCTGACAGCTTAGTTAAGAAAAGTTTCGAAATATGCCCTGCATGACCAAGGATCACTAACTCTTCCATGAAAAGAGAAAATGTGACTGTTCACTCTAGCGCAAATACACTTTACCATGAAACTGATTAGTTTTCGTATTTATCAGTGGAGGTATACGTACATGTTTATTAGTTCAGCCAAAAGTAATATAATTCTGTAATGCATACTTAAGGAAAGGTATACAGAGTGGGCTACAGAAGTGCTCCATGGGAAAGTGCTTGCCTTGTATGCTAAGGTTCTAGGTTCAAGTCCCACTACCTCCCATATACACATCCCAAAATGAGAAAGTATTCACATATATATAGGCTAATCAAAAAATACAATTTCTAACCAAAATTCAAGAGAACAAACCTCTTAAAGCCTAAATATCAGAAATGTCAATGTCTACATAATCTTAACATTAATCTTCACCAATAAACTCTATGAGTGCAACCATATTGTTTCTAATTACAAGGGATAGTTGATATACAATACGTAGTGCCTATTAGAGAGCAAGAACGATTCCAGTGATTTGAAAATACTAACTTCAATCTTCTCACAACCTAAATAAAGTATTATCTCCACTGGACAAAAGCGGAACCAGAGAAAGTATGTAATGTGACTAAGGGTGGAGGGACTGAAGAACAGCTGCTTCAGCTGCTGTGGTCCTGCTCCAGAATCATGCTCACAACCAATACTTAACTGTCATCTCTAAAGAAACCATTACAGTCAAACCTGTAATACTTAATCAACAGGGAACTTCCATTTTATGACAGGAAAGAGAATTTATGAACTGAATTTTAGAAATGGTGCAGTTTGTAAAATTTTGCTTGACAACTTAATTTTAAATGTTTTATATTGATTTTTTTATTTACAAAAAAAAAAAAAAAAAAACAAAGCTAGCTATACACATGAGGGTTGGAAAGGTGTTCAGCAGATATGAGCACAGGCTGCGCTCTAGAGGACCTGGGCTTCACTCCCAGCACCTACACAGTGGCTCACAACCTTCTGTAACTCCAGGGGATCCAATGTCATCATCTTACCTCTATCATGGTACACGCACATACACGAAGGCAAAACTCCCATACACATAAAATAATTTTATTTAGATATGGACTTGATCTCAATGCATGGTGGTAAATGCCCATAATCCCAGCACTAGAGCAAGAGAATCACCACAAATCTGAGGTCAGCATGGGCTACATACATAACAGGACTGTCTTCTTTTTGTTTTTCTTTTCGAGACAGGGTTTCTCTGTGTAGCCCTGGCTGTCTTGGAACTCACTCTGTAGACCAGGCTGGCCTCGAACTCAGAGATCCGCCTGCCTCTGCCTCCCAAGTGCTGGGATTAAAGGCGTGCACCACCACTGCCCAGTCCAGGACTGTCTTAAAACAAAACTAAATAAAGCTAAAATTACATAGTGCAGTTATCCCAATAAATGAGGAAAGTGATGAATGGGAAAATTAAGTCATTGTTTAAAGCCAAAACACTAGAGCTATCGTTCAGAACCAGACAGCAGTGATTCCAGGGGCCACGCTCCTAGTAATCGTGTTACCTTCCCAATGTCTTTATTAATACTAAGGGTAACACCCATAACTTAAGTTCTTGGAATTTTTACTTCTAACATCAACTGAGGACAATGGAACATTTACTCTTAAATAAACTATTAATCTTTACAATTGTTAAATTTTTTAAAATTTAGAGTAAGAAAATTGTTACTAAGCCCACAAACTTCAGGAAATGGTGGTCAAATCTCTGCTACTGGAAGCACTGGGATTTAATTCTAGTTTATACTCAAATGATCACATGTCTACTGCTACTTCACATGTGTGCGTTCATCTATCTACATACACATGTGTGCATGTCTCTGACATATAGACATGAAAAGCATGGAAAGGGGAAAATAACTTTATTGACACTATGTCTGGAATTTCATGATAACATACAAGAATGGTTAAGACATGTGAAATAAGGACATTAAGCAACAGTTCTAGAAACAAATAATAAACATATAGTTATATGCTGGCTTGTACAGACTACAGAAACATAAGCTACAGCAATGAGAACCACAACACTACCTCAAGAACGCGGAAAAGCTTCACACAAGACTTGGGGGTGGTGGCTGTTTACAGGACAAACAAATTACAACCAGGGGTACAGATCATTTTCCCTCAGTTTTAATGGCAAACAATCTCTCAAAAATTAAGGTTCATTTGTAAATCTCTTATAGTAAGAAAAAATTAAAATGAACTTTTAAAAATGGGTAGGTATCTTAATACTGAAAGTATTATTGTCAATAGAGCAAATTTAACTAATAACAATTTTTAAAATTACCTCCTGTTAGTTGCTCATTTCCATGATTTCAGTTGCCATTGATCTAACTCAACATGGGGGAGGGTTACATTAGTGCAAGTTAGCAGAGCTTAATGGTTAACTCCATAAACCTGCCAACCTGGTGTGTATGCAGCAAATAGCTGAGTATATAAAGTCAAGAGGTCCTGGTCTCCTTACAGGAGGGAGAAGTTCCAAATTGCTTAAATTTGAATAATTGGGACAAAAAATGCACACAATTAAACTATTCCTTTTTGTTGTTCCTCTAGTAATTGCGTCCAGAGTTGATCCAGACCTTTCATCACTTGATTCTGTACCTTCAGAGCCAAAATCAAGATTTGCTATGTTGGATGATGTCAAAATTTTAGCCAATGGCCTCCTGCAGCTGGGTCATGGTCTTAAAGATTTTGTCCATAAGACTAAGGGACAAATTAACGACATATTTCAGAAGCTCAACATATTTGATCAGTCTTTTTATGACCTATCACTTCGAACCAATGAAATCAAAGAAGAGGAAAGGGAGCTGAGAAGAACCACATCTAAACTACAAGTTAAAAACGAAGAAGTGAAGAATATGTCACTCGAACTGAACTCAAAGCTCGAAAGTCTCCTGGAAGAGAAGACGGTGCTTCAACACAAGGTCAGAGCTTTGGAGGAGCAGCTAACCAACTTAATTCAAAACCCACCTGGGGCTCAGGAGCACCCAGAAGTGACATCACTTAAAGTGAGTAGAATCACACCATTCTGATTGTTCTCAATGCAGACTTTTTAAAATACATTTTTAAGACATACTATTTTAAATACCCTGCTAGATTATTAACATACTTATTTTTTTCCAAGAAAAACTTTTTTTCAAGAATTAAATTATCTACTGGAACTTCAGTTCAGGTTTTGCTTCCCTAACATTATATTTGAAAAGAGCTACAATTTATATTTCATACAATTAAATAACTTTGTAACATTCAACTATTATGCTACTGATAACTACTAGCGGTGAATTTTTTTTAAAAAAAAATTAAAACTATTTTTCCATGAACAAAAATAGATTAATATAGTAAATGGCATATTCTAACTTCTTTGAAATATTGTTTCTTTTACTTTAAATAAAATTCAGAAACTTTTAGATATGGCAATTTTTAAATACAGTAACAAAAGTGTATATTATTTGAAAAAAAGCATAGGACAATGGCAGCCAATGTTCACTTTTCTAACCCACTACTAGTTTAAAAATTAGATGATTGTTACATGTAAATAAAAATGTGAACAAAAATGAAAGAAGACATTTTAAACAAACTATGATCTTGTGCAGAGTTTTGTAGAACAGCAAGATAACAGCATAAGGGAACTCCTGCAGACCGTGGAAGAACAATACAAACAATTAAGCCAACAGCACATTCAGATAAAAGAAATAGAAAATGAGGTAAGTAGTCTAATGCTGCCCGACTGTTGCACCAGTTGACATAAACGCGGGCTAAGACAGTGCTCCCCGCTGACTATCTGCTTGCAAAACTTTCTGAACAACTAAGCAAGTAACCTATGCCATGCAGCTTCCTCACACATCCTACCAAGAAAACAGCAGTCTGTCATGTGGAACTGCGAGAGAAGGTGATCCTTAACTATTCCATTAACATGATCTTACTAAATTTGAAATCAGGTCATGAGTCTGTTCTGCTCAAAGCCTCCTCGCAGCTCCCCACCTTGCTCACTGTCACTCTTAGGACCTTCATTATCTCGCTGGCATTCCCGCCATTCCTCAGCCACATCAAACGTGCTGCTCCCAGGCCTCCTTCTCTGTGGTCCTGTCTGGAATCCTGTTTTTCTCCCTAGTATCTGCACTTCCTACATAGTTTTATCAAATACAAAATGCTCAATAAAGCTGTCCCAGGCCAATAAATAAAAAACAAAGTTTCCCCCAAAGCCACTGCATTGTTTCTCTCCTCCGTAATATCTTTATTTTTAGCATATATTGAAAGCCATGTCTTGCCCGTCCCCGCATTAAATTGGAAGATCTGTAAACCTACAACTCTTTTTCTATTAGTTTAATTACTAAAACCCTTCATACAGAATACTGTATAGACACATTGTAGAAACTCAATATTTTGGAACTGACCATTGCAATAGCATATTCAGCAAACACAAGTTAATAAAGTTAGCTAAGACTGTAATCTTGAAAAGAGAATATATTCAAATATTTTAAGCAAAGCATATAGCCTTACTGGTTCTTTTCCTTTTAATCAATGTCTCTCTTGTTTCGTTTGCTTCATTGTCTTAATTTTGTTATTCATTAAACAATGCTCTTGATTAAATGTCTCAAGAATAGAATGTCTGTCCATGCCAGGAGGCGCTGTTTATTCCTCTTTGCTTGCTTCTAGAACTGGGGTCAGGGCTTTGCACATGCTCAGCAAGCACTCTGCCACTGAACTGTACTTTTGATATACTTACCCAGCATTCCCTAACTATATGTACAGCAGCATTTTTAAAAGTAGACTTATATTCTTTTACCAGCTCAGAAAGACTGGTGTTCGAGAACCCACAGAAAATTCTCTTTCTTCCAAATCAAGAGCACCAAGAACTACTCCCCCTCTTCATCTGAGCGAAACAAAAAATACAGAACAAGATGGTAAGATAATTCAGCCAGTTCTCTCTACAAATTCCCTATTCTTAAGACCTGATCTGCTCTAGAGGAGAGTAAAAAGCTATATATACCAAATGCCATCACCAAATGTCAATTTAACTGGATCCTGGTTTGTTATTTTGCTTTCTTGCTTGCTTTTTTTACATTTTAACACTATAAATGACATTCTTAAGATATGAAGCTGATATATAAACATAGAATAATTATTAATTTCATAGATATAAAATGATACTGCAGGTGTAGAAAAGGAATAAGCTCATGCTCGTAAGACATATGGAGAGCCACAAGGTCATATTTAAAAATTACTTTCTAGTCAGTGCATGGTGGCTCACAGCTGTAATGCCAGCACTCGAGAGGGTAAGGCAGGAGAACCAGTGTGAGTTTGAGAGCAGCCTAGCCACAGTTAGTTCCAGGTTAGCTTGATGGGAGATTGAAAAAGAATAACAGAACAAAACAAAATCTATTTTAAAAATTGCTTTCTAAAGCAACAAACAAGACATGCATGTGTATAAAGAAAACATGCACTTATAAAACCTGAGAGGTCAGGGAGTCCCCCTCAAAGATTCTATTTTCCTATTTGCAGAAAATCTTTCACAGGTAAAATAAAAGTCCCAGGGAGCAAAATCACTATTTCCAGCCCAACTGCTACAAAATGATGCATCCCAACCGTTTTCCCGGTTCTGTACCTCACACAGGAGGACTATTAGCACTCTTCCTGTACAGCCCGTTTCCACACATCGATTGCTTCCAGTTATGAACCAAACCCTGCACTAAGCTTCTGCTCCTTAGTACTCTCACTATGCCTAACAAGATAAGGCTTTTTAAAATTCTCATGTTTCCCATTTTCTTTTACAATAAATAAGTTGGAAGTGCTATTTTAATGTTATTTGCATAGTTTCTCACCCAATAAACATGCTTTAGCATAAATATTACAGAACACTCACATCAATTCCATAAAGTCATATTAAAACTGCAAGCTCCAAAGATACTTCTATTCCTAAATATTACATAATGTCTGTTAATTCTAGATCTTCCTGCTGACTGCTCTGCCATTTATAACAGAGGTGAACATACAAGTGGCATATATACTATTAGACCAAGCAACTCTCAAGTGTTTAATGTCTACTGTGATACCCAATCAGGTAAACCAACCTAAGCAGAAAATGGGTTGGAGAGAACTCAAGATACTCATTACCTATTACCGAAACTAAGCCTGTTATTAACCCACAGAATATGATTATTCATGCAAATCTGGGATCATAATAAATGATAAAAAGTATATTACCTTAGTATATTAATTTATTATATATAATATTAATATATAAATTAATAAATCAACTCACAACACCAAAGTTAAAACCAAACTCAGAAGAAGTTACTTTTCTTGTCAATTTTAATCTACTAAAAATAACTACATTCATTCCCACTCTCCAGGCAGCCCATGGACATTAATTCAACACCGGAAAGATGGCTCACAAAACTTCAACGAAACGTGGGAAAACTACAGAAAGGGTTTTGGGAGGCTTGACGGTAAAGTGATTTCCTTGCATCATTCATTCATCTGCTGATTTAACAGTATAGCTGGGTGTGCTGACATGGGCCTGAGATCATAGCACTTTGGAGGCTGGGGGACGGGGGGATGCAGCAGGTGGATTGAAAGCTCAAGGCCAGTCTGGGCCACACATTGAGACCCCTTCTTGAAAGAAAGAATCATAAATTAAGAAACAATTATAAAATGGGCTGTGGAAATGTAACAATAACCAAAAACGAACCCCAGCTTCATAAAACTGATTGGTAAATATTATACATGTTAGCAATTACAATTACCTTAATTGTACTTGTCACTATTCCCAGTCTGCTCCCACATACGCTTGTTGAAGTTTAATTCTACAGTTCATGATTATCATAATGGTTGTTAAGGAAAACAGTACCTACCATGGGCTCTAGTGAGGGGTAATGCTACAAATGAGCCACAAAGATAGCATTATAGTACGCTTTCACTGATATCTTAAGTATAAAGTAACACAGGTTAACTGGAGCTGGAGGTATGTGTTATGGCAGAGCACTTGACTAGCACAACACTGGGACTGATCCCCAGCAGCACAAAGAAAGTAAAAACACACAAAATAAAAGAGTTAGAAGGAACAGGGTCACTGTCAGAGATACAGTGTCTAACTACTTAAATACTAATTGTATTATTCAACATTACAAACATATACTTCAGAACTGTGGTTCTCTGAATGTTCTAGAATGTGATATTCTATTTTGGTCGTAAAACAAAACTATAAAAATAAGCAAAAGAATAAAAAATAAGCAGATACTTAAAATCAAAAAAGCATATTATAGATATTTGTGAATGTGTAGTATTCACTTAGAAAGTAGAAGTCATCTGCTATTATACTAAAAAAAAAAAATTTTGAGAGTCAGTATTACTTGATTATTTTTAAAATTCTCTATTCATGGTACTACTTAAATCCCTAAAGAGAAGGCACATTCAGTGGCCTTTTGCAGTTCTAATTCTTCTGGGATTGAGTTTACCACTAAAATACAGGACATATTTCTAATTAGAAACTAATTATTCCATTTACAATCTCTAAGTGATGTTTCATAACTCAATAGCAATGATATTTATTCTTGTCATTAAATACTTCAATATAGGTTGTATAATGATCTACTTCTATTACTATTGTTTTTAATCCGAAATCGTTTTAATTATAGAGAAAAATACTATGAACAGAACATTCAAATCTTATTTTAAAATTTATTAAGATTCTTTTTCCATGAAAAAAATTCTGTATTTGAGAAAAATGCTATCTCTATTATCTAAAAGCGGGCATACAAAAGCATTCTCTTGGGTGAATGTGGGTACATTAATGAACCACTGATGGTAAAGTGGTCTACAGATATAAGGAGGTACAAGAGAGATATTACTCTATCAATGACCAAACCTAAAAATATCTGTAATGATTTAATGTGTCATATATAAAACATTTTGAATAATATATTTTTGAAATAAAGTTGGGGTTAACCAAGACAAGATTTTAATACAGACATAAGCAAAGGCTTAATTAACATTAAGGGAGAAAAAATGCTGGAGATATAGTTCAGTGGGAAAGTCTTCCTTGGCACATGCATGAGGTCAGATTCAGTTGCCAGAACTCAAAGAAAAAAAGATAGACAGACAGACAGATCAAAAATAGAGGGAGAGAGAAAAGGAGGGACAGTGCATATATCCAGACACAGTCATGAGTTTCGTAAAACTCCCTATTAATGTAAGTTTTGGAAAGGATTTGTTTTGGGTTTTTGAGAGAGGCTCCTATGTCCAGGATGGACTTACACAGCTCTGTGTAGTGAGAGACTTTTTAAACATCAATCCTTTGTCTCGACTTCATAATATAAATACTTTACAAGATTTCAAAGTAACCCCGGAATCGGAAGTAAACTCATTTACATCAACAAACTGAAAATAATGATAAAAACTGGCCAAGGAACGTGACTGGACACACTTTGGCAGGGAGATATCAACTTTGAGACCAGCCTGGGCTACATAGTGAGACCCTGGTATACACCCCCCACACAGGCAAACAAGTCAGTCAGGACCTGATCTGTAGTTAATACCCCCATAGTGGCGGGGGGGGGGGGGGGGAATGGGGAGGTTCCAAAGGGGAGATCTGGAAAGGGGGAAACATTTAAAATGTAAATAAAGTATGAAAAAAAATAAAATAATAATAATAAAAAACCACACAGGGCTTTTTTCCCCTAACTTTTCTCTTTAGGAGAATTTTGGTTGGGGCTAGAGAAGATCTACACTATAGTACAACAGTCTAACTACATCTTACGGCTCGAGCTACAAGACTGGAAAGGCAGCAAGCACTATGCTGAATATTCCTTTCACCTGGGCAACCACGAAACTAACTACACACTACACGTGGCTGAGATCGCTGGCAATATCCCTGAGGCCCTCCCAGAACACAGAGACCTGATGTTTTCTACATGGGACCACAGAGCAAAGGGACAGCTCTACTGTCCAGAAAGTTACTCAGGTATCTCATTAACGACAACACGCTTTTTCTTACAAGTATCCCCTATGGTTCATAATTTGTCCTTTAAAATACTAATCTCAAGCAAGCATTCTCTCCAAGGACAAAAAAATCTATTGGCTGTAGTTTTAAGTGTCAAATCTGGTTCAGCTATTTTATCTGGAATGTACCTCACTATGTGGATGGTGAACATGAGTCACACCGAACAATGAATACTGGGATACATGCATCTACAATATAATAATGGTGATATGAAATAAAAATACAACCGTGAAAAATATCTAACAGCCACTAGACATTTATCCAATTAAACCTCATGTCTGTCTTCTTTAGGCGGCTGGTGGTGGAATGACGTATGTGGAGAAAACAACCTAAATGCTAAATACAACAATCCCAGAGCCAAGCCCAAACCAGAGAGGAGAAGAGGGATCTACTGGAGGCCTCAGAGTGGAAAGCTCTACTCTATCAAATCAACCAAAATAATGCTCCAGCCTACCACCTAAGGGAGCTTCAACTGAACTGAGACAAATTAAAAGACCAATAAATTAAATATGAACACCCCCCCACCCCACCCACCCCCGATCACTGTAGTACAGTAATCTGGTATTAAATCTTTAATGGAAAGCTTGAGAATTGAATTTCAATTACTTTAAAGTCATTGTTAAGATCAGGTATCATACCATCACTGAAACACAATTTATCTTTTCAATCAAACTCCTACAGTATCATGAGTTCACGTTTGTGATATGGGAATCAATTTAAGATGGTCCAAATCATCTGGGAGGGGTGGTGCATGCCTTTAACCCCAGGCTTCAGGAGGTAAAGGCAAGCAGTTCTCTGGGTCTGTGGTTTACAGAGTATGTTCCAGTACAGCCAGGGAAACACAGAATAACCTTGCTGCAATAAAACAAAACAACACAAAATGAAACCACAAAAACAAACAAAACAAAAAACTAAAATTACAAAAACCATGGTTCCAATCTGAATCATAACTAATGGGTAAGTTCTAAAATCATTCTTAAATCAAAAACCTTAAAACTTCAATTTAAAAAAAAAAAGTTTATGGTAAACTTCAAAAAGTGGTATTTTACAATTCTCAAATACTATATTACTAGTTTCAAAATTAAGCCCAGACTATTTAGAATACGTATCTGTAATAGGAACATTCAAAATTATGCTTCATTTTGCTACAACATAACCTGGAGTAAACAATTTTTAAGGACATCATGTAAGAAAGCTGAGGTCAACAAGGCTCTGTTTCTACCAACACAGTAGATCCAGGTTACTGTGTTGTGCTGACTCTTCTGAGTCAGAATATGCTAAGAATAACTCAGCATTGGGGGCTGGAGAGATGGCTCAGTGGTTAAGAACACTGGCTGCTTGCTCTTCCAGCGGTTCTGAGTTCAATTCCCAGGAACCACATGGTGGATGCCCTCTTCTGGTGTGTCTGAAGCCAGCTACAGTGTACTTACATAATGAAATAAATAAATCCTTAAAAAAAAAAATGTAGCATATACTTAACTTATCAACACCTTGAACATTACATTTAAACACTTAATTATGTGACATGTTAAGTGACATCTGTTAGAACGCAGTAAGAATGAGTGCCTTTGTAGCATTAAATAGAAGTCTAATCAGAATTAATTATCCCTGGCTGGATATGGATCTATCATTTTGTGTGTTTTTAAGTAGTCTTAAAAATCATAATACCTTCTCAAATATTTTAAAGCCTAATGGCAATTATGTTTAAAATTTCATAGACATTACAATAAGTATATGATTGCTTCTAAAAAGAAATTCAAACTCTCCAAGGATTGTCAGATACAAGTATCTGTATCATAACATCAGCTGTCAGCAGTGTTTCAGAGCAGTTTTTTACTCCATGGCTATAAGAACACCTGCTGCTCTTCCAGAAGACCTGAGTTTGGTTTCCAGTACCCACACTGGGGGCTCAACTGTAACTCGAGCTTGAGTGGATCCAATGCCTTCTGTCTCCTTCATGGGCACACAGACATATATACACATACATGGATTTTTTAAATTTCACGTGCATTGGTGTTTTGCCTGCATGCATGTGTGAGGGTGCGGATCCTCTGAAACTGGAATTACAGACAGTTGTGAGCTGCCACTAGGTGCTGGGAATTGATCCTGGGTCCTCTGGAAGAGCAGCCAGTGCTTTTATCCACTGAGCCATCCCTCCAGCCCCTCATCCCCCCAAATATATCTTACAAAACAAGGGAAATTTTGAGTTAAATCAAGCTTTTAAAGATAGGTAGTATCCAGTTATGTGACTCACCTCAATCAATATCCAGCATTATGTAGTTACCCTGTATCATACATATTTTTAAAATCACATATAGGAGATACATATGGTCTATGAGGATCCTATTTTTTTTCTACAGAAAAACACAAAAGAATAAAAGAAAAAGCTACAGTTTTCAGAGCTACAATCTAACTTGCTGAAAGCTTAATCTGAGTTTTACATCTGAATGCCAAGATGGATCCCTGACCAAAAAAGAACCAGAAACTTGGGAAAACAAAGTGAGTCTTCCTGCAGCACAGCAGGGGCTTCTAGCTGCTTTCCTTTTTTGTTTTCTTAGACTCTCACAAGGTTTGTTTTGTTCCTTTTAGAAAGAAGTACCAAATTGATCTTTTTTTACCTCATAGAATGCTCAGATTGAGAGATGATTCTGGTAGCAGAAAGGTTTCTTCTTACATTTTGGTGTTGTCCTGTCCTCGATTCTCTGGGTGGAGACCCATAGTTGTCTAGCCCAGTGGAACTTGTCCAGGCTGCTTTCCCTCTGCTCTCTAGTTCTTATTACTAACTGCACTCTAATACCACTGCACTCAGCATGGCTTACCCATCCCTTGGCTCCATCTTCATAGCCTGTCTTTCCTCAGACCCTCTTATCATCATCAACATGACCTTTCTGGTGGGGGAGGGAGGCCTGTGTGTAAGAGGGAGAATATGTGCATGTTCATGGGGGAGTGTGTGCCTGTGTGAATGTGCCTGTGTGTATGTGTGTGCCTGTGTGTGTGTGCCTGTGTGTGTGCCTGTGTGTGTGTGCATGCATGTGTATATGTGTGTGCCTATGTGTGTGTGTGTGTGCACATACTCAAAGGCCAGAGGTCTGTGTGGTTCTCTTCCTCAATCACTCTCCACCTGATTTTTTTTACAACAGGGGTCTCTCACTGAACCTGACTGAGGCTTATGAATTCAGTAGGGTAGCCAGCCAAACAGCTCTATAAATCTACCCTGTCTCTGGGGCCAGGCACTAAGGTAACAAGAGGAGCCCTGCCATGCCTGGATTCATGTAGTAGATGATGGAGATGTAAACTCAGCTCCTCATGCTTATGCGATGGGCACTTTACTGACTGACTGAGCCAGCTCCCCAGTCCCAACACCATCCTTATAAATGTGGCCTTCAAACCTTCTGTCTACCTTCATGGACTGTTTCCACGGATAGCTTTCCCAGCTCTATACAGCCAACCCATCATCTTCGTTCATATCTCCTTCTCACACTGTTACTAGCGGCTCCCCCACCCCACCCCGCTGGCCTACAGATGCATCAAGCAGCAGCCCAGCCCTTTTCAATTCCCTCCCCTCCCCCTCTATATTTCATACCCTTTGATAACCATCAGCAGCACTGTACTTACCAGGCTGTAAGTCACAGGGAGTCTGGCACATAGAGAATGGTTTTTGATTTTGTTTTTTTACTTGAACTTGTAAACATACTCTCTTGTATCTTTTGAAATGCTCTTTAGATAAGCTTTCTTCTTAAGAATTGCCATTAGCCTGATCTACCCCCTAGCCCATTAATTCTATTTCCTACTCAATCATGCTTCAGCTGGTTTATAATAGTGACATAGTACCTGTCTGGTTTATGGTTGTCTACTATAGAAATACAACAGCTGAGAACAATTGAAATAAAACCTTTTCAAAGATTTTAGAGTTATAAGATAATGAACTGCCACTAAAACACAGGCTCTTATTGTATACTGGTCATATCTCATATTCCATAAATCAATCTTCATATAGTTATGTTCCCTAAAAATCTCCTAAGAAATTCTGCTCCTAGACTGAGTCGCATTTCTTCTGTGGATTGTACAAGTGTCCTACAGCTACACCCTCACAGGAATATTAGAATACGTGCCTAAAGAACAAGATTCAAAGCCTTCCAGCAAACCAAGGTCCCTAGAACCTGACCCCAATTATCTCTTTAAGCTTTTGAGTCAGGGACCAGGCGTGCAGCCCAGCTGGCCTCAAACATGCCTTTCTCAGCTTCTTCCTAAGGTCAGGGATTGCATGTGTGCATCACCGTGCCGGGCTCCTCCTCTAACAATTCCCCAACAAAACGCTGCTCCTTTGAAATAAAAATGGATGTCCTTTAAAACATCCTATAAGCATTTCCCTAATTACCCTATCTGTCCACAGTTCCTCGCTCCCTTCCTGATTGGACGGGAAATACTCTGAGGTGCAGCAATCTTCCTTCTTCCAAGATCTGGCAAATGGTGGCTCATTACTCCTTTGAAAGATGCAGCACTTGTATCTCCAGCCCTCAAATGGCAGCATTGCATAGACAAAAAGGAAACCTAGCAGATTATAACAGTAATTCAAAAACAAAACTCAAAAGTCTCAGAGTATCAAATCTACACTCCCTGAACTGAAGGAATTACTGTAAATTCTCACACCAAGGACTTACCCTTAGCCAATATGAGGGCTAGCATACACACGCCATCCCAGCCTCACCTGCTGCTGTAGAAACTATTTACATATTTTCTCATTCTACAACAAGCGTATTTCCATGCTGACGTTTTAGAAAGTCGGCAGCTGGCAGTCAGGTTACTCAAACATGAGTAGGTATGTATTCATTAGCCAATATTTATTAAGTTCCTACTTTATACAACTTATTCAAAATTTATATTACTGTATATCCTACCTTCTGTACAGAATAATAGTATTCCCTCATGGCTTGTTTTTTTTCTCCTGCATCACTAACACCCACAAACATCACACTTCCAAGTGCATACTGAGTGATTATCTAACACTGCAGTTTTGAAAACTGAGTCATCAAACAATTGCCCCTTTTAGCAAAGTCCAAAGTATTCTCCGTGGGTGCAAATTACCCAGGGCAAAATTACTCAACTGGTCTCAACTGTGCCGTTCAAGGTTATGAAGGCGGGTTAACAAGTCCCCGCGTTATGCCTTCATAAGGTGTTACTTCAACTGAATTTTAGAAATATAAAAATATGACAAAGAATTCCATCTAAGCCAGAAAAGCTGTTTGCTGCAGTTAAAGTGCTCTAAGGTAGAAACAAACATAAAACCGATTAGGTTTATTGAATCAGCAATAAACAACAACCTTAATGGTGTAGAACTGTTGCTGGTCATCTTCAGAGAAGCAACCAAGTTTCAGGGTACGATTCCACACATAGGAATAGGCACCTGCCAGCCCTGCCTCACTGGGTCATTATAAACGGTCTTTAAAAATTGTTTAAATACATGCACATACTTTTAAAAACTGGATCTTAGGTTAGCACTGTTCAAACTCCTTTAAGAAAATAATGTATACAAATACTTCCCAAGGAAATACTTTAATTTTTAGGGTAAATGAATAAAACTTTTTTCAGACTACTCCTATATCTGGAACATTAGCTCTCCCTTGGGAGCCTGGGATAACATCCACCAACCACCTTGACTTTTTAAAAACACTTGGGTGGCAACATGAAAGTGCTAAAAAATTGGCCTCTCAACTCAAGGGTTTCTATAGGTTTTCTTAATTTTCAGTACCACTCATAGGAAATTAAGAATGTAGAAAATGAACCACAGCATTATTTGCAATATAAAAGTACTTTGATATTGAAAAAGCATACATATGGGCCTGGTAGTGTTTTGCATTTTGATGCTAATTCTGCTCTCCTGAAAGGGACTGCAGACAAGGAATCAGTCATGGATTCAGGTGACTTCTTGTGAAACAAACCCCTAAAGAATAAACAGACCTAGGGGGTTTCGGAAGGGGAGACATGGAAAGGGGAAAACATTTGAAATGTAAATAAAGAAAATATCCAATTAAAAAAAAATACCATTAAAAAAAAAATAAAAGAATAAACAGACCAATCACTGGGTGAGTAGGCGGGACTTCCGGGTTGGACAGAGGAAGAAAGGAGGAGGCAAGAGAAAGGGGGGGGGGTGGACTTTTGGAACGGAATAGCATAAGGGCAAGATGTAGCTGCTAGAGTTTGCAAGTATCATGGTGGATCTGCAAGGATTCACCACCAGAGGATTCAGATTTAATATGGCTCACAAGATTAGGATTCAAGTTGTTGCGCCCAGAGACTGAGTTACCGTTGTTTCTGAGCAAAGTTTGTGTGGTGCTTTCCTTCTCGTGACAACTCAACTAGATTCCAGAGAGAAAGGTACAGCAGCAAAGTGTGGGTTTGCCTGATGTGAACCACAAAGGCCGTGAGGGCTTTGAAGCATGGGGCTGGTGTGGTAGCGACCTAGCAAGCTGGGCGGAGAGATTGTGGAGCTCTGAGTCAGAGCTCCAGGAGATAACACAGGTCGACCATTGCCCACCAGTGCATGGCCATCCAGGCCACCAGGGCAGAGAGTTGCCGGCACAAGCACAAGCATGGGAACATGCCAGTCCTTTTTAAATATTTCCCACAACACCCAACTATTACGACTATCGCAAAATACTGCTTAGAAAACAAGTCTTTTGATTGTATCAGGACAGAATGTTTTAGTTTAATTCATTAATAAAGAATATAACTAACATCTTGATCACTTTAATTTAACATAATTGGTTTCTTTTGTTAATCAATCTATTTTATGCACTAAACTATTATTCCAAAAAAGTAAGATCATAATTTAGATATACACAAAAACAACTAAAATTTTCTCTGCAAAGGGAGATCTACCATAAAACAAGGATGAGCTATAAGAAGCAAGTGTCACATGATCCCCATGTGCTCGTTCTGACCTGGTCTGACTTGAAATAAAACAGGGGAAAGTGTGACTAGTACATTATAAGCTTATCAAACAATTCAAGGGAAAACTCGTAAGTGTTCTCTTAGGGTCTGAATGACATCTCTCCAGGATCTTCTGGCTTTTAGAGTCTCTGTTGACAAGTCTGGTGTAATTCTGATAGGTCTGCCTTTATATGTTACTTGGCTTTTTTCCCTTACAGATTTTAATATTCTTTCTTTGTCCTCTGCATTTAGTGTTTTCATTATTATGTGATGGGAGGATTTTCTTTTCTGGTCTAATCAATTTGGTGTTCTGTAGGCTTCTTCTACTTTTATGGCCATCTCTTTCTTTAGGTTGGGGAAGTTTTCTTCTATGATTTTGTTGAAGATGTTTTCTGGCCCATCACATTGGGAATCTTCACCCTCTTCTATTCCTATTATTCTTAGGCTTGATCTTTTCATTGTGTTCTGAATTTCCTGGTATTTTGGGTTAGGAGCTTTTTACATTTTGTATTTTCTTTGACCCATGTGTCAGTATCTTCTATGGTATCTTCTACGACTGAAATTCTCTCTTCTCTATCTCGTATGAAAGTAGATTTTAAAACTAACATTTATTATTGTGGTTACTATAGTCCTTGTCTGTCACAGAAGCATACCCATATCTACTGGGGTGTGTGTGTGTGTGTGTGTGTGTGTGTGTCTGGACTTTCATATAACTAACAGATCATTTAAAACTATATTTAGATCAGTTCACAAACAATGACATCACTGATGTTTATGAAGAGGAAGGTCCATCTTACCAACTGCAAAGGGCAGCATCATTCAACTGCTTGCTTTTATTTTGATGGCACATTGATAATTGCCACTGTCTCTTATAGTCTTAGTTGCACTATATTTGTTAGCCACACTTAAAAAAGAAAAAAGAACTTGATAGAAAAATAAAGATACAAAAGTTCAACAGGCAATCACAAGTAAGGCTATTGTTGGGAAAGAGGGCAGCTCTCACGGTCTGCCAAGAATATCATGTGCTATGTGGACATGTCTCAAAAGGCAGATGTCAAAAAAAGGAAGGATTTGCTCAATTAGATGTACCTTGATCTTGTACAAATAAAAAAGCTACAATAGTAATCAAGACATGATCTGGAACACAAGTAATGTTGCAAGGAATCAACTATCTAATTTCCAAGTGATTGCAAACATTTACTAACACCCTGGTATGAAAAGGCTCACTGTTTGCTTATCCTAATGTACCAACTGCACAGGGTCTTTTAAATGACACTGAGATATAGCATAAGCAATCATTTGAGGTAAACCTCATTTATCTGGATTATTAGTTCTATGCCTTCTAATTCTTTATTGCTAAGATACTATATATCATCTATCACCATAAAGATTTTTTTTCTTTTTTGGTTTTTTGAGACAGGGTTTCCCTGTATAGCCCTGGCTATCCTGGAACTCACTCTGTAGACCAGGCTGACCTCAAACTCAGAAATCCACCTGCTTCTGCCTCTGCCTCCCCAGTGCTGGGATTAAAGGCGTGTGCCACCACTGCCTGGCTCACCATAAAGATTTTTAAGACCTGACTCTCCTAAGTTAACTCTATTCAAAAACCTAGCTGACCGGCTACACAGGAAAAGTCTGTCATCTAACTGTGACAGTCTACCTATATCTCAGACTTCAGAAGCAGATATGGAAGAATCCTCAGTTCTAGGATAAATACCAACATCTTGCCTCAAGCAATACACATGTGGTTATCATTCTCGAGAACACTGAAAGTCCAGGTAAAAGCACAGAACTGGACAATGCTAACTTTCATAATTTTCCTTTATATTTTGTATTTTATTTATCATGGGGAGGGGACATATGCATGGCCCATATGTAGAAGTCATAAGACAAATATGTAAAATTGGCTCCTTCCTTCCACCATGGCTTCTAGAGGTTAAAACTTAGGTCACCAGGCTTACATAGTAAGTATTTTTACTTAGTGAGCTGTATCACCAGTCCCATACTATCCTTTTAAAAACCATCTTTTTACCATTTATGCCTCTAAAGTCCTATATCATCACACTTTAATTCTCTGAGGCTGGGTAATACATGACCTCCTAAGACATACGGGGTTCCAGTCTCCCATGTCAACAGAAGAAAAGCCAGTCAATCTTAGTTTTGTTAATCACATCAAGTAGCCATTACATGGAATAATGTGTGTTCTGAACTCTTCCAATAGAAGCAAGTGCCTTTTTTTTTTTTTTTTTTAAAGATTTAGTTAATGTATATGAGTACATGGTAGCCGTCTTCAGACACACCAGAAGAGAGCATCAGATCCCATTACAGATGGTTGTGAGCCACCATGTGGTTGCTGGGAATTGAACTCAGGACCTCTGGAAGAGTAGCCACTGAGTCATCTCTCCAGCCCAAGTGCCTTATATTTTATTAATATAAAAACTTAGTAGCCAATATGTAGTTTTCCATAAGTCACCCAGAGTAAAGTGGCACTAGAAAGTACAGCCATATCCATGACTCAAAATCTCATTTCCTACCAATCTATAGTTTCATAGTTTTTAACTCACTGAATAAATATTTGTTATGTATGCTTTCTATGTTCTAGGACAGCTGCTGAAAGTAATCTGTCAATTGTGAGTCCTTGCACTTTACAGTAATTATAATCAAATGAAAAACTACTCGCATGCAACCCCAGCTGATGGCACAGGAAGGAGAGAGCTGGAGGAGAGGGGAAGAAGACTCCTTAGAGTGAGGTGGGTGACACCCTCCAGGAAGCAGTATGTGAAGAGGCAAGTGAAGACAGGAGGAGACACAGGCAGAGGCAAAGAGTCCAATGGAGAACTGATAAGCTGTGGGAAGCCGCCTGAGTCGCACCCACATTCGCCATTACAAGATGGCGCCTACATTCGGCCGAGGACAAGTTGTAAACAGGTTAGTGCGCATGCACCTGGTAATTTTCCACCTCAGAGTCTCAGCCTCTCTCGTGGAGGCATCTGGCCTGATGTGCGGGAGCCAACGGAGAAGCTCCGCGTCCCAGGCAAGTGCTGTGACCTATATAAGGGACGGGTGTTCTATTGTTCGGGGTCTCCACTCGTGGCAAGCTTATGCTCTCCCTCTCAAGATGCATTAAGCTTTACTGCAGAAGGATCCTTTGTGTGCCGCGTCGTTCTTGCTGGCGAGATGGTAGCGCGGGACATCTGGTGCCGAAACCCGGGAAACTTTGTCATCATCAAGCACCTTTGGAGACCCCCTGGAAACAGGGAGGATTCAGAACTGCAGGGAGGTAGGTTCGGAAAGCCATGTTGACCCTGGGTCTTGATTTGGGATTGCCCCCTTTTTGGTCTAACGCTGTTGAAGTCTTGCTAATTGTGTTAAGTGCCCTCATTTTGGTTTTACTGTCTTTGTATTGCGGCGAACAAGGTGAGGCCTGTGTAGATGCTGTAAGGGAGGGGCAAATCACCCCTGAAAGGGTCCAGGATACCATGTCAGAATCCGAACGGAGTGAGAGGATGGGTACCCAAAATTTCAGCAAGGGAAAAGGATCTCCTGGTAAGTCTAAGGACGAGGGAGAGATTAAAGACAAAATGGGAAACTGTCCCCCCGACAAGGCTGTGGACAGAAAAACGATTCTCATACCCAAGAAAAACGTAAAAAGAAGGGGGGAGAGCCTCTACCCAGTTCAAGACCTTGAGGCTCTTCCATTGGAAACTTCAGACACTGACCCCCTTAGCTCTAGTGAGGAGTCAGAGCTAGAAGAGGAAGCGGCGCGGTATGAGGAAGATTGGCCGCCCTGTAATGGGCAGATGAAGCGGCCGCCTTCTTTGGCCCCTACGCGGACCGTGCCTTCCGCTCCTCCCCCTTATGAGATGTGCCCCAACTCCTTTTCTTTTCTCTCTGACAAGGTTAGGAGAAAGGTACAAGCCGCTTTTCCAGTTTTCAAGGTAGATGTTGGAGGGCGAGTTCATGCCCCTGTAGAGTACAGCCAAATTAAAGACCTGGCTGAAGCGGTCCGAAAGTATGGGGTAAATGCTAATTTTACTATAGTAATGTTAGAGAGATTTGCCGGGGCGTCCATGACTCCCGCCGATTGGCAGATGCTGGCCAAGGCTGCGCTCCCTACAATGGGCCAATATATGGAGTGGAAGGCTTTATGGCATGAAGCTGCACAAGCTCAAGCCAGAGCCAATGCTACGGCACCGACCCCTGGACAGAGAGATTGGACCTTTGATATGTTAAACTGGCCAAGGTCCTTTTGCGGCGGATCAGACCGCTTTTCCATGGGGTGCATATGTGCAAGTTTCTAATACGGCCATCAAGGCCTGGAAGGCACTCCCCAAAAAAGGGGAAGCCTCTGGACAACTTACTAAGATCATTCAAGGTCCCCAAGAACCCTTTTCAGACTTTGTGGCCAGAATGACGGAGACTGCGGGGCGCATCTTCGGCGACCCTGACCAAGCGGCACCCCTTGTTGAACAGCTCATTTTTGAGCAAGCCACACAGGAGTGCCGCGCTGCCATAGCGCCAAGGAAAAGTAAGGGGCTACAGGATTGGCTTCGAACTTGTAGGGAGCTTGGGGGACCCCTTACTAATGCAGGGCTGGCGGCTGCTATCAATCAGTCTCAAAAATACCCCAATAAGGGGACAGACAAAAGGGCTTGCTTCCGGTGCAGCCGACTAGGTCACTTAAAAAAAGATTGCAAGGCTCCTACCGATGAGGCCGGAGCCCCGTCTCGACCACACGGTGTCCTTTGCCCCCGCTGCAATAAAGGTTGCCATAAGGCTAGTCAATGTCGCTCTGTCAGAGATATCAAGGGGCGACTCCTCCCTCCATTAGAAGAACAACCACAGAGGATGCCAAAAAACGAGGTGCTGGGCCCTCGTTCCCAGGGCCCCCAGAAATATGGGAACAGGACAGACAGGGGCCAAGAGAGGAGAGACGAGCCCGGGTGGACCTGTGCGCCGCCTCCGACTTCATATTGATGCCTCAGATGGGTGTCCAACCGGTTCCCGTGATGCCAATTGAATCCTTATCACCTGGAACTGTGGGTCTTATAATTGGCAGAGGATCCATGACCTTAAAGGGCCTACATGTTCATCCGGGTATAGCAGATTGTCAACATGCCCTTGAGATCCAAGTCCTGTGTTCTTGCCCCAGAGGGGTTTTTTCCATCACAAAGGGAGATCGGATAGCTCAGCTACTGCTCCTCCCGGACATTGCTGGGCCTTCAGGACCCGGGCAGGCGAAAATGGGCTCCTCTGGCACGGACTCCGCCTACTTGGTTCTCTCACTAAATGAGAGGCCTAAACTAAAATTATGGGTTGAGGGAAAATTGTTTGAAGGCATCATGGACACAGGCGCGGATAAAAGCATTATTTCTTCCCATTGGTGGCCAAAGTTGTGGCCTGTAACTGAGTCATCACACTCCTTGCAGGGCCTTGGCTATCAGGCCAGCCCTGCTATTAGCTCTGTTGCTTTGTCTTGGAAAACGGCTGAGGGACAAAAGGGATGTTTTACCCCTTACGTGCTCCCACTTCCACTTAACCTTTGGGGGCGAGATGTCATGCAAGACATGAGGGTTGTGTTATCTAATGAACATATTTATTCCCCTCAGGCTAGATGTATTATGGGCAAAATGGGATATGTAGAAGGAAGGGGTTTAGGGCCTATGGGCCATGGTAGAACTGAACCCATTCAATCCACTAGTAACCCTGACAGACAGGGCCTGGGTTTTTCCTAGGCGCCATTGAGGCAGCACGACCCATCCCGTGGAAAACGGAGGACCCGGTTTGGGTTCCTCAATGGCCTTTGTCCTCTGAAAAACTGGAGGCTGCTACTCAAATAGTACAGGAGCAGTTAATGTTGGGACATCTAGAGCCTTCTACTTCCCCCTGGAATACCCCGATATTTGTAATCAAGAAAAGGTCGGGCAAATGGAGGCTGCTCCATGACCTAAGAGCCATCAATGAGCAGATGGATTCCTTTGGCCCAGTACAGAGGGGTCTTCCAGTCCTTTCCGCCTTACCCAAAGGTTGGAGCCTAGTTATTATAGATATTAAAGATTGCTTTTTTTCTATTCCCTTATATCCCTTAGATAAACCCCGTTTTGCATTTACGCTCCCTTCGGTTAATCATGTGGAGCCTGATAAGAGGTTTCAATGGAAGGTTTTGCCTCAGGGCATGGCAAATAGCCCCACCATCTGTCAGTTATATGTTCAAGAAGCTTTGAGACCTTTGAGGCGACAATTTCCTTCCCTGATTTTGATTCACTATACGGATGACGTCCTTCTGTGCCATAAAGATTTGACAGTTTTGCAAAGGGCCTATCCTTTATTACAGTCCCTCTTGTCACGCTGGGGTCTACAGATCGCCGCTGACAAAGTTCAGATTTCTGATACGGGACATTTTTTGGGGTCAATTATCCTCCCTGATAAAATTGTCCCACAAAAGGTAGAGATAAGAAGGGACCACTTAAGGACCCTTAATGACTTTCAAAAATTATTAGGAGATATTAATTGGCTTAGGCCTTTTTTAAAGATTCCCTCCACAGTCCTGAAGCCACTGTTTGACATCCTTGAGGGTGACAGCCACCTGACCTCTCCAAGGTCCCTCAATTCTCCAGCAAAACAGGCCTTGCAGCTAGTAGAGCAGGCCATACAGGAAGCCCAACTGACACGCCTTGATGATACATTGCCTTTTTCCTTGTGCCTTCTTAAGACAAAGGGATTGCCTACTGCCATGCTGTGGCAAAATGGCCCACTCTTATGGATCCACCCTAATGCTTCACCAGGAAAAATCATTGACTGGTATCCCGATGCCGTGGCACGACTTGCCTTGCGGGGACTTAAGGCCTCCCTCACTCACTTTGGGAGACATCCAGAAGTGCTAATAGTCCCGTACACTTTGCCTCAGGTCCAGACCCTGACAGCTGCCTCCAATGAATGGGCCATATTGATAACCTCATTTCCGGGACAGATAGACAATCATTATCCCCGGCACCCTATTTTGCAGTTTGCCTTATCCCAAGCTGTGGTTTTCCCTCGCGTGACATCCCCTGTGCCCTTATCAAATGGCTTGGTAGTTTATACTGATGGCTCCAAGACGGGGATCGGAGCCTATGTGATTGGCACTCAGGTTGTCTCAAAAGATTATAATGAAACCTCCCCCCAGGTTGTTGAATGTTTGGTGGTTCTGGACGTATTACAGAACTTTTCTGATCCTGTAAATATTGTTTCTGATTCTAGTTATGTAGTCAATGCAGTTAATCACCTTGAGCTTGCTGGAATTATTAAGCCATCCAGTAAAGTGGCTTCCATCTTTCATAAAATCCAAACTTGCTTGTTAGCCAGGCGGCACCCGTTTTATATAACTCATATACGGGCACACTCAGGTCTCCCTGGCCCTATGGCACAGGGGAATGACCTGGCTGACAAAGCTACAAAAATGATTGCAGTTGCCATGTCTTCCAATTTGGAAACCGCCAAGACCTTCCACGAGCGGTTTCATGTGACGGCTGAGACACTACGCCGTCGATTTTCCCTGACTAGAAAAGAGGCTAGAGAAATAGTTACCCAATGTCACAATTGTTGTCAATTTTTACCTATACCTCATGTGGGGATCAACCCAAGAGGCATCAGACCATTACAGGTCTGGCAAATGGATGTTACCCATGTCACCTCTTTTGGGAAACTCCAGTATTTACATGTTTCCATTGATACTTGCTCTGGTGCTTTGCACGCCACTCCCCTATCGGGAGAGAAGACTTCCCATGTAATTCAGCACTGTCTCGAGGCCTGGAGTGCCTGGGGCAAACCCAGAGTCCTTAAAACAGACAATGGGCCGGCCTACACTTCTCAAAAATTCAAGCAGTTCTGCCATCAGATGGATGTAACCCACTTGACTGGCCTGCCCTATAACCCTCAAGGGCAAGGCATCGTGGAACGTGCCCACCGCACCTTAAAGTCTTACTTAATAAAACAAAAAGGGGGAATGATGAAGGACCTCCCTTTAGTGCCGAGGACTATGATTTCTATGGCACTATTTACTTTAAATTTTCTAAACCTAGATGAACAGGGACAAACAGCGGCCGAGCGTCACTGCTCAGAGCCAGATAGACCAAGAGAAATGGTAAAATGGAAAGATGTGTTATCTAATGAATGGAAAGGACCGGATCCTATTCTTATAAGATCCAGGGGAGCTGTATGTGTTTTTCCACAGAAAGAAGAGAACCCCTTTTGGATCCCTGAAAGGCTCACCAGGAGGGTGATAAAACAAAGAAATGAGGTGGAATGCCCAGCAGAACCAAAGGGTCCAACTGCCCTGCCTGATCCTGCTGATGATGGCAAGCACCCCGATGGCTCGAGAAGAACTGCGTTGGGGAATTATGTCCACCTTCCCACTGCCGATGCCGGTGATGCATGAATTGGACCCTTAAATTTGATGACACCCTGCGGGAATTGCCGACAGCAATTATTCAGATCAACTCCACCCGTCTTGACCTGTCCTTGACAGAGGGCCTCTCTTCATGGATTTCCTCGGCAATTTCTTATTTCAAGGAATGGGTGGGGGTGGGATTGTTTGGAGCAGTGCTTTGCTGTGGGTTGGTGTTGCTCCTATGGCTCATCTGCAAACTCAGGGCCCAGACTAAAAGAGACAAGGTGGTCATTGCGCAGGCGCTTGTTGCCTTAGAACAAGGAGCCTCGGCCGGTGTTTGGCTAATAGCAGTAGGTCGCCAGCCAGACAGTTCTTGCACACCCGCGAGTCTAGTCTCATTGCACTGGGTAGAGTGTTTGGTCTGAGCAGCTCTTGAGGGATGTCGAGCAAAGCATCGCACAAGGCAGTCATCATTGTGGGCCACCTTGGGAGATATGTCATCTGCATGAGGGTTGAGTGCCCTAGTTTCCCTCCCTCTAAAAAACGGCACTGGGCGGGTCAGGAAGACCTCGGGCGCGCATGAGCTTAGGGGTCGTCTCCTGTACAAGGCCCAACCTTTTGGTCAGGGGATTTGACCTCTGTCTCCGCCCTCTTAAGAGTGTCCTACTTTGCTTACAGAAATAAAAAGGGGGAGATGTGGGAAGCTGCCTGAGTCGCACCCACATTCGCCATTACAAGATGGCGCCTACATCCGCCGAGGACAAGTTGTAAACAGGCTAGTGCGCATGCACCTGGTAATTTTCCACCTCAGAGTCTCAGCCTCTCTCGTGGAGGCATCTGGCCTGATGTGCGGGAGCCAACGGAAAAGCTCCGCATCCCAGGCAAGCGCTGTGACCTATATAAGGGACGGGTGTTCTATTGTTCGGGGTCTCCACTCGTGGCAAGCTTATGCTCTCCCTCTCAAGATGCATTAAAGCTTTACTGCAGAAGGATCCTTTGTGTGCCGCGTTGTTCTTGCTGGCGAGACGGTAGCGCGGGACAATAAGCAAAACCAGCTTTGTTCAAGGACAAGCTGAAGGTCATTGAGGCGAAAATGAAGTGAGGAAACAAAGAATTTCAATTATGAGAGAAAGACGGGACAGATTATGTAGAGTCTAATACAGAATCATAAGGAAATAAATATATTTTCTACTTGTACTAGAAGCCACTCAAAGACGGTCTGGTATGTACTGTGTAAAGTCTCGTTAGGCACAATGTCAAGAACTGACTAAGACAAGAATGGAAATAAAATCACCTAGGGAGGTGCTACACAAGGAAATGTCTAACCACATGTGACTAGTAAGAATTTTAAATATGGCTAAAATATATACAAGATATTGAAAACAGTGAGAGAGAAGAAAAAAATTATTTTTGTATTCTATGGTATTTATACTAAGTAAAATATTTAAAATTATTACTTTCACCTGATTATATGTAAATAGCAACTATAAAATTTTAAGTTACAAATGTTTCATAATATTTCTACCTAACAGTGCTGCTCTACATGGTAACACGCATTAGGGTTTAAAAGGGTACACTGGTAGAAGCCCTGGATTAAAGGTCCATTTTACAAGTAGAATCTATATAACTTGCTGACCAAATGAAATGTAAGGAAGGAAAGAAGTAAAACCTCTGATTCCAAAAACTGAGCTTAAGGAACTTGGGAAATGTCAGCGGTACTGCTGGGGTGGAGCCATGAGCCTAGAAGGAAACCCAAGTACCCCTTCAGATTGTCTCTGAACTATTCTGCTAGATTTTCTCAATATACCCCCACAGAGGCAGGGGGAGGGGGAAGGGAATAGGGAGGTTACAAAGGGGAAGATTTGGAAAGGGGGAAACATTTGAAAGGTAAATAAAGTATCAAAAAAAAAAAAAAAAAAAAGTCAAGTCTTGACCTTAGAAGAAAAAAGGGGCAGGAGGAGCATCATTCACATGCAGAATATGCAAACACTAAGCCTGCAGCAGCACTGTGCGGTGCACAGCCTGAGAAGCCTGTGTAATAATGGTTTACTGCTCTTGATGTAGTATATACCCAGCCAGTGCTGACTGCCTACAACGTGATGCCAGAAGCACATACATTTGTGTGAGAACCAAAATTCTACTAACACTGAGAATTTGAGGAAACATGAATTCGCAGTTCAAATGCTTTACTCAAACAGACCAGAAATTAAATACTGGCCACCACCAAACTCAAATGTGATACTCAGCAATATTTTAAATTTCTCTATCCTTCAGTTTAATTGCCAAGAATATGAGGATATTTTGTAAGATAACTAACATTATACCTGGCACATGGGTAGAGCTTATTATATACGACAATTACTAATATAATTGTGCTGTAAGAAATAGAAGGGATAAGTTAGAAAAAGTAATATATATATAAAAGATTTTTTTTTAAAGTTTAATTCTAGTCTACTTTAATATTAGAATATATAGCATTTTATCCCAGAATTCACCAAAATTGGGTATCTTACCTGTAAGTTGTGTTTGGAACATAGACATCCCTGGCAGGAAATTCTAAAATTTCTCTGGTGGGCCTGACTCGGCTGTCGGGGTAAAGCTTCACCTGAAGTAGCTCTGGGGTTAGGCAGTAATGGGGATTTTCAGGTGCAGGAGAAATGTCTATCTTCAGCTGAGCTGCAGAAAACACATTATAAAGTCAATGTGAACGTAAATGTTCTGTGATAGCTACACTTGAGTCTGAAGTGCTTCTCAAAGGCTTTTCCAACCATTGTGGTATTGCTAGGTCATGGTAGATTTTAGGAGGTAGCCCTAGAAGTATGCCCTTGAGGAGCATCCCCTGGTCCTTCCTTCCTTCCTTCCATCTATTTCTGGGCACCACAAAGTAAGCATCTTTGCTCCACCCTATGTAGCTTCACAAAGTGTTCTACTCCACACTGGGCCCCAAAGCAAAGCCACTCAACTAAAGCTGAGAGCTGTGGACAGATGGGTCACACTAAATCTTTCCTCTGTTTATGTTGATTAGTAATTTATTCTCATTTGAGGCAGTCTGTCACAGCGACAGAATGTTGACTAACACAGATAAAATGTTCTTAGAGGAATTTCAATATTATTTTGTAAAAAATCTGGGATAAACAGTATATAAATCAAATTAAGAACTTCAACATAAGCTGGGCAGTGGTGGCGCACGCCTTTAATCCCAGCACTTAGAAGGCAGAGGCAGGGAATTCTCTGAGTTAGAGGCCAGCCTGGTCTACAGAGCGAGTTCCAGGACAGCCAGGGCTACACAGAGAAACCCCATCTTCAAAACAAAACAAAACAAAAACAAAAACAAAATAAAAATAAAAAGGAACTTATAGAAATCATTTCATTTATCAAATTTTAAAAATGACTTATCCATGCATAAGAGCATGTAAAATAATAAATGCTATCTTCCCATTCGGGGAGTAAAGAACTAAAAAACAAGCCAGCAAGCTAGGCTTGGCACATCATGCCTTTAATCCTAGCACCTGAGAAGCAGGCAGATCTCTGCATTCAAAGCCAGCCTGGTCTACAGAACAAGTTCCAGGACAGCAAACCAAGATGTTGGATGGGCTCTAGCACAGATTGGACAAGGTTTCAAGAAATGACTTGGTTTTCAGCTTGACAGGCTCTTAGATGATGTTATCAGGTTTGGCAGGCTCCTGGTCAGTTCTATTCTGGACTGTTTGCTCTTATGGTGACATCAACCCATTTTTTAACATTTATTGTTCCAAGTCCACTTTAAGCCACAATTATGATTCATCATTCTCATTTTAGAACTCAGTTAACAACAGTACTGAATCCTGAATCCAAGCTGTTAGCTCACATGATAGTGAGATGAAAAACATGTAGGTGTTGAGCACAGAAAGACGTATGGGCCAGATAAAGAGAGAACATGATAGCAAATAATTATCAGTGAGAATGACCACATCACTCAAAATCTGAGAATACCTGTGATCGGTCTGAGCCTCCGTAAGACAGAAGATGGCCTTCTCATATCAGCAAGGAACTTGTACAGATCCTCATCACTTAAGCGGTCTCCCTCCTGATTTCAATGATATTGAGAAAAAAGTACAAAACAAAAGTAGGAGATAAGTACAGGCTTCTGCATTGTGCGGGTAGGGGAAAGATTAACATATTCAGGAGAATGAAAATCTTCCTACGTCTCTAGTTTCAAACCTAACTGAGATTTGTGTAACGCTACCAACCATTTTAACTTATGTACACAGTTATAATCTATTATTTAGCCTATAATTTATCGTAGGACATCTGCCACACAGACAGCCAATGTAAGCTAAAGGCAGGAGAGTATAAAAGGAAAACTACAACTGTAAGACAGGACCAAAAGGAGGCAAGTACAAGAACACGGCACCGTGACATAGACGCTGCTACT
>JADRCH010000098.1:7267564-7309600 GCA_019843965.1 Rhynchomys soricoides | reverse complement strand
AGGAGGCAAGTACAAGAACACGGCACCGTGACATAGACGCTGCTACTGAGAGGATGCCTTTTCAGTGTATATTCTAAAACTTGCGAAATGCAGAATCGTTACACGTTATATTTTCACAAAAATAAGTAATGAATAGAATGACAGTAGGAAAGCACAGCTATCCTGACATGAAGACCAGAGAGACCTCCAAATGACCACAACTGAAGATGGGGGGGGGGGGGTGAAACAGAGACAGAGACAAGAACTTAATAGTGTTTAATTTTTCCTTCCACCTACAGTGATTAGGAAAGAAAGAAAATCTTTACCTGCTTTGTGACACTTTACTGTCACATGGGTACTATCTACACTGCACTCTCATTTCATGGTAATGGATATATTTCAGCCTCTTTGTCTCTGTGAGCTCACCCTGAGCTAGCTCCCACTTATTCATAACACAGGAGACAGCCTACCTTAGTACCATTATTTGGGGAAGTGATTTTTAATATCTAAATAGTGACTCTCTGGAGTTGCTACCTCTAAAATAGTTCTTTTACTAAGTTACAGGTAGAAAATATGGCTTTAAAAAAAAATTCAGGAGCTTTATGTGACTAATGAATCTAAGTTCTCCATCAGTTGCTGAAACAATATATTCTCTTTACTGAGCACAGAATACAGATATTCAATCTTTATTCATTAATACACTCAAGGTTTTCTCTTGAATTACTTTTATTTACTTAATATATTAAATTATATATCTTACCAGTCTCTATTCTTTAGTGATGATTACCATCTGTTTTTGTGCCTTTTGCTGGGTGGGACATAATTTCCTTGGCTATACCTCCCTCCTGTCACTGAGCAAATGTGCAAACTTGAGACTTATAAAGCAAGCCACACAACCTGGCTCACCCACTCCTGAATTTCTGCCTCTAGTAGATAGAAAAGCTGAGTTTTCCTAGAAACCAATCAAGATCAGCTGATCAAGCCAACCTCCAAATGTGGGGTCAAGCTGAACTCACCAGAGAGGGGACAGTCTCCACCAGAGAGCTTGCTTGTTTAATACTATGTACCCCTGAAGCAAACAAAGAAATTGTTTACTAATACACAGAACAAATGTCTTTACAACTATTGTATGGACTTACTTTTGTTTTAAAAATCTCTGTGTATTTCTAATAATTTTGGGTTGGTGCATTTGAAACCTTACATGATTTAACTATACCACAATTATGGATAGTAATTTCTCAAAAACTGGGAGGAGTTGAATTTTACTTAGGAGAAATTTATTTCTTGAATTCTACTTTGTTAAATAAAAGTATAGTCTCTGGTTTTTACTTAATTTGCATTTCTGTGATAATTTTCTAGTTATTTAAAAATACTTACAAAAGTAATACATTTTTATGGCTAAATATTTTCAATAAAGAAGGTCAACAGCAATGCTTTCCATTGCCTTGTGGTTTTACGTTTTAAGAGCATTTTGTGCTGTATCTAACTGCTAGTACTAAAAACTATACCTGCTAGGATGTGTCAACCTAATAAAATAATTATAAATCAGAATAATGAACTCTAATTTCAAAATACTTTAAGAAAGTATAGTTTTCACAATAAAGATGTATCCAATATTTGAAGAGCTAAAAATATTTAAGCTATATAAGCATTTTATATATATTATATATTACACATATAATAAGGTACTACATATTACCATTAATATGGACAGCTTGTTATGTTTTATGTAAGTTAAATAAAACTTTAAAGTTTATTTTTTAGGGGCTGGAAAGATGGCTTAGTGGTTTAAAGTATTTGTTGCTCTTGCAAAGGACCCAAGTCTGATTCCCAGCACCCACAGAGTGGCCCAAGACCTTCTGTAATCCCAGTTCCAAAAAATCTGATGCCCTCTTCTGGCCTTCACTGACACCAGCCACATACATACATAAAACCACACAGTCATACATATAAAATAAAATAAATAAATCTAAAAAGAAAGTAAAATTTACATTTTAAATGTAATTTTGTTTAACAACAAATGAGTGAAAAATAATAGCTGCATCGGTAGTAACACAGCGGGCGGCTTGCTCACCTAACCACACAATACCAGTTCAATGGCACAGTTTGGCTACAGAAGCAAAGGCTGACTGTGTAAATGGAAGAGAGCTGACACTGCAGCCGAGCAGGTTGAGCAGAGGGAAATGGCACATCCTCAGGGTGCAGCACGCTAACTCAGCCCCTGTGTCTGGCCAATCTCGCCCTCCCATTTTCACTGCTGCCCACAGTACAAAGACCCTGTACTGGGCACACTCCTCCCACCCCACTCTCTCAGAGTTGCTGACCAAGCAGGGCTTCAAGGAGAGCCCTCTAATGCAAAGCACGTTCTGCTCTTCCCTTTAAGTACAGCATGCCATTAAGTCAGGGTGCCCTCTTCTCACTAAGAACAGCAAGTCAGAGAAGGAATAGGAAGATAATTATTAGTATTTTATTTAATCTGCCCCCAAATTTACGGCTGGTAGACCTTACTAGTCTGCCACACTAATAAAAGTTTTCTCCTTCTTCAATTAGTTCTGGGTCATCTGATTACATAAAACACATTTTTTATCTTGCTTCAGAATATAAAACCCATTTAACATCAAAACCCAATGTATACATACATATACAAAGCATTCATATTTTAAAAAAAAAAGAGAAATGAGGGCCCCGTGAGGCAATATTTAAACTGAATATACGAAATGCACTTATTTTTTAGATTTTTTTTTTTTTAGTTCTATTTTTTTGAAGCTGTGTGTTAACTACTAAATAGATTTCCATGAAATGACATGTGAAAAACATTGATTTGATTTGAAGTGGACAGAATGTATCTGTAAGAATAAAGACATTTACCTCTACAACACTAAGTTTTAGCACAGAAATGGGGTTTCTATTCCACAAACCACAGACAAGACCTGTAAGGTCAGAAAACCTGGGTGGGGAAGCACATGACCACTCTGACAATTCACAAGCCATCAGTGTTTAAGGAAAGGCCCACTGGGAGTTGAGAGCATGTGCTACCCTCGCACCCAGGCTGGGCTGCTCATAACCATCTGTGGCTGTAGCTACAAGGCAGGCTGATGTCTCTGGCCTCTGCAAGCACCTGCACTCAGCTACGCAGGCCCATACACATAATTCCCATACACATAATTCAAATAATAAAAAAATTAAAAAGTTCACCTTTCCAACGGAATAAGATATAGATATGAAAGACAAGTTTTGATGCACTAAAACGTCAATGTGAGCATTTGAATAACATTAGTGATAAAGCAGGTAAATGTCAATCATTTCATATTTTACTAGTTTTTACTCATAGTCATTTTTATTCTTGTTTGTTCAAAGTTCTTGACCTTCCAGACACGCACAGAATGGTTACCACTCTCCTTAAAGAAAGTGTGAAACCTTGTACAAGCACCTCCTCAGAACCCCTACATGACAAAGCATTACCTGCTTAAAAAAGTTTGCCACAGTGAGGGTGGCAGGCCGAAAGCTGGTCAGGTTGCAAGCATCGTCCCCACTGGTCGTCCTCTCCAGGGACCGTCTACCAACAAGACTAGAATTCCTCCTCTCAGACCAAGAACCTTTTCGTTCTACCAAAGAGGAGATAAAATGATTGTCAGTTTGATAAGATGTAAAACTGTTTTTAATTAGCTTTCCCAACGTAAGAAACAATCCATTAATGTGGAAAGCTAGTTTGCTCAGCTTGTAGGTTATAGTACACAAATCCATTTATGGGGAAAATTTAAGAAAGCAATTCCATCTGAACCGTCTGGTTGTCACTTCTAGAATACAACGTCTCTTAATATATAATGATCTACACATATAAAGAAAGATGGTATAAATCAGCTAAAAGGAACTATGTACTCACTATGAAAAACCCATCAAAATGAAATATAATTTAATGGAAAATCAGCCTTCGCTGATTCAAATTGAAACAAATTCAAAAGACAAGTTGCAAGTTCAAAGTCTTTACAGGATAATCTCCTCCTCCTCCTCCTTCTCCTCCTCCTCCTCCTTCTCCTCCCCTTCCTCCTCTTCCTCCTCTTCCTCCTCCTCCTCCTCTCCCCCCCTTTTTTCCTTATGAAGCTGGGATACAAACCCAAGGCCTCACACATACAAGATAGCCCTATTTTTGTAAACTAAAAGAACAATGCTATTACAGATTAGCAAGAAAAGAGAAGACTTTTAAAAATATCTAAGCAATGTGGTCTAAGGGACCATACTCTACAGAGAAAAAGCAGAATACACATTATTTTCAAGCAGTTACAGGTCATTCTCCAAGACATAAGACAAGAAATGAAAAGACCAAAAGGATGGAAATATTTACCAAGAATTGGATAATTAAATTATAAGTTAACAATAAAAGAAAAATTAGGGAATTCAAAAATAAGCAGAAGTGAAAACACACACACACACACACACACACACACACACTTCTAAAAAGCTACTAGGAAGGAGTTGTTGCCAAGGTAAATTACAAAGTAAGATGTCTGAAGATGCAGCACACCAAACATGTGTGAGACTGCTACAGCAGCACGGCTCCAGGGAAGACGATGACTAGAAGCTTCTAGAGAAAAGAAGAAGTATTCAAGCTGCCCTGGTGGCCCAGGCTGGTGACCCCAGGGTGTAGAAGACCAATACGGGAAAACTTCACACTCAAGGCCAGCTGACACTAACAGAAAGGCTCAATTTAAAATAAAGAAAACAAACTCTCTATTCAGTAATTACATCTCACACTTTAAGAAACTATGTGCCTAAAGAAGCTGGGCATGATTGCCCATGTCTCCATGCCAGCACTGGGAAAGCCAGGCCATCAAGATCATTATATGCCGAAACCTATTCTCAGAAAGAGAAACTAAATCCAAAAGAGCAAACGTTACAAAAGAGCAGCAGGAGAGTGGAGATAAGTGAAAGAGAAACTGGAAGAATACAGTAAACAGAGTTTAAAAAACCAACAAACTTTTTCATACAATGCAAGGGAAACCCAGAGCAATAAGTTACTACACTAGAGTCATCAAGCATCAGATTTTACTAGTAGAAATGGTTACATAATAATGAAACAAAAACTGTAGAATAATACTTCAAAAACAAGAAGGGGAAAACCCCCCATTTAAAAGTCAAGCACTGATAAAGTTATTTTTTAAAAAAGCTTTTAAAATGGTCAAAGTATATGAATATGTGTTTTTCCAAAGAGGACCACAAAGAGCAAAAACACACAAGACAAGACCTATCACCATTAGTTATCAGAGACAGAAAACCCAACCCAGAATGTGATGAAGCTTAAGCTACACTAGGATGCTATCATTAAAATCAGACAGTATCCACTACAGGCAAAGATAAGAAGAAACAGAAACTTTTACACACTTACTGGCAGAATTTTTAAATTGCAGCCATACTGGGAGATAGTTTGACAGTCTCGGATCTTTATTAAACAATTACCACATGAACGGGCAATTTCATTTCTAGCTATATAGTCAAAAGAAATAAAAACACACAATATGCAACAGCTTTTACAAAAACTGTGAATGCTGTTCAGTGGTAGAGTACTTTGCTTAGCATGCACGAGAGGTCGTGGGTTCAACTCCCAGTACCACAGAGAACAGCTCCTCTGTGATTGCTTACTGCAGTATTACTCATGATAACTGAAATTATCAACAACAAATAGAATGAAGTGCAGTATATAAATATAATGGAGTATTATGACAACAAGAGGAAATCAAATGCCAGCAGCCACTACCCATGGGTAATACCCGTGAAAACACCATGCTACATGAAACACGCTTCACGGAACACCAAACATTATTCAATTGTTTACATAAAATGTCTGGAATAGACAAAGCCATAAAGACAACGAACATACTAGTGGTTGTTTAGGAGTGGCCTTAGGAATTTGGGGAAATTGACGAGTGATTGCTAACAGGTGTGAACACGTCCAAACATCAACTGTCCTGGTGCCTGTAGAACCCTGTAACTGTAGCAAAATGGGTGACTTAACGAGTAAATGTAGTATATTTAAATTTCTTTTCTTCTTTCTCTCTTTTTTGTTTTGGTTTAGGGTGAGGGAGTGGCATGACCTCATGAATGAAGCCTGGGCTGCCCTGGAACTGAAGCAGATGCTGACTCAGCCAAGCATCTGGGATTACAGATGTGTGGCACCCACTCTAGCTAAGGAAATCTTTTAACAAGTCACGGACACTGCCCAGGCTACAACTGACACAAGTCTCTAAAAGGGGAGAGATCACTACTTTAGAAACAATATCTACCAAGCACTCTTACCTCCAGTACTGATCTCGACTTCTGTGGAGTCTCTCTCTAGGCTGCCAGCACTGCTAACAATATTCATTAAATGGATCGCAGTCCAAGCAAAAGGCATGCGGTATTTCCCAAGTCTCTGGCAAAATTGGTCGGCTTGACTTTTCAGCTTCTCCAATTTCTCCTTATTCTGTAAAACAGATCCATAATCACACTTGAAAGAAACAACCAAAGGGTTATTTCACACATTATCAAGGGCAGGTTAAAAGTGCTGAATTCTTAGCAAAGACCGAAAAACACAGGCCGAGCATGTGTGAAGAGGAGAGAGCAGTAACTTTCCTCAACACCACATCTCCACTCGCTGCAAACATACGCACGCACGCATGGAAACGGCATTGCAGTTTCTCTTTGTGATTATGTCATCTTGGCAAGGGAAAAAAGGTACTTAGAGCCAAGCGCACGTATTGCAAGTGGTCTTTTTTAGAAAAGGAGGCATAATTGAGGTTAATCTTTTTAACACAAGATTTAACACCAGAACAACTAGAAAAGAGAACTCTAGAAAAAGTTTTGTCTTTTGAGCTCCAGAACAAAAACTGAGTCTTTCTTCAAACTATCTAAAAAACTAAGTCTTCCTCAAAACTTTCTTTAAAACACTGCTCGTTCAAAGACTTGAGCTCCTGATATGCTTTTCTGGTCACTGGCTGTATAGTTTTGTTCCCACCTCATGGTTGTTGTAATTTATGGACTGTTTAAAATTAGCTCAGCTACTTCCATCCTTTCCAGCATAACAAGCTTAACAAGTCACAGCCTGGATGCTTTATTGCTGGCAGCTGCGGATAAGCCTTTTCTAACCAACTCCTAGTGATACATGTGTGCATGTGACGCTTGCTCATCTTTCTTTTCTCTCAAGATGACAAAGATCAATTCTTGGAAGTTTCATCAATATCACTATTGGGTAAATAAAAGAACTTTTAAATTACTTATAAGTTAAATTTAATTAACTTCGTTCTCATCAGCAAAAATAATTTCAAGCTGTATTTAAATTACTATTACTGTAATAATAATCTTAGTGTATGGGTGTGTGTCGTGGGAGGAGTGTCTCATTGTGTCTGTCATCAAGTTCAGAAAAGAACATTCTGGAATCTGGGGTCAAGCTATGATCATCAGGCTTGCAAAGCAAATGCCTTCACCCACTAAGCTATCTTTCTACCCCCCCCCCCCACAAGGTAGAAGAGATTTTTGAGACTAGCACAGAACATGACACAAGCTAAATGACAAAGACAAAAGGAAGTAGACCAATAGAAAAAAGTGAATTAGCACTGAACTTTTTAAACAGGGTTTATATGTTTTCATTTTTCCCAAATTACATTAGGAGTGATACAGGAAGATGAGGGGCCTGACATGGTACCTTGGTGGCATCAGCTTCTTTGAAAATCATATATGGTTCTGCACACTCTCCAATGTCTCCTTGCTGTAGGACTTTTTCTAGCTGTCAGAGGCAAAAACAGAGAAGTTTAGCTAAGGTTTTAAAAATCAAAGCACTCAGTCAGAAATGCAAGGATGCTTCAGTATATTAAAAATAAATATATCACACATTAATAGAATAACAGGGGAAAGGGGAATGGTCAACTCAAAGCAGAAAATGGATCCAAAAAATAATTCAGAATAATTTCCCTATAGAAATGCTAAACAAACTGTCTCAATATCAAAAGGCTATACATGAAAAGCCCACATCAAACATTCTCAAGAGTGGCTCAAAACTTTCCCTCTAAAATTAGGAACAAGACAAGAACACCTAGTTCCACATTTTCTACACAAACCCATGCTGGGTTTTGAACCAGAGACAAGCGATAGAATAACAGACACCTGAAATGGAAAGGAAGAAGGAAAATGATCTCTGATGACAGCGGGGCCTTTGTTGTTGTTTCTCTGAGACAGAGTTTCTCTGTGCAGCCCTGGCCTCCTGGAATTTGCTTTGCAGACCTCAAACTCGGAGTTCTACTTGCCTCTGCCTCTCAAGTGTTGGGATTAAAGGTGTGTGCCACCACACCTGGCATCATTATCATCATCTCCACCACCACCACCACCACATCAACAACATCATCATCATCATCAACATTGTTTTTTGACAGCATGATGTTTCATATGGAAAACTCTAAAGATTTCATGCAAATAAAGAAAAAATACCATCATATATGCTGCCCACTGTTGAGTATGCCTCATTGCCTGCCATCCAATCATCCAAGAGGATGAGGGAAAGGGTTGCAATAGCTGAGGCCAACCCACCTCAGGCCTAGCACATTCTAAGCTAGTCTGGGCCACATAGTGAAATTCTGCTTCAAAAACAACAAAACAAACAAAAAACTATCAAAGCTAAAACCAAATATAATAAAGTTTCAGTATACAAAGTATACACATTAACATGAGGATTCTAAAAAGCAAATTAAGAAAGCAATTCTACAAACAACAGAGCGACAAATAGTAAAACATCTAGGAATAAACTTAACCAAGGAAGTTAAAAATCTACACAATGAAAATAGTAAAACCTTGCTGAAAGAAATAAAAGCATAAAAAATTCCAAAGATATTCCAAATCCAAGAAGTAAAAGATTTAATAGAATTAGGAATCCAATGTTGCCTAAGACATGCACAATTAATGAAATTCCTATCAAAATGCCAATGATTTTGACAAAAATAGCATAATCCATCATAAATTTTAAAAGAAATCTCAAGAGAAATCTGAAGCTTGAGGAAAAGCAAACAAGACCTAACTTCAGATTAGGTCTTCAGATGAGATTGAACACAATCAATAGAACTGAGGCCTTGAGTGAAGACAAAGGCTGCACTTCTAGAATGCCAGCCACAGGTTCATGATTTAGTCAGAGGGCCACCGGTTTCCAGGCTGTGAGTACTTAAGAAGTGACCCCTAGCTGAAGTAGTTCACTGGGTTCCAGTCAGGCATCGTCTGCTCTCCAGAAAACCACACTGTAAAGAAATGTCATTTCATGCACCTACAGCCACAGAGCCTTCTCCACTCTGCTTCCCCAAAGAGACTACAATTCCTCTGAAACTTTAAGCCAAAATAACTATTTTCCCCTTTATTTTGACAGGTGTTTCAATGGCTGAAACCTTCTGCAACCATAAGCCAAAATGGATCCTCCCTCCCTTATGGCTATCAGGCATCTGAATTGGCTAGAGTTCCTCTGAAACAATTAGCCAATATAAACCTTTTCTTCCATGTTTCTATCAGGTATTTAGTCACACTGATGTAACAATAATGAATGAATAAGATATACACACAATGGAGCAAAAGGGGAAATCCAGAAATAACCTTGCGTATAGTCAATTAAAAATTATGTGTATGACTCTTCAGTCAGCATGTATGTATGTGTACTAGTGCCTACGGAAGTCAGAAGAGGGTGTCAAATCCATAACACAGCACGGGTACTGGGAAATAAACTTGCTCTTCTGCAAGAGCAAGTGTTCTTAATCACTGGGCCATCTCTTCAGCTAGTCAAGTGTTTTCTTGACAAAAGGATGCCAATATAATTCAATGTTGAAAGGGCACCCTTTCCAGCAAACACAGCTGTGGAGGCTGCTAATGCAGCTGGATCCTTACTTTACACTTTATCAAAAAAAATCAAGGCCACATGGACCTAATACCTAAATGTAAGGCTAAAAAGTATAAAACTTTTTTTTTTAAAGAAGTGCTTCATCCATTTGGAAGAGTTTGTTCTTGAATGTGGCAGTACCGTGGTATGGGTAAAAACAAACTTACCAAGATTTATGCTTACTACATTAAAGAACAGAATAAACAGAATGAAAAGAAAACCTTAAGAATGAACCCAGAATTGTTCCTGTCTAAAGGAAAACAGGGACAAAGAGGGGGGAGCAGAGACTGAAGGAAAGGCCAACCAGAGACTGCCCCACCTGGGGATCCATCCCACATGCAGACACCAAACCCAGTCATTATTGCTGATGCCAAGAAGCGCTTGCTGACAGGATCCTGGTATAGCAGTCCCCTGAGAGGCTCTGCCAGAGCCAGTGTATGCTCACAGCAAACCATTGGACTGAGCATCGGGTCACCAATGGAGGAGATAGAGAAAGGACTAAAGGAGCTGAAGGGGTTTGAAACCCCATAGGAAGAACAACAATATCAACCAACCAGACCTCCCGCCCCCCATAGCTCCCAGGGACTAAACCACCAACCAAAGAATACACATGGAGGGACCCATGGCTCCAGCTGCATATGTGGCAGAGGATGGCTTTGTCTGGCATCAATGGGAGGGAAGGTCCGTGGTCCTATGAAGGCTTGATGCACCAGTGTAGGGGAATGCTGGAGCAGTGAGACGGGAATGAGTAGGTGGGTGGGGGAGCACCCTCATAGAAACAGGAGGAAGAGAGGAGGGGGAAGGAATAATGGGAGGGTCTTTGGAGAGGAAACCAGGAAGGAGGATAACATTTGAAATGCAAATAAATAAAATAACCAATAAATTTTTTTTTTAAAAAAGGAATGAGATAACATTATATGCAAAGCATCAGTCTCACTACAAATCAGTATTTCAAATGCATAAAGAGGTCAACAACTCAGGAACAATAGTGAAGATGAGAAATCCAACTGACCAATAAACAAAAGACTTGTAAAATATCCCAAGTATGCTCATGTGTTTCAACACTGGGTTCCAGAAAGTAGAGCTATTCTAGAAGGCTGTGGAACGTGTAAGAGAAATATGTTGGCCAGAAGAAGCAGGTCATCTGGAGCAGGCACTGAGGTTAAAGCCCACTTACTCATCCTGTCTGCTCTCTGCTCCAGTTTGCTCCAGGTATGAAAAGGTGAAGAGTCCCACCTGCAACCTTGTTACCACAGTGCTACTGCTACTGGGCCTTCCTTCCATTGCAGGTAGCCTCTCAGCCTGTAAGCCAAAATGAGATCTTCCTTCCTAATCTGCTTGTTGTTAGTTATTTGGTAAGACTAATAAGAAAGAGTAACTAATGCAGAAAATGGTATCAGAAGTGGGGCTGTTGCTATGACAAAGCTGATCATGTGGTTCATACAATCTAAAGAAATGTGGAAGAATTTGGTCTGATCTTTCCATGGTCTGCCTCAATTCTTTCCTTCTGAAGGGAAATATCTGCTATGTGTCACTGTCCTCTGGAAGTTTGTGAACTGTTTTTATTGTCTGTGTAGGTGTTATAGAGGCTCAGAGCTAAGACACAGACTCAAGTCAAAGAAGAGACTTCTGAATCATCCTTGTTAAAGACCATGAGACTTTTAAAGTCAGACTGAATGTGTTTTGCATGAGTCTATGGAGCCAGGAGTGCAATGTTATGGTTTGAATATAAAATGTTACAGAGCTTTTCTTATAAAAGTATTATTCAAACTGCCAAAAAAAAAAAGAGGGAAAAGAAAACTACCTAAATATCTACTAACTTGGATAAACAGATAAGTAAGTATGGTAGCATGCATGCATGCACACACACACACACACACACACACACCATATTCCGTGAAGTATTCCTCAAATAAAATGCAGTCTAACATGTGTCCAAACCTGGGTAAACCTTGAAACCATAAGATTAGCCAGTCTCCAGAAGACAAACATTGTATGATTCCACTTCCATAAGGTATCTCAAGAAGCCCACTTCATGAACACAGGACTTAGGAGTTGTTGTAAGTTTTCCTTTTCTGAACTGAAAAACTTCTGGAGACTGATTACAACACAATAGATATACTTAATATTGATCTGTACACTAAAAAATGGTTAAGATTATAGATTGCAGGGCTGGAGAGATGGCTCAGCAGTTAAGAGCGCCAGCTGCTCTTCCAAAGGTCATGAGTTCAAATCCCAGCAACCACATGGTAGCTCACAAACATCCGTAATGATATCTGATGCCCCCCTCTTCTGGGGTATCTGAAGACAGCTACAGCGAGCGAGTGGGGCCAGAGCGAGAAGAAAAAGTGTCTGAAGACAGCTACAGTGTACTTACATATAATAAAGAAATCTTTAAAAAAAAAATTACACATTGCAATTTTACCACAATTAAAAATACTTTTTAGACCTTTACTTCCTTACTTGCTTTTAATTGGTCACTACAATATGAAGCAAATTAAGCCAACATATGCAGATGCCCACAGAAGTCAGAAGGCATTAGATGCCTTGGAACTGGAGCTACAGGTAATGTTGAACCACCAGATAGGGATGTTGAGATCTGAGCTCTGTCAGAGCATTAAGTGATCCTAACCACTAAGCCACCTTTCTATCCCCTCCCCACAACAATAGTTGTAAGTGGCTAGAGTTTTTCAATTTCCCCTATTTCTCTAAAATATCTCGCACTCCTATGAATTTTTAAATTTCCCCTCTTATAAAAATAGGGCTGGGGAACTGGCTCAGCTCGTGAAGGGCTTCTGGGGAACTGGCTCAGCTCATGAAGGGCTTCTGGGGAACTGGCTCAGCTCGTGAAGGGCTTCTGGGGAACTGGCTCAGCTCGTGAAGGGTTTCTTACACAAGCATTAAGACCTGATTTTATCATACTACTCCCTCAAGGTTCAAGGTATAAGAGGCAAAAATAATATACAAGCTCTCAAAGATGGTGGATGATTCCAAAGAAATAGTTTCGTCCAAATGTAGCAGGACAGATGCACACATGAACTCAGAGACTGTGGCCACACACACAGGGCCTGCACAGGTTCAAAGCGGACAGGGTCTCAGCATTGAGGCGGGAAATGGGGATGGGGTCCAACCCTTAATCAAGACATTTCTGCAAATAATACCTGTGGTAGAGAAAATCAGTTTTCTTCAATGAAGTCTCAACTGGGTGTATCAACTACACTTCAATTCCTCAGAAGATGCTAAAGAGAGTGAGTTCAGATATCTTCCTAATAGACTGCAAATGTTCAAGGAATTAACAATGAAAGACACAAACTTCAATGAAATAACATGTCCCCAGCTAGTATAATGGGCAAGTTGTCATAATTCACACCATGAAATAGTACTCTTTGGTATGTCTACAAAGATCAAGATTTTACTGCTAAAAATCACACACAGAGAGAACATCTCCATCTCTGGCTAATTTAACTGATTCCAGACAAACACACACACACACACACACACAAACACAACCATCTGAAAACAGTATAGCCCAGAATGGCTAACCAACACACAAACCAGATGTATAAATAAATACACAGAAACTGTAAGAGAATTATGAATAAAGGTTTTTTATTACAGCCCACTGAGATATCCTCTCTTTGTTCTTATATAGCAGTAAGTATACAATACAAGTGCTAAGGAAATTTTCTCTCAGGAAATGGTAATCAGGGCTGGAGAGATGGCTCAGAGGTTAAGAGCACTGACTGCTCTTCCCGAGGTCCTGAGTTCAATTCCCAGCAACCACATGGTGGCTCACAATCATTTGTAATGAGATCCAGTGCCCTCTTCTGGCCTGCAGGCATACATACAGGCAGAACACCGTATTCATAAGAAATAAAAAAAATCTTAAAAACAAAAAGAAGCTGGACCGTGGTGGCGTACGCCTTTAATCCCAGCACTTGGGAGGCAGAGGCAGGCAGATTTCTGAGTTCGAGGCCAGCCTGGTCTACAGAGTGAGTTCCAGGACAGCCAGAGCTATACAGAGAAACCCTGTCTCAAAAAAAAAAAGAGTTGTTAAAAAAAAAACAAAAAAGAAATGATAATGATGAACTGAACCTGTATATCAAATGGTATTATTCTTCTTGGGGGGGTGGGGGGGGGAGAGATCATGATGGACCATAAATGACTAAAGAAAACGTCCAAAATTAATTCTTTTTAAAATGTAATAGCGGAGGTTAGAGATGGCATGTGTATATGCATATGTGTGTGCATAAATACATCTGCTTATATATTCTGAGTATAATTATAATATATATTTATTTTTCACTAAATAATCTCACATTTGTTACATAATATAGTTTTTCAAATTATGGTATTGAATCATTTAAGTTTAACATGATCTAACTATTTCTTTATACAGAATATTTACATTCAATGTTCTTTATTCCTAATCTTAAAAGCCGTTTATTCCTATTATGACAACTAAATCATTTCATTTTCCAGCAGCCTATATTCTATACATCATCTCTTTCAAAACGATCTAGCTTATAATAACTTACCATTCTCCATGTGTAAAATTAACTATATTTCTTATTTATATTCATTTTCAAAATACTATATATTATTATATTTATTAATTTATTATTTCTTAAATCATAATAATATTAATATTTTGGGTATTTGAAGGCAGGTTCTCTCCATGTAGTCCTTGCGATCCTGGAACTTACTATGTATACTAGGCTGGCCTCAACTTCCAGCTGCACCTGCCCCTGCTATGTTGGGTTACAGATGTGACTAAAGGTTCGTGCCACCCTAGCCTGCAGAACTCACCTCATTAAAGGGGATTTTCTGAAAGGAGTTTCTCCAGGACTATTAACTGAAACTAAAACTAATTTTAACCTTAATTTATAGGAATGCATCCAACAAACTGGGGCATTATTCCTGTGGGTAAAAAGGACTCATTTTATGAAAATCTACTTTATAATCTTATTAAAAATTTCATTACCTCTTTAAAATAATTTTATACAAATAAAGTGACTAAGGAATACGTTTTAGGCTGCTCTCAAGTCAAGGTCAATTTAACCAAAGTCAAGTAACCAAATTCTTCTGTTTGTTTTTTAACATTTATTTACTTATTTTGTCTGTGAAGGAGATGGTACCCACATGCATGCCAAGGCACTCATGTGAAAGGCAGAGGACAACTTGCCAGGGTCAGTTCTCTTTTTCTACCATGCAGATTCCGGGAACAAGCTCAAGTAGTTGGGATTGGCAGTGAGCACCATCAAACCTGCGGAGCCATCTACTGGTCCCAATTAGTCTAAGTACAACACATAATAAACAGCACGGAAGTGGTGTTTGAATTTATCCTCCAGTGCTAGAGACTGATCCTAGGGTCCCAAGTCCACACCAGAAAACTGCTCTATCACTCAACATTAGACTCTATCCCTGGCCCTCATTTTGCCTGTTATTTAGAGAAAGTTCTGCTAAAGTAGCCCAGGCTAGCCTTAAACTCACTCTATAACCCAATCTAGCCTTGACCCTGCAATTCTTCTGCCTCAGCCTATCAATTCTTCTGCCTCAGCCTACCAAACTGGAATAAGGCCTGGCTAGTGTCTGGAATTTATAATTACTTTTCTGAGTGAGTATGCTTGGGGGTGTTTTGTGGTTGTTATTTTCATTTTGTGTTCCTTTTTAAAAGACAGGATCTTGCTAGGTAGTTCAGCTGGCTTCAAGCTTCTAGCCATCCTGCCTCTACCTTTTAAGTGCTAGAATTACAGTGCCAATATGCCCAGATAGCATTTCTGGTGTTCAACTGGTTGACAGTCAAAACTCTCTGTCAGTCAATGATCTATGACAATAGTTTAGCTTTTATATTTATATGACTTTGACATAAATGCTACATAGTAACTATGAGGGTTAATTTACATAGACCTGGGTCCTCGGTTATGTGGTTAAACATTTCTCTGAATGTTGCTGTGTACGTATTTTTTACAGATTGTTAACAATTAAAACAGAAGCCCTTGAGTAGAGTTGATTAGTTTCTACTCTGGCAGTGGGCCTCATCCAATCAGCTAGGGGCTTTATGAACAAGACTGAGTTTTCCTGAAGAAAACCATAACAGAAACCAGGCCTGAGTCTCCAGTCTGTTATCATGTAAACCCTAACTCACGACTACAATAGCATCTAGCTGTTAGCAGCTTGCCCTAAAAATCAGGGCAACTGTCAGCTCCCACAATCACGTGATGCAATCCTTCAAGATAAACCCTCTGTTGTTTGACTGAAGAAACATAATCAATACCACTTTCCATTCAGGAAAAGTTAGGTTGGAACTACAGCTATGTCCAATGTAGGACAGCTAAATATTAAACATAAAACCAAGACAGGCGTTATCCTTACTAAGTTTGCAATACTGACAAAGATAGGAATAGACACCAAACAATAAACATATGTTAAAATAGTCTCACCTTTATCACAAGAAAGACATCTTGGGAAGGATAAGTTATAGAAAAAATGGCTGATCTTGCCAGAGTGGTAATGGCAGCAGGGGGTACATGTGGCCGTAACAGTCCCTTCATCTGTTCTGAATTAAGGTCAAAATAAAAATTCTCTGAAATCTGAAAAATACATTCAGACACTAAATTTTTACATCAATACAAAATTTAACATGCATGAAAATCATATATATAATCTTAAAAATATTAGATAATAAAGCAGTCTAAAATACTTTATTAAAATTCATATTGATTATATATTTCACTGAGACCAATCTACATATCTACATCAAAGTCAAAAAACTGGATAAGCCACTCTGGAATACCTGGGACACAGTTTCTGAAGAGTCATACCTCAAGTTCCTTAGTTACAAGTACAGTTAAGGCACTCATCACTGAGATGAAGGACCACAAAGTGAATTTTAAACCTTTATGTTAGTAACATCTCTGCAGCTTTCATTTTACAAATATAAGCTACTAGAGCAAGTTCTCCTGAAGAAATCCACCACAAGTCTTGCACTGACAATGAAGGCACTTTCAAGAATACTTGAAGAATTCTACCACAGAATAACTTAGTGTGTTAAAGTAAGAAATGCTGGGTTCTTGGTGATGTGGCTGAGTGCTAGACCCCAGGCTCAAGAATGCTCAGAGCCCTGGGCTCTGTCCCTCTCACTACAGAAAAAAGGGAGGAAGGGGAAGGGAGAGGTGAAGGAGAGGGAGAAAAAAGCAAACAAACAAGAAGAAATCTGTCTGATGCCCCCTGAAAACTCCAAAGAGTATTAAGAAGAGCTACCCTCACTCCTTTAGACACACCACCTAAACATATGTAAACCAGCATCAGCTGTTAGAGGTTCCAAACTCTATCGATAAACTTCAGTGATCGCCATGTTTATTTTCTTACATACTGCTTTCACCCAATGCCTTTTCCTGCATTAGCGTATCTATTTCTCAAAAACTGCTTGTGCCATTTGCTTTGGGGACTTTTCAATAAAACAAAAACCAGATTTCAACTAAAGTATTTTCTATAAGATGAAAACACTTAACTCGTCTTGAAAAGTTAAATTTCTGTTTTCTTTTTCAGTTAATAATGTCCAAGTCACTGTTTATTTATCTTATGAAACAAGCAGCATGTTAAGCAGGTTTCTGAAACTTACAGTTATCACAATGACTGCAATCAAATCCCAGAGACTTACCTTTTTCTTCTCCTTGACATCATATAAAGCCAAACTTGCAAAAATGGGTTCAATTTCGATCTCAAACCTTTATGAAAAAAAGGATAAATTAACTTTAAAAATACATATGAAAGATAAACCTGGGGTTAGAGAGATGTCTCGTCAATTAAGACTGTTGTTCTTGCAAAGAATACGAGTTCAGTTCCCAACAAATACATCAGGCAGCAGCTAACAGCTATACTGTAACCCCAGCTCCAGGGGAGCTGATTCCCTCTTCAGACATCTGTACTCACATGTATATATCCTCATAGATAGACAGACGGACACACACACACTAGTGGAGCAGAGACAGACAGACAGACAGTGACAGGGGATGATGAAAGTGCTCTAATATCCATTGAAAAAAGTTGCACATGCCTGTCACTATAACAAAACACACTGAATTTTACACTAGGCAAATTCATTAGTAAATTGTATACTGGCTATACACTGGATAAACTATATGATATGGAAGTTGAATCAAATAAAGCTATTCTTTGTTTAAAAGTGGAAGTACCCCATATGTTCATAAACTGACAGTTTAAGAAGTAACATATTCATTCAGTGGAATGCCATTTGGCTATATATAGTAATAAACTTTGATATATGCTAGAATATTGATAAGCCATAAAAACATGTTATATGAAGATGCCACATCAAAAACTCCCCATATGGTTTATAATTATATTTATAAGACATAAGAAGACAGATGGACAGAGAGAAAGCAAGCCAGTATTGACAGGGGCTAGAGAAGAAAGAATAGGAGGCAACTGTCCATAAATACTACTGAGGGCAGAGATGCCCTAAAGCTCTTATATGAAGTCTATAAGCTGAAAATATCCATTAAAGACAGGGTGTGATCAGTGGAGAAATCAAGGTTAACAACCTAAGGATGGGACACTAATCTAACGAAACTGGAGTCCCTACAAAAGAAGAGGAGGAGGAGGAGGAGGAAGAAGAAGAGGAAGAGGAGGAAGAAGAGGAGGAAGAGGAAGAGGAGGAAGAAGAGGAGGAAGAGGAAGAGGAGGAAGAGGAGGAGGAGGAGGAGAGAAAGAAAGAAAGAAAGAAAGGAAGGAAGGAAGGAAGGAAGGAAGGAAGGAGGAAGGCAGGCTGAGGTGTACTCTGGCACAAGCATAAAGCCCTGAGTTTGGATCCCATAGACATAGCCAGGCATGGAAGAATGTGTCTACAGTCCAAGAGCTGTGAAAACAGAGAGAATCCCTGGAGCCAGGTGGTCTTGCTGAACCAGAGAGCTCCAGGGTCAGTGAGAAACCCTGTCACAAACAACAAACTGGATGGGTGCTGGAAAAATGGCTCAGTGGTTAAGAGCATAGGCTGTTCTTGCAGGGGACCCAGGTTAAATTTCCAACACCCACATGGCAGCTCACAACATCTGCAACTCCAGTTCCAACTCCCTCTTCTGGCTTCCACAGACACTGCATATACATGGTGAACAGGAATGCATCAGAAAAAATTCCTATATACATGAAATTAAATAAACTGTATTTTTTAAGTGGACAGTAGAGCAAGAGATCCAACATCAGTCTCTGGCCTCCAAACAAGTGCAAGTTAAATTTCAAAGCAAGGACAAGCAGCTAAGTGTCTATCTAACATTTCAAAGCAGACCTGGCCTCCAGGTTTGCATAGCATCCCTTAGTCCTACCTGTTAAGAGTGTACAGCTGGCATACCCCACCCTCTACCCTGGGCTGCCCTTCCCCCAAAGATTCTTCCCTCTATAATCCAGACATTTGGTTACTTACCCTGTCTTTTGCTCCTTTTGTACTCTGGCCTCCTAACTGCTATACCTGGCTCTCTTCTCTCCCTTCCACTTTCCTTCTCTCCACATGGCTCAGGGTCATGACCACTCTACTCTGCCTCTGGTGATGCTCTTCCACATATCTATAATAAACTTTCTCCTCCACCATACCTAGGAGTGCTCATGTCCTTTTCTTTCCTTTTGATTTCTTTTTCTCGTTCAGTGCACACACAGAGAAACACAAAGAAGACACCACAGACTTTTCTTGTGCACACATAGTAGAAAAGCATATAAGAACACAGGAAGAAATCAGCTATTTACAAACCAAGAGGAAAAACTTGCTAGAAAACCACTGGCATCTTGATCTTTGACTTCCTGCCTCTAGAACTAAGAACTCAGTCTCTATGAAGTTAACAGTCCATATGACAGTCTAATACAGTAGTCCAATAGGCTAAAACAGGCATGGATGAGAAACATGCTCCAGAATTAGAAAGCAATAATATTTGCATAATGCTAAGAATACATACTTTTTATTTGTACATTTCGAAAGGATAAAATTTGGAGCTGGGGTCTAGTCCTGTGGCATGTACAGAGCTCTAGGTTCACCCCTCAGTACTACACAAGGCAGGTGAGGTGATACACTCCAGGAATCCCAGAACCAGGAGGGGGAAGGATCAGAAAGTTTAAGGTCATCCTCAACTACACAGTAAGTTCTAGCCCAGGAAAGATGAACCTCTGTACCAACAAATAAATGAAAGGATATGAACAAATGTGTGGTATACAACCTGTATCCAAGTGGTTGCTATAAGGGACTTCAATATAATGTAGAGGTCTAGATACACAGAAAAGTCTATTCAACTTATCCAATAAATTTCTACACAAATTTAACCAAATGTATAAATCTTTGGCTTTCAAAGAAAGAAAGCTGTCATATTTTTATACAAAGTAATCTATCTGGCTGAGCTACAAATTCAAGGTTTTTTCTTCAGTTAGAACTAATAAATCTACTACAAGAACACCCTATAACAGGAAGGTCAGAGATTCTTCTTCAATTACTCACTGAGCATTATTAAGCAGAATTTCTACTAATTCTCTTTAATTCACACTTCCTCATTTAAATAAAATAATTTCTGTAAAATAAAGAAAAAACTGTTTGTCGTAAAATTACTCCAGAGACAGCAAGAAGTAAGAGAAAACACAAGGAAAAGCAGCACACATGTGTGCACTACCCCAGGGGCATATGAGGTACCCCAGGACATATGACATTGAACTGCCTTCAAGAGAAAACAGACTTCAAAACGTTGAGACTAAAACAAAGCCAAACTTACAAAAAATAAAAAAACTAGTTCTTTAAAGAAAAAGAAAAACAAACAGATTTGTTGGGGGGAGGAGGCTAGTGGTGTGCATCTTTAATCTCAACAATGCTCACAGGACAGGAGGATCTCTGAGTTAAGAGGTCAGCCTGTTCTGCAGTGTACGTTCCAGGACAGCCAGAGATACAAAATGAGACCCTGTCTCAAAACAACAACAACAATTTTTTTTAAAAGAAAAAGTTTTGTCTTCAAAATTCCCTATCAAAAGCAATGGCCATGGGCTAGAAATGACTCAGTGGTTAAGAGCACTAACTGCTCTTTCAAAGGTTGTGAGTTCAATTCCCAGCAAACACATTGTGGCTCACAACCATCTATAATGGGATCCAATGCCCTCTTCTAGTGTGTCTGAAGACAGCTATACTGTACTCATAAATAAAATAAATAAATCTTTGAAAACAAACAAATACTAACAGCCAGCAACACACAGGTGGCAGAAAATGTTCTTCAAGCCAGAAGTCAAGCTGTCTAGTTGCAGCATACCGATGGCTCTAAAATGCTCTAACTTCACATAAAATGCGAAAACTAAACAGTACTTGGTGTAAGGCATAGAGCTTATTTAAGCGACAAGAACCACAGAGTAGCACTGTCCCTGGGCAAGGATGGCACACATATTAAGATTTCCATATTTTGTTTTAATTTTGAGATTAGTGAACAAATGAGTTTGAAAACCCTCATGAGATTAACCTTTGTCTGTATACTTTGTGATTGTCTCCCACGATGCTTTCTATTTCTAAATGAGAATCACTTCAGGGGCTGGAGAGATGATTGTCTTCTCAGCGAAGAGCACATACACTGCTCTTGCAAAGGACAAGAGTTCTGTTCCCAGCACCCATGCTGGATGGCTCACAGTCAAATGTAACTCCAGTTCCAGGGAATCTAGTGCCTCCTGCACCTGCATCTACATGCTCATATATATAATCAAAAATCAGGTAAGAACCCTGGCGAGGTCTCAGATGAGTATATTGCTCAGTCATCATCAGAGAACTATTTTCTAGAGGTAGGTGGCAATCACCACAGAGAACAACTGAACAGTGTGGCCAGGGAGAGACGGTGGAGCCCTCGGCCCTAAATGAATATGTTTATTAAAGCTCTCTCCTCAAGGCTCAAGATAAATGCAGAGACAGAAAGATTATAGTTTCTGGCAAGAAGCACACATATACTGTTACTCTTTTATGTCCCCATTACATAAAAGCTTTCTTAAGCTAGAATTACTTTGGAAAAGAAACTTTAAGGTATACACTGAAAGTCCATAAAACCTTGTTGGGGATTTGATTTGTGCTTACATGGAAATTTGGACATCCCTGCCAACAGCTGGTTTTTTGACTGGTCAATAAAAAGCCAGTGGCCAATGGCTGGGCAGGCGGACAGAGGCAGGATTTCCATAGGACTAACCAAGCAATGAAGGCGCGGATGGGTGAGCCAGCCAAAATGTACATGCAAAGGGAAAGCAGCCCCATGGGAGGGCTGCCCAGAAGGAAACAGAGCAGCAAAGATAAAATATAGATTTGGAAAGCGTTACTCAGGAATACCCGAAGGGAGTGTGTGCTAGCCGTGGGGAGGTTTGGAAGTGTCCAGCCACTGAGGTAGCTTAGGGTATATTAAAAATAAGGCTGCACGTTTGTGTCTTTCGTTCGGGGACTCCAGAGCATTGTGGCAGGTGGAATCAAGCCACCCCAGCCAGGAAGTAAAGATCGGATTAACAATTTACCCCTACAAAACCTAAAAATATAAATGCATGACGTTTTTGAGAGCGAAACAAAGGGTCTTGTTTCTCTTATCCAACCCAAGTGGCCTCAAACCCATTCACCTCATCTGCAGCCTACTGAATGCTGGGATTACAGATATGCACCACATCATTTTATAAGTTTCAGTCTTATAAGCCAATATTCATACAGTTGTCTTTTACTTATGTGCATTTTCCTCTTCTCTGAATAGCTGTTCATAATGGATATAGTATGTGGGAAACAATATAAATAAACATTTTTCTTAAAATAAAAATAAATATGTGATGCTAAAAAATAGTAATTTCAAAAGAAAAAAGGAAAACCAATTCTCATAAGGACATATACACAAGCATGAAGTCTAAAGTTTCATTATACCAGTTATCAAAGTATTAGCCCAGGTAACAGAAATGATAGGAGTAAAAGAAATACTCACTTGAGTGATAAACATTTCACAAGAAGTCTTTGTCCAAAATGCTCTTTGGGCACCTCAGGAACACTAAGCCGCTCTATTGGTTCTTCCTACAGAGTGAGAAATAACCGCAGAGTGGCGACTTAGCATAATCAGTGTTCTGTTTTTAAGACTTTAAGCATTCTAGCGTCTCTGGTCTTCACAGTTAAACACAGGAAAGAATGCCATATCTGTCCATAAATGGAAGCCATCACATACCATGTGAACTCAGTCATAGACATTCCTCATTAAAAGTGAACCCGCTAGTACTGAAAGCATGTTTAACTCATAAATCCCATAACTGTTTCCAACATCATTGTAATACTACATACAAATCATAATGCCAAAAGAGGTATATAGCCCTGCACATGGTAGGAAAGTACTCTGCCACTGAGCCACACTCCTGGCCCATTTTACTTTACTTTGAAATAGATTCTCACTAAGGTACTCAAGTTGTCCTTGAACTTGTGGTCCTCCTGCCTCAGCTTTCCAAGTAGCTCGGTGACAGGCATGCAGCACCATGCCTGGCCTCCTTTGCTTCTTTACAAGCAAAGTCAATACCTCATCTGGTGATGGATGCAAAGCAAACAGTTCCTTGTGACGGTTTGATTTCCTTTGGTCATCATTCTGATGGTCTATTTCTTCATTTGGAGTTCGATCAAGTAAATTAGGAAGCAAGGCATCAGGAAGTGAATTTTTTAAGTCAAAAATACTGCAGGCCCAGCTACCCCTTGGAGTATCATCTATTGACATCGAACGTCTTTTAAGGTCATCCTGTTATAAAAAAAATATTAAATTATAAATATTAATTATTAGCTAACTAAAACTACTCTCTTATAGTCACTTAAAAATAAAAACATTACTTGCTCATCCTGGTAGCTGTTGCCATCTGGAGCTTCATCGGATTCAAAGACTTGTCTGGGCAGTCCTTTTTGTCTTTCTTTCTGCTTATCCAATGTGTTGGGGTTAAATCCTGTTCCCAGTTTATGATATCTATTAAAAATAAATTCAATTTCTGAAACTCTCTCATGCTGAGCATAATTATATAATTAATAATGATTTCTTCACATTTTCCATCTGTAAAAATTATGTCATAACCAAACTGATCACTACTTGTTCTTATATCTCCTTTAGAAAACCATGATTAAATGTTCCAGAATGAAGACTCTTCTTCATTATGTGAATTACTAATGAAAAATAGTTGCATTTTATTTTTTAATATCACTTAATATTTCAAAAATACTGTTAGAAAATTATTAACCATGGCATAGAAAAGATTGTTTTCAATGAACAGTTACCTAACTGGATAAACGTAAAGGTCCAGGACCTATAAGTACTAAGACAGTTTTTAAAAAAATAGCAGAGAATATGGTTGTGGTAGCACACACGTGAAATCTCATCACTGAGGGCAGAGGCAGGAGGATCACAAATTCTAGGCTCAGTGGGGCTACACAGGAACACCTTTAAAAAAAAAAAAGACTTTCAAATAACTTTATTTGAAAGTTGACTGTTAAATTTAAGTTAGCTATGCGAGTCTTACAAAACTGCAAATTTTTTTGAGAAAAACAATTGAACAATATCCACCATGATTTCCTAAGAGAATTAGACTACAGAATTATCATCATTACATTCTATCAGTTCATAATGACTCTCAACAATATAGAAATAGTATTCCTATATTCCTTAATATTTTTAAAGAAAACATGTGGAACTCCATAATATATCTATAGATAATATTCTTATGCTTTGACAATTTTGTTTAATGAATAAGTCTCACAATTTTTATGAACTCTAACTTAATAACATTAAAAAATTCCACTAAGTGATTATTTTTTAAAGATTTACCTATCTCATTTTATGTGTATGAGTGCTGGCCTACATGTATCTAACAATGTGCAGGCCTTGTGCCTGTGGTGGCCAAAGGAGGCCACGGAATCCCCTGAAACAGGAATTCCAGATGTTTGTGCCATGGGTGCCAGGACCCAAACCTGTGTCCTCTACAACAGCAGCAGGTGCTCAGGGCTACTGAGTCCTCTCTCCAGCCCTCTAACCAGTACTTGAAAATAGAACAATAAACAAGCGACTTACTTTCTGACTACAACTGCCCAGTCTTCCGTGTAACTTCTTATACAGTCTCTAACATGCGGATCCATTTCACTGTTTAAAAAAAACAAAAAAACAAAATATACTTATAATTTAGGCAGAAAAGTAGAATGTACACAGAGTTGTTATTAGAAAGACTCCCAAAAGGGGATCCAAAGGACAAATACAGCAATGAATTTTATAAACTTTTTGTAGTGTTTCTTTTTTTATAAAAAGAAATACCATAAAAGTACGGTTTAAATAAAGTAATGAAAATCGTCCTCCTATAGTTGCACTAAAGCTAAAACACGGTGAATGTCTCCTTACCTTTCTTCAGGCACAGCTGAAACAAGGGTTCTGCAGTCCCTAGGACTATACACAACTTCAATATCATCTGGAGGAAATTCAACCAAATCCCGCAGAGGCCCAGAATCCACAGCTAATGGGTGAGTGATGAGGTAATCTTCCAAATCCACAGGATCAACTGCTTCGGTAAGGGGCACCTTAGCAGAGAGAATTGTGCAAAGGAAGAGGTGAATGAAGAATCTGACAACTTTAATCAAAGAAAAACAATGAACATGTTCTTAGCCTAGTTCTCTGTACAATGTCAGCAGACACGCTGATTCTAAGACACAGTACCCAGCCTTAGGCTTCCCATGCTTTCCTCACACTCAAAACCCTCACATACAGACTCTTCCCATAATTCTCACATTAAAAACAAAAATAGTAATTAGCAATCTTAATACACTTTACGGCTTTCTGTGTACTCACTAGAATGGTCATTACTATCTTTGGAATTTGTATTGCTAAGTTTCTAAAAGCTGCCTTCGTTTTATTTGTTGTTACTGGTAATCATTCTAGCAAATACATACAACCAATTGTGGCAGGTAAAACTCCCAAAACTCTCCACACCCTGGTCCATGGCCACTGTGCATGCTAATGTACAAGGTTAAAAAGCTTAAGATGGAGACATTGTCCTGCATTATATGGGGTGTCCTACATGCAGTCATCGATATTCATTAAGGAGACAGAGGTGATCTGGACTGTATACACTGGGGAAGAAGCCATAGAAAAGGAGCAAAAGAGCATACTTGAAGACTCTAACCTTAAAGAGCAAGTGATGCACGAAATAGTAAACTTTTATTTGCCTGATGTAATTGACATCTCTGAGGTTTTCTGCCTCCACCTACTAACCTAGCCTAGTCCAGGAAGCTTCTAGCCTCTGTACAATCTAATCTAGCCCTAGAATGTTTTCAGCCTCTGAGACTTAAGCTGAATAAGCTCACCCTTTCCTAGTTCTTTGTGGTTGGCTGGTTCAACTCAGCTGTTCTGCTCAAAACTCCTCTCAAAGCTGACTGATCCAATCTGGCTTATCTCAGTTTCTCACTGAATTACTCTGCTTGGTCTCCTACTAACCCAGGCAATCCGATCGAATCTTCTGGCTCCTTCTCATTCTCTGGCTCATTCTGTCTTCATCTGTGTCTGGCTTGTTATCTCTTCAACTGTCTCTGTAAAACTGTCCAGGTAAAACTGCCTCCTTCCCTTTGTTGCTCTCTCTTCAGTAGCTTCCCTTTCCTCTGTTTTCCTGTGAGAGTTGGGCAGATCCTATTCCATCAAATCTTTCTCTGATTCATCACTTTGTCTGCCCCTCAATCAGACATCACTTTCAAACATGGCTGCTTCCTTCTACAAACTAACTTGACCTTCACTGTGTGGGATTAAGGATGAGTACTAAGGCTTGTCTGTATCCAGCCAGAGGGATCTAAGGCATGGGCTAAGGTTAAGCCACACCACAATGACAACCAGGTTTTTCCAGTAAACAATACAAACTTTACAGTGTGAACAACATACCCTGCAACAGATGCAGCCTCAAGTAAAGAAATGTCAGGAGCACCAGAACCAGAGTAGACAAGGGCTGATTTTCCCCTAGGACTACACTGCAGGGGCTATGGCTCTGTCAGACCCTTACTTCAGTTAACATCTGTTGACTTAAGAATCTGTCTCCCATAGTTACAGAGTAAACATCTACTGTTTTGAGACATCCAGTTTACAGTCATTTGTAATAGTTTAATAATAACCACAGAATACTTAATACTCACACCTAATTATGTATTATTAATAATAAACTATTCATTGTATTTTGCCCAGACTAGAAGTGTACTTTTGAAAGATTTTTAAATTGTGTGTGTGTGTGTGTGTGTGTGTCCATGTGTAGGTCAGAAGACAACTTGTAGGGGTCAGTTCATTCTTTCTCCCATATGGATTTCCACAACCTAACTCCACTGTCAGACTTGGCTGCAGGCCCCCTTACCCATTGAGCCATCTTGAAGGCCCAAGTCTCTGACTCGCTCACTTCTGCATCACAAGCGTTGGGATTACAGGCCTGCACCACCTTGCTTGGCCCTACTGAATCATTTACAATTATATAATTACAATTGCTTCCTCTGTCTCTGGTAGCATTTCCTGCCTTATGTTCTGTTTCTGTGCTTCACTGTTCAGAATCTGAGTCTTGTAGGATTCTGAATTCCTTGTGTTCTAGTGAGTGGTGCCTTCCTGATGCCTCGGTTCCTTCTTTCTCATACTGCTTCTGTCTGGGGTCATTTTGTGTCTCTCTAAATTGTTTCCATGGTTAGTTCTTGTAGTGCTTTTTGTTGATGAACAAATACTGCACACAGGTGCCCAGAGATGCCAGAAGAAGGCGTAGGATCTCCCAGAGCTGGAAAGGGCTCTGAGCAACCAGCATGGGTGCTAGGAACAGAACTTAGGTTCGCTGCAAGAGCAGCATACCCTCTTACCTGCTGACCCACCTCTTCAGCTCTGAAAGTAGACTTTTTAGTAAGATAGCATACTTCTCGAATTCAAAAATGAAAAAAATTTCAGATGAAATTTTGAAGGATATATGATTAGTGTGCAGTTTATAGATCAGTAAAAATAAGAACATGTTATTTCACAAGATGTTCAATGGGAGGCTGGAGAGATGGCCTAAAGGTTAAGAGCACTGGCGGCTCTTGCAGAGGACCTAGACTAGATTCCAAGCACCTGCATAGTGGCTCACAACCATCTGTAACTCCAACCCTAGGAGATCTGATACCTTCTTCTAGCCTCGGAGGGCAACACGTGTGAGTGGTGCACAGACATATATACACACAAAATGCCATACACAGAAAACAAGAATGCTCAGCTGGAAGTGGTGGTACATGCCTTTAATCCCAACATTTAGGAGGCAAAGGGAGGTGGATCTCTGTGAGTTCAGGGCCAGCCTAGTCTACATAGCAAGTTCCAGGACAGCCAGAACTACAAATAGAGAGATTCTTTCTTGGAAAAAAGAAAGAGAGAATGCTCAACAGAAGTACACTTGCCCATTACTAAGTAGAAGAGACCTATAATCCAACCTTCTTTGGAATGAACAACTAGCAACAAGTAAAGATATATATTACTGCTACAAAGTAAACAGATGGACCTGTAAACCATAAACACTCTAAAAACAGTTGCTGTTATTATCAGCATTAAATAGTGTCTCATTTAAATATCTCCCAAGTCCTTGTGAGGAAATCAAATTTCTAAATATGACAAGAAGATAAAAGCCTACAGACATTAATTTGAATAAATTTTTAAAAACCTCATAAGATAAACAAAGAAATGGATGTCAAAGTAAACCTTTAACAAACCATAGGCAAAATATTTTTTATTTTACTTTCTTTATAATAAACTGTCTAAAATGACACCTGACTTCTAGAAGACAAATTACAGTAGATTAATCACCAAAAATCATAGCGGTAAAAAGACTTTGCTGTTGCAGTTAACTTCAGTCAATCTGTTTGGATTAAGAATTTCAACTGAGTGGTGGTGGCGCACACCTTAAATCCCAGCGCCTGGGAGGCAGAGGCAGGTGGATTTCTGAGTTCCAGGCCAGCATGGTCTACAGAGTGAGTTCCAAGATAGCCAGGGCTACACAGAGAAACCCTGTCTCGAAAAAAACCAAAAAAAACAAAAAAAGGAAGAGGAGGGAAAGGGGGAGAAGGAGAAAGAGGAGGAGGAAGAAGAGGAAACAAAGAGGAAGAAGAGGAGGAGCAGGAGGGAGGAGGGGAGGAAGAGGAGGAAGAGGAGGAGGAGACGATGACCCTCCAAGAAGTTAGATAGCAGCATCTCATGGGCTAGAAACTTGAAATAAATTTGCAAAGGAAAAAGAAGAAAACAGGTCTGCCTGGTCTAGTGAGCCGCGGGCAATGCTCCTGTTACTGAGGCCCTGACTCACTGCCATCACCACAGCTTCACCTCTGTGGTAGGCGGCATCCTCAGACCATGAACCACAATAACACTTTCTCCCTTAAGCTGCATTTTGTTGGGTATTTGGCCATAGCAAGAAAGAAAAGCTATGGAATGGAAATAACAATTTTCAAGTGGGGGAATGAAAGACCTAATGACTCAGAATTGTAGACTAATCACAGACAGCTGTAAAGTGAAGGGAACTCAAAATATATTCCTGTAAGACAATCTTTGTTGCCTACCCTCCAAGAATGCTAAAAGAAATTCCCTATATAGTGAAGAAGGAAACACTACCACCCCCCTGGGGCACATTTATTGTTGATGTAAACTTTCAATATTTTCCGGCACACCATCAGAGGTTCTGGTATCAGCCAGGTATGTTAGTCCAACCTATAATCCCAGAACCCAAGAGGTTGCACGAGGGGCCACTTCCTGGAGACCACAGGTGTAAGAGCCAGCGCTGTGCCCCAAGCCGGACAGGCTCCTGAAGCTGGCAGGAGACAACTGGGGAACAAGCTCAATCTGGGGTAATGAGGAAATTGAATTGGACTCCTGCCTGATCCCTCACTGTGGCAGGATGCATGTGGGGGTGGCACACAGCGAAGTAAACCCCAACACTCGAGTGATGAATAGTCGGGGCATCTGGCTGGCCTACATTATCTTGGTAGGACTGCTGCATGTGGTTCTCCTCAGCATCCCTTTCTTCAGCATTCCTGTTGTCTGGACCCTGACCAAAGTCATCCATAACTTGTCAAGGGGACACCCTTTGAGACCTCTAACCAAGGAAAGGCTCGACTTTTGACACACTGGGAACAGATGGACTACAGACTACAGTTTACCTCTTCACAAAAGTTCCTCAGCATCTCTCCTATTGTACTCTACCTATTGGCCAGCTTCTACACCAAGTATGAAGCTGCCCATTTCCTCATCAACACTGCCTCACTGCTCAGCTTACTGATGCCTAAGCTGACCCAGTTCCATGGGGTTCGTCTCTTTGGAATCAACAAATACTAAAAGATGGGTTGATAGTTCTGCAGGCGTTGAGGGAAGGCACTGGAACTAATATGTTTTTCCTTCTCCACACTATCTTCTGTATCTTGGAATCCTGAGAGATAAGATAAACCTTTCAAAACTCCAAGAAGGAAGAAATTGGAAAATGGGGTTCCTGGGCCCAGTCTTAATAGGGTCAGGATTCTCTGAATCCGGAAAGGTGGATGAGGTTAAGGGCCCTACCACTCACTCTCCTCTATCTAGCAAGAAGCCATCAATGTTTGGGCAGCTTTTCTGGTGATTATGTTTTTCCATATCTTCTAAACCTACCAACTTCAAGTTCTGTTCTGCTGTTTTTCTTAAAATAAAGTCTTTCAGTTATGGCTGAAATTTGATAAGCAAAAAAAAAAAAAGGAGGTCGCACGAGGGTCACAAGTGGACACTAGCAGGGTACTAGTGAAAACCCTCCCTCAAAAACAAGTATGAGCTGTGCTCAGAAGGAAGAATGATAAAATACAAGGCAAAGGTTTGTTTGGGGGTGATGAAAATGTTCTAAGTTGACTGTGGTGGGAACTTATTAAATCTCATGGAATTTAATTCTTTAAAGAGATAGACTGTATGGTAGATGAGCTACAACTCAATGAAGCCATTTTTTAAAAGTCAGAGTAGAAATGTATCCATTTGTGGAAAAAGCAAATGAACATGTCTACAAGAAAGCAGGCAGGACACTGAAATGGAGGTAAATGTGACTCAACTTCCAAATAAGCCAATGGAGTGAACATAGCTCAAAGTTAGGGGGATGGAGGGGAAGAACACAAGAACGTGGCCGAAAACTCTAGTGATCTAAGACCAAATTCAACGTGCTGATGCTCTCCTGAATTCTAATCTGAATGAACCAACTATAAAAATTGTTTTTAAAACCAACAAGGAAATAACAGGTACTGGACAGTAGATGATAGCAGGAAATTTCTGTTAGTGTGGTTACGTGTGATAGTGAAATGCAGTCAGTAAGGAAATGCCAACGTGTGCAGTATTCTATCTCCTCAGTGCCCCTGAAGACTCTCATAACCAACAAGCACCTTTTCAAAGAGAAACTGAATCCAACAAACACTGCACAACCTTTGAAAAAAATACTGTTGCTAAGAAAATGTGGAAATTGGAAACTGGTAGAAAAGGGGAGGAACGGAAAGAAGACCGTGTAAATGAGAGTGGAAGAGAGGCCCAAGTGTGACCACGGACAGGAATGCATCAGTGAGTAAAACCACTGTAAAGCACTTAAGTACCTGAGGTAAACAATCTGGTGCACAAATTTAACTGAACGTAGTCAATTACACTGTGCATGCGCGCTAGCCATTCAGCTCCGTAGGCCTGATAGATAAGCAGACACTCAGATATAAACAGCCACAGGGTGACATGAGGGAGGTTAAAGAAGTTGAGGAGGAGATGCAACAGAGCAATCAGAATGCTCAGACAGTCAGTTCTTTGGTGAAGACAGTAATCAGCTAGTGGATTTGTAGGTCTGGGTCCTCACAGTCATGAGGATAGTTGGAGTCAGAATACCAGAATAATAAGACAAGAGATGGTAATCAGACTGGGCACAAAAACAAATTACATGAGTTATAGCCATTTATAAAAACCAAACCTGGTGTCTAGCTATGGAAATTTGACTAACTAAGGTATAATTTAAGAAAATAACATGACAAAAGACAGAATTTAAAATACCAGTAACATACTTAACGGACTACCCTCATGCACATTGAAATTACCCAGAAATCCATGTACCTTAAGATTTCCCAGCTGACATAATATTGTTCATAAAAGCAAGTTGCTGTTTTAAAGTTTTAGTAACACAAACAATAACATGTTATTACTGGTCAATCAAATCCCCCACCCCTCTGGCATATGATGTTTGTTCAATACTCAGTGTGTTTCCTTAGCTACATGTAAAGCAAGTGCCCCACACCCACCATGCCCACCCTCCCTGCACCTCCAGATGCAAAGCAGACTAGAGCAAAGGTCACCACTCCCAGCCAAGCTCTCCCTTTTATCCACTCTTTTAGTTTTCTACATTTAAAATTTAAAGTATTCTAATTTAAAGATAAATGAAGGTTTGTTTTAATTTGTATTAACACAAATATAAGTTTAAATAAAATTTAATATCTTGTGATAGCTTCTTTCATAAGAGACGATTTGTCTGAATCTATGATGCCCAGCCTACAATAATGATTCAATAGCTATTTCCTATTAAAAGGGACAGACAGCTGTACGCCCACAGAGTGCCTACTAATGCCTGCTTATTCAAGATTCTAGCTTTTCATACAATACACCTAAGCATAACACTCCAGCACTGATTAAATCCTGCTCACAGAGCTTCAGAGCTGACTAGGAAACCAACCCTTCTCCAGCGCCCCTAAACGCTTCTCAACTGGAACTGCAAGGAGGCAGCAACAGCCAGGCCTAGACTGCTGCAGAACATGACTTTTCAGAAGATGCTACTTACTGTGGTGTGGTGGGATATGTTGCCAACTATGTTGAGGTTTTTGAGCAGCTGGGGGGAACCACTGTACTGTCCAGAGATCTGCTTTCTAACTTCAGCAGCGACAGTTCTATAACAAAAAAAGCAATGCATTACAAACACACCCACACCCGGCACACACTCATGTGTATACACACACATATACATGTTTAAGGAAAGAAAACTCATTTAGAATAGAGGGAAGTACATTAAAATTCATTTATAAAATAACAAGGTCTCAGCATATTAAGACTAAATTAATAAATTATCTTAACAATTTTGTTCTTACTTATAATTATAACATCTTTTTTTGCTTAGCCTTTTGGAGATGGGGCCTCACTATGTATGTGGTTGGCCTAGAGCTTGCTCTGTAAAGCAGGCTGGCTTCGAACTCACCAGAACATTGTTTTTAATACTGATGGAAGATCCAAGCAGTACAGCTGATTTTTACCTGGCTGATGTCTAATGTGACATTTTAGGAATGTAATCTATGAGAGAGTATAAGCTATAAAATACATATGTAAGTTAAAATTATATCAAGATTGACAATAAATCCTACAATATTTTATACATCAAACTATGCTAAAAATTGGGAGGAAAAAGCTCTTCTTTCCTTCTTTTCTACTATCACTACCTCCTCATTTTTGCCCTGCAAACTATTTTCTATGTTTAACTAATAAAGCCTGCCCTCCCTCACAGCCAAGCAGTGAGAGCCTCCCACCATCTGACCCTGATTTCTCTCCCCAGCCTTTCACATTAACTCCTTTATAACCTTCCACATCATTTGAGAATTTAATATGCGCACACAGTTTGTTTTAGTAAAACCCACCAGTTCTCCTTCAAACTCTCCCAGGACTTTCCCTCCTTACGTGGTGTACTCTTTCCTTAGCAGACCGAGTGACCTACAGAGTCTAGGGCATCTACTAAATCACAGGTAGCCGCTCAGCAGCAGCAGCCTTGATCTTGTCAACGGACACAGACTGCTTCCTGGGAATTTTTGTCTCTCTTGTTAACCAACTCAATTCTTAAGGCATTTTAAGGATAAAACTCAAAATGACAAGATCTTCATACAAACTGTGTTGAGCCAAGAAGGCATTAGAGCACAGAAATTCCAAGACTTTAAGGTATTTGTTGGCCCTAACATATTAGTGTTCCAAATTTATTTAAATAAATGGTTAAGGCAAAAAGAGTTTAGATATTCAAATGTAGTCATAGCTTATTAAAGACTATAATCCTCAGTGTCCACAAAACAATCAGCCAAAATATTCAGTGAGTTCCAAGCCATGCAGTAAAATAACTCTCCCCATTACATTAATGAGTTTTTCAATGTAGGTCACAACTACAACAAAGACTTCTATCCACAGACTTCATGCAATTATAGCGCAATGTCAATATCTAACTTCCATCCTACGGTTCTCAATTAACTACTTCTCTATTTTGTAAAATACTATTCTTTGACTCTTTATCAAAAAGTTAATCCTACTTCCTCTCACTATCCCATGCACATAGGTGCCTGTGCCTGTGCAAGCATGGCATTAGTTTTAAGAATGCTCTCAAGTGCACAGTTGGATTTAGAACCTCAATTTCCAATTGAATTTTAAGAAAATCTCATTTTTCAAATCTTACCCAGGTAATGTACTCTCTCCCTCTCCTTATCTCTTCAGCGTCTTTTCTTTCTTCCACAGCAAACATTCCACACACACTCTTAGAGATGATTATAGAGATGATTATAAGCTAAATATGCAATTGTAAGTGTTTGGGTCCAAGATGAGTCATTCTCTACGGCTCCAGATACTGAACTGTTCGTTTTTCTCTTTATATTAATGCTTTGAAAGGCTAAATCATGATTCATCATTGACAAAACTTGGAAGTAACTAAGCTGCATTTCAATGAGTGAATACATAAAGTATGTCACATCCATATAATAAATTACTCATTTGTAAAAGGAAGTGGGTTGTCAATCATGAAAGAACAGTCTCAAGTGAAAGTACACAGTCTAAAAAGGCTATGTATTATGTAACTCCTGTTTATGAAACAGGCAAAACTATGTGTAGAGTAGAAACAACTGCTCTAGGGACTGGAAGGGGAGGAGAAGGGGTAATGGATAAGCAGAACATGGTCGTTCAGAGGCCTGCCCTAGTTGTCTTTCCATTGCTGTGATCACCATGACTAAAAGTAACGTGAGGAGAAAAGGGCTTTGGGAGAGGGTGCTGCTTGCTGGTCTGCTCAACCTGCTTTCTTATATAAATGGGGATGGGGAGACATATCCAACATGGGTCGGTCTCTTCCATCCCTTGCCTATGGGCAATCTGGGTCTCTTCCATCCCTTGCCTATGGGCAATCTGATGGAGATATTTTCTTAGTTAAGGTTGCTTCTTCTTCCCAGATGATCCTAGCTTGTGTCAACTTGAAAAAGCACACAAACAAGAAAGAAACTACGCATCATAGGGAGGAAAACTATTCTGTGTGACGTAAAATTGTAGGTATATCATTACATATCAGAAAAAAAATCCCTGTTGTAATCTGTGGACCTTAGTCAACAGTAACATATACTAACACCAGCTCATTCAATCAAAATGAATGTGCGCACTTAGACATCAGCGTGAAGGAATCAGGAGGGTAATAGTAAAACAACAGTAGTCATCACGTTCTCGGGACGTTAAGATTAGAACCGGGGCCTCTGCAGCCCCCCAAAAGCTAGACTTAGGCAGAAAAAAGAGATTTACTCAGTGTGGCCATATATCAATATGAGAAAGGTAAGGGAAGGAGAGGGGAAAGAAGGAAGACACCCCACAATGCCTCGGTTAAATTAGGGGCAGACAAAGAAGAGCATCAAAAACAGCTAGAGGTTAGAGTTGAAAGCTGGAGAGGGAACACAATCTTTTTAGACAGAGGACAGATTGAGGAAAGGGCAAAGGGTAATTCTGTAGTCTCTGCAGGGAAAAACAAAGGCAGTCCCTTTAATTGAGGGCTCCATTGCCCCTTTTCTTTTTAAACTGGAGGGTAGGCAGGTACACACAATGCTGATTGTGGGTGGAGCTCAGAGGAAAACCTTTGAGAATCTTTTCGCTCCTACCATGAAGGCTGGGGGAATGAACTCAGTTTACCCACAATCCATCAGGCCTTTGAATAGAGTCCATATAATGCACATGTTTCTTAACCATGCTTAAAAGCCCTAATATTTCTGATCTATTTGTCAAAACTAACATAATAATAAAAAAAAAATCCTTCAAAAAGAAATATAAGTAAGCCGGGCAGTGGTGGCGCACGCCTTTAATCCCAGCACTTGGGAGGCAGAGGCAGGCGGATTTCTGAGTTTGAGGCCAGCCTGGTCTACAGAGTGAGTTCCAGGACAGCCAGGGCTACACAGAAACCCTGTTTCGAAATACCAAAAGAAAAGAAAAAAAAAAAAAAAGAAATATAAATCAATTTAGGTTTTTTGTTGTTGTTAAGGGCAATCTTGGCTATCCTGGAACTTGCTTGTATAGACAAAGCTGGCCTCAGTCACAGAGATGCACCAGCCTCCACCTCCCAAGTGCTGGGATTAAAGGCAAAGGCTCCATGTTTGTTCTTTGAGATATGAGAAAGGGAACTCAGTTCTGACTCAAGAAACCAGAAGCATCACCCATCAATTGATGGTTTCAATGTTAAGGAGAGAAACCAATGAGACAACTACTTTAAAAGAGATCATCTTATTTAATAACAGATACACACAAGACAGTCCTCGTGAAGTGGGTCCACTCACTAACATAACTCCACTTTGTCCCCATCTGACTCAGTTTGACATGTCACTTTTTTCCTTCTGAATTCTCCTGAGTCATTCATCCCTACAATTCCTTGGATTCCAGGAACCGCTGATCTGATTAATAAACATCTTTACAACAAGAGGCCAAAACTATCCCCAAGCAACAGAGTCTCACAGACAGATGACCACATGATGATAGTGCCTAGCTAAGCAGAAGCAATTACCCTGCTGCCATAATGGAACCATTTACCCTGATGGCAGAACCAAGGCTGAGCCCTAAGATGAACAATCTTCTCACAATGGGGACTGATTTGTTCCTTCCAGTGATGAAGATTTCTCTAGAGCCTTCAGAAATAGTCCCCCACACCCCCACTTTCCCACACACACCTTGGTTTGTTTTGGGGTTTCTCTACGAATGCCAGACTGGCCTCCAATCTCAATAACACTCCTGCCTCAGCTTCCTGAGTGCTGGGATTGAAGACAGGAACCACCACATCCACCCAGCTCAGAACCGCTCTTGAGATAATGATCAACCATACTACCACCTTGAGATTATCTGCTCAGCCAGATCACCATGCATGCAAAGGACAGCTCTGGCCATTTTACACTCTTCTAGAAGAACCTTAAAGCCCTTGTTAGCCCCTCAAGGCAGAGATCAGGATGCTAGACTCTCACCAATTAAAATGCCTCTCATGCCTTTCACCACTACCTGTCTCTGGCATTTCATGACAGGCAGCCAAGCATGCTCTGCCTAGTGCCCCAGAGGTAGGCCTCTGAAAATATTACAAATGTGTCTCACTTCCACATGTTGTCATTTCCCTAAAAGGCAAAACGGTAATAATAAGATGTAATAATGCAAAAAATAAATCATTTCAGAATAAGCTGTAACAGCAAATGTCTGCCGCCCAGACAAGGGGCCTATTTCAACCTCCTGAATAAACTCCCTCAACAAACACCACTATCTCTTACCCAAACTACAATCCAAAGTATCCAAAAGAGATGACAAATAATTACCTTAAAATCCTTTACCTTTGGTTACTGTTCCCTGCCATTTTCTTACTCCTATTGATGACTTATAAAGCAAAACAAGTAAGTCTTTCCGTCTTCACTTCGATAAGCTATTAATACAAACTGCAAAGTGGAAAGAATAGACTAGGCCAAGGGCCTTGGAGTTATTTATGCTCAACTATAATATGAAAATCTCTATTTCCCTCCAAGAAAAAAACAGTCTAAAATTTAATCTATTTATCTTTTTCTTTCCAACTCTCCAATTCTACAAACTCCCTCGCTGTTAATGCAAATCATGGATTGTCGATCATAAGAGATCACTGCACTGGGTCAATCACAGTAGGATGCAGAAATGACAACAGAAGATAAACATTAAACTACAAGAAATGAAATATGTTCTTTGTCTAAGAAAGCTAGTTTTCTATTTTGAATTTGGAGATCTTGAAGTATTGTTTCAATATATAAATTTAAAGAAATAATCAAAATGAGGCCGAAAGGAATTGTAACGAATGACAAGATATGGAAAGGAAATTAGCATGAGAATTATTTCCATGGAAGAAAACTGAAGAGAAGTTTTTGGTTTTTTTTCCTACTTTATTTACATTTCAAATGTTTCCCCCTTTCCAGATCTCCCCTTTGGAACCTCCCCATTCCCTCCTCCCTCCCCCTGCCTCTATGGGGGTATTCCCCCAACCACCCACCCACCCACTCTCTTCTTCCCTCCTTGGCATTCTCCTATACTGGGGGATCTAATACCCTCAGGCCCAAGGTCTCTCCTCCCCCTGATGGCTAACAAGACCTTCCTCTGCTGCATATGTGGCCAGCACCATGGGTCCCTCCATGTGTATTCTTTGGTTGGTGTTCCAGTCTCCAGGAGCATCAAGGGGTCATGCCAGTTGCCACTGGTTGCTCCCTCCCTGGGGCTGCAAACTCCCTCAGCTCCTTCAGTCCCTTCTCCAACTTCTCCCTCTGGGACCTCACACTCAGCCCTACAGTTGCTGTGAAGTGACTCTTGGGTATTTTGAACTTTTGGGCTAATAACCACTTATCAGTGAGTATATACCATGTTCATTCTTTTGTGACTGTGCTACCTCGCTCAGGATGATATTTTCAAGTTCCATCCATTTGTCTGCGAATTTCATGAAGTCATTATTTTTAATAGCTGAGTAGTATTCCATTGTGTAAATGTACCACATTTTCTGTATCCATTCCTCTGTGGAGGGACATCTGGGCTGTTTCCAGCTTCTGGCTATTATAAATATGGCTGCTACAAACACAGTAGAACATGTGTCTTTATTACATGTTGGAGCATCTTCTGGGTATATGCCCAGGAGTGGAAGAGCTGGGTCCTCAGGTAGTATTATGTTCATTTTTCTGAGGGTCTGCCAAACTGATTTCCAGAGAGGTTGTATCAGCTTGCATTCCCACCAGCAATGGAGGAGTGTTCCTCTTTCTCCACATCCTAGCCAACATCTGCTGTCACCTGAGTTTTTGATCTTAACCATTCTGACTGGTGTGAGGTGAAATTTCAGGGTTGTTTTGATTTGCATTTCCCTGATGACTAAGGATATTGAATATTTTTTTAGGTGCTTCTCAGCCATTCACATTTCCTCAGTTGAGAATTCTCTGTTTAGCTCTCTTCCCCATTTTTTGATAGGGTTATTTGGATCTCTGGAGTCTAGCTTCTTGAGTTCTTTATATACCTTGGATATTAGCCCTCTATCAGATGTAGGATTGGTAAAGATCTTTTCCCAATCTGTAGGTTGCTGTTTTGTCCTATTTACAATGTCCTTTGCCTTACAGAAGCTTTGTAATTTTATGAGGTCCCATTGGTCCATTCTTGATCTTAGAGCACAAGCCATTGGTGTTCTGTTCAGGAACTTTTCCCCTGTGCTCATGTGTTTGAGACTTTTTCCCACTTTCTCTTCTATTAGATTCAGTGTACCTGGTTTTATGTGGAGGTCCTTGATCCACTTGGACTTGAGGTTTGTACAGGGAGATAGGAATGGATCAATTCACATTCTTCTACACGTAGACAGCCAGTTGAACCAGTACCATTTGTTGAAGATGCTGCCTTTTTTCCACTGTATGGTTTTAGCTCCTTTGTCAAAGATCAAGTGACTGTAAGTGTGTGGGTTCATTTCTGGGTCTTCAATTCTATTCCATTGATCTACCGGCCTGTCACTGTACCAATACCATGCAGTTTTTATCACTACTGCTCTGTAGTGCAGCTTGAGGTCAGGGAGGCTGATGCCCCCAGAAGTCCTTTTATTGTTGAGAATAGTTTTTACTATCATGGTTTTTTTGTTATTCCATATGAATTTGAGAGTTGTTCTTTCTAAGTCTATGAAGAATTGAGTTGGAATTTTGATGGGGATTGCATTGAATCTGTAGATTGCTTTTGGCATGATGGCCATTTTAATTATATTAATCCTGCCAATCCATGAGCATGGGAGATCTTTCCATCTTCTGAGGTCATCTTTGATTTCTTTCTTCAGAGACTTGAAGTTCTTGTCATACTGATCTTTCACTTGGAAGAGAAGTTTTTAATGAAAAGGAATTCTGAATTACAGAATAAGATTCTGCCATAGAGTAAAATTACTAAATAGGATTGTCTAGAACTGTAGGCTTAACAAGACAAGAAAAGAGATGAGGCATCGGAATGAGACTGCCTGGAAATGTGCTTCCTCTCAGTGTTTCTCACAGCTCAAAAAGCTGCCTGGGGATCCAGAGTCTTACATTTTCTTGTCTGGTGGAGACTGTCTTTAAGGTTTTACTATCACAGATGAGACTGAGTTGGAGGGGAATGAGAAAGCAAGTTGCTGTAAGGGGGTCATCCTCCAGTCCACTTCAGGAAACCCAGAAGGAAGAAGCCACCTTCAGAGAGAGCTCCTTATTTCCCAATGTAGGACCTGCTGGCCACCAGTATAGCTGGAGGAACTCAGTGTGCATTCTGATGAAGAGGGAGACGATGAAGGGAGACTGTCCAGACTCCTCTGAGACAGAAGATAGTGGCCAAGCTGACGCCTTTACATTTCCTCTTTCAATTGAGTAGTTACAGGGTCAAGACCTTCTGTTTGATTCTCTTCAGTACAATCCAGATCCCTAAGCAAGCAACAAAGGTCTGGTTACCAGAAAAGATGCAGGGGGTTTATTAATGTGGTGGTCTGGATGAGAATGGCCCCCACAGGCTTCTATGTTTGATGCTTGCTCCCCAGTTAGAACTATATGGAAAGGATTAGAAGATATGACCTTGATTGAGGAGGTGTGTCACGGGGGGGGGGCCCTCTGAGGTTTCAAAAGCCCATGCCATTCCCAGTACTGCACACTCTCACTGCCTCCATCGTACTGGTCAGGGTGTGAGCTCTCAGGACTGCTGCAGCTCCATGCCTGCCTACCTCCACCTTACTCTCCACTGTGCTGATCATGACCCAACCCTCTAAACTGTAAGCAGGCCCGGGTAAGCGCTTCCTTTTATAAGCTGCCTTGCTCATGGTGCCTCTTCACAGAAGTACAAAGTAAGACAGGTGCTTAAAGTGGTCACTGAATTTACCCACAGTTCAATTCATCCAGGAGTGGAAGCTCTTTACAGCTAGGTTCCCGGGGTAACAAAACCCCTGTCTTAGTCAGGATTTCTATTCCTGCACAAACATCATGACCAAGAAGCAAGTTGGGGAGGAAAGGGTTTATTGAGCTTACTCTTCCACGTTGCTGTTCACCACTAAAGGAAATCAGGATTGAAACTCAAGCAGGTCAGGAAGCAGGAGCTGATGCAGAGGCCATGGAGGGACGTAACTTACTGGCTTGCTTCTCCTGGCTTGCTCAGCTGGCTTTCTTATAGAACCCAAGACTACCAGCCCATAGATGGTACCACCCACAAGGATCCCTCCCCCCTTGATCACTAATTGAGAAAATGCCTTACAGCTGGATCTCATGAAGACATTTTCTTAACTGAAGCTCCTTTCTCTGTGATAACTCCAGCTGTGTCAAGTTGACACACAAAACCAGTCAGTACAACCCCCAAATCTAAAGGACATCATAGCCAAAGCAATGGGTCCATACATCTACTGTCAAGAGGATAGTTAATATCTAGTAGATCTAATAGAGAAATAGAAACACAAACCAAAAGCACACTACCTGGATATTATTGACAAATGTATTTACTGTCATGCTGCTTAGGAAGACTTAACATTTATCTCTTAATTTTTTGTCAATGTTTTTGCTGGCTAGATGTAAGCTTTCCTTTGCAAAACAGAAAAAGCTTAAGTTTTAGGTAATTACCCAGATCTGCCTAAGACAACAATGGTTTTAGCCTCCTGTTTCAAAAATAGTGCATGGTAAAACAGAGAGATGGCTCAGCCTACCAAAGTGTTTGTCACTCAGGTCTGGTAACCTGAATTTTATCCTTGGACTCCACATAAAGGTGGAAGGAGAGAAACTGATTCCACAAAGTTCCCTGCCATCTGACTTCCACAATCTCACATGAATCACACTCTCACATGCACCACACAGACACACGCATCACAAATACACATGCACCACACATACACATGCACCACACATACACATGCACCACACAGACACATGCACC
>JADRCH010000098.1:7110377-7260586 GCA_019843965.1 Rhynchomys soricoides | reverse complement strand
ATGATTCTCCATACAGAAAATTCTAAAGAACCCATGATTCTCCATACAGAAAATTCTAAAGAACCCATGATTCTCCATACAGAAAATTCTAAAGAACCCATGAAAAGACAGTAAAATAACAAATTTAGCAAGGTCCTAGGATATTACTTCAACATTCAAAAATCAACACTATTTATATATCCTAGCAATGAACAAACTAAACAATCTTTGTATGATAACATAAAACATCCAAAACAAAAGTAGTTTGAAATAAACTTACCAAAAGAAGAAAAAGTCTAGAAGAACAAGGCCAAAGAAGGTGGAGGGGGTGACAGCTGTACACTGAAAACCTAATCTACTGAGAGGAAACCATGTAAGAGACTGGGAATGTAGCTGCCTATCATGAAGCCATCCCTGCACCATGCACACTTGCAATCCCAGCACTAGGGAAGTAGAGGCAGTAACATCAGAAGTTCAAGGTCTCTTGACTACAAGGCAAATTCAAAGCCAGCCTGGGCTCTAGAAGATCCTGCGTCAAAACAAAATGACATCCCACTTAGGACTGATCACTACAGCGTCACTTCTCTGCAGTTATACCACCCCTTCCAAGGCTGGAGACAGCAAGGAAGAACAGAACAGAACAGACAAGCCAAGGGATGGGGGACCCAAGCAAACAGACATCCGGGCCTGACCTGGCCACTGCACTTATGAACTCACAGCACAAAAATGAGCCCGGCAACATTTCATCACAGATGGGGGAGAGGTCCGTGAGTGAGTCCTTTTCGTCAGTGTTAAAGTCACTAAGTTGCCCTTGCTCCAGTAAATATCCTATCCATATTCAGGCAATCGATCCCCCCCCCACACACACAAACCATTTTTCCTTGTTGGGAAAAAAACCAAAAACATTTCATCAGGAAGAGGGAATAGAGAGCAAACACACACACACACACACACACAAACTGTCAAAGAATTTTTTAAAAGAAAATGCTAAATAACATCTAAGTGAACAAAGACTCTCCTTTCCCATGGACTGAAAAGCTCAGTCTTGTCTAGAGGATCATTCTCCCCACACTGTTGTACAGAGACAAGGCAATGCCTATCAAAATTCCACCAGGGTTATTGCAAACCTTAACACACTTTCTATTAGTGCTGATCCTAAACTGTGCAAAATATCTAGAACAGCTAAAGCGATCTGAATTAGAACTTAGATTTGAGGACTCACACCAACAGCCCTTCAAAGCTCACTACAAGGCAAGGGAAATCAGAACTGTGAGAATCTGGTTTCCACACAAACAAGTCAGTGAAGCAGAACTCAAGGTGGCACACTCCTAGGAGGCAGAGGATAAATAGTTCAAGCTCACCCATTGCTCTACAGCTTGGCTAAGTAAGATTCTGCCTCAAAAACACATGCAAGAAAAATCAGAAATCTCTCTTGTTTAGGGCCAGCTAACATTTTAATTGTATGTGACTTCACTGGGGAGAGGCATGCTAGGTGCACATGTGGAGCCGGAGCTCTCCTCCACCTTCACCTGGGTTCCCAGGACGGAACTCAGGCAGTCAGACTCACACAGCAAGGGCTTTCCCTACTAAGCCCTCACCAGCCCTCAACCAACTTTTAAAATTCAGCACAGAATGATTAAATTGTGCAATAACCAAATTAGAAAATTAGGACTTCTGTCTCCCTAAACATCGTTTGTGGTTATTGTTGTTGTTGTTGCTGCTGCTGCTGTTGTTGAGAGATGGATTAGAGATGGATTAGCAGTTAACTGCTCATCCAGAAGACCCGGGTTCAATACCCAGCACCCACATGGAGGCTTACAACCATCTGTAACTGTAGGTCCAAGGGATCCAACACTCTCTTCTGGCATCGGTAAGCACCCGCATGTATGTGGTGCACATGCATATATACATAGAGCCAGCACGCATATACATAAGATTAAAATAAATTTAAAAAGAACTAAAACCAGAGGCTGGAGAAATGACTCAGTGGTTAAAAGCACTTGTTTTTGCAGGGGACCCAGGTTCAACTCCCAGAACCACATGATGGCTAACAACCATTTGTAACTCCAGTTCCAGAGGATCTGATACTGTCTTCTGATCTCCTTGGGCACTAGGCATACATACAGTATACATACATGGAGGCAAAACACTCATACACATAAAATAAAACAAATAAATCTGAAATAAATATTAAAACCAAGTGTTCAAAGAAAAATACGTACACAAATATTTACAGAGGCACATTCATAAGAGCCAAAAGACAGACACTACTCAAATGTCCATTAACTAATGAATGAAGAAACAAAATGTGCTATGTAAAATGGAACACTACTCACTCATCAAAAGTAAAAACAGCAGTATGTACTATAGCATGGAAAGCACATGGTGACATTATGCTAACTTTTAGAAGCCACACACAAAAGACTGCATGCTCCATAATCCCATTTATGGAGAATGTTGAGAAAAGGATAACACAGAGACATAAAGACAGATCAGCAGTTTCCTAGGGTTTTAGGTGGAAATGGACACCAACTTAAAAGTGACACAAGCTCTTTTCAGGGTGCCAGCAATACTCTATAAGGGGTGATGGTCTCATAATCATAAATTTGCTAAAATCACTCACTTGCATACTTCAAGATTTATTTATTTATTTTATGTAATAGCAGTGCTCTGTTTTCATGTACACCAGACGAGGGAATGGAGAATCAGATTCCATTACACATGGTTCTGAGCCACCATGTGGGTGCTGGGATTGAACTCAGGACCTCAACCACTGAGCCATCTCTCCAGACCCTCACTTGTATACTTTAAATAAATTTTATGGCATGTAAAATATACCTCAATAGGACAAGTGGGATGTCTCAGAGCGTAAAATGACTTGCCATGAGAGCCTGCTAACCCAAGTTTAGCCCCAGAACCTACAGAGGGAGAGACTCAACTCTAGAAAGTTGCTCTCTGACCTCCACATGTGCAATGTGGCATATGTACATGGTTCATGCACACTGATAATAAGTGAAGTTAAATTATATGCATTAATAGAGCTAGCTCTCTTGTGACTGGGGCTGCTCTGAGAGAATAAGGGAATGATACCAAAGAAAGGATAATGGGGGGAGAGCTGAAAGAAGAGAGCCAGTGCAGAGTGACAGGGACAATTTGGGACCCTGAAACACGTACCATTATCCCTGTATCATTAGCAATAACTATAACAATCATCAAAGAGTTAATATGAATGAGTGTTAGCTCAGTTTTCTGGTGAATGAGTGCACCTGTATGAGAAATTCAAACTCCAAAAAGTAAAACCAGGTAAACATTCTCAAGAAGGTTATGAAAAGTCACTATGGTGGTCTGGATGAGAATGGCCCCCACAGGCTTCTATGTTTGATGCTTGCTCCCCAGTTAGAACTATATGGGAAGGATTAGAAGATATGACCTTGTTTGAGGAGGTGTGTCATGGGGGGGGGGGCTCTGAGGTTTCAAAAGCCCATGCCATTCCCTGTACTGCACACTCTCACTGCCTCCATCGTACAGGTCAGGGTGTGAGCTCTCAGGACTGCTGCATGGACTAACCCTCCAAAACTGTTAGCAAGCACCCCTCCCCCACCTCAACCCCTACCCACAGTAAATGCTTTCTTTTATAAGCTTTTATAAGCTGCCTCTGTCAAAGCAATAGAACAGTAACTAAGATAGGCAGTAAGGTCTGAGCTAAGCTTTTTAAAAACTTAAATGGCAGGGAATCCACAGCCAGCTAAGATCAAGTTAATGATGAGTCTCTTTGAATTTTACCAGTTCTACTTCAATTTAAGGAAGAATATGGAACAGTAAAAATGATTAATTTGAAGGTCAGGGAAATGGCTCAAAAGTTAAAGAGCGCATCACCCAAGCATGAGAACTGGTGTTCAGACCCTCAGCACTCACATAAATTCCAGGTTGACATAAGAGAACCCTGCCTCAATAAATAAGGTGAAGGGTAATCAAGGAAGACAATCAACATCTATCAATCTTGGCGGGGGGGGGTAAGTAAAATGATTAATTTTATTTTGTATGTGTGTATGTATTTGTATGTGTGAAAGTGTTTGTACATGTGTGTTCCTGTGGAGGTCAAAGGCGTCATTCCTCAGGTACCATACACCTTGTTGTATGAGATGGGGCCTCTCACAGACTTGAAGCTCCCTGATTAAGCTATACCGGCTGGCCAGAGAGCCCCAGGGACCAAACTGTCTCCAACCCCCCAGCTCTGGGGTTAAACATGCATGCTACTATTTATGTGGGTTTTGGAGACCAAACTCGGGTTCCTGTGCAAGCACAAGCACTTCACAGACTGAGCCATCCCCCATGCACTTCACAGGCAGAGCCATCCCCCATGCACTTCACAGGCTAAGCCATCCCCCATTCCCCCAAATTAACTCTGAAGAGCATCTGCCACTTAGTATGACCAGCACTCTTGCTTCCTTCCTCTCATTAGGAACCCTTTCTGTTTGGTAATGAACTTACTCCTTGAGACCCAAGTGGGGCTGACATCATTATACTCCCTCCAAGCCAGGGAAGGGCAAGGAACGCTGCTACATCCCTAAACACAGCAATAGGTTCAAGGAAGCACGCCCACCTGAATCAGACAGGTAACTGAGCTCCTGATAGGAGCTGAGCCTAAAGCTGTGGAATCTTGTTGCGACTGTTTTGGTTTTGGTTACTGTGTAAAATCTGAGATACAAAAGCCAGGAAACCTCCTGCCAAAATTTGTATCCCCTAATCCAATCTCAACTAACAAGAGTGAGCACTTCTTCGTGTACATAAAAGAATTTGATTTGAGTTTCTGTAATTGCATTTTAAAAATTCCCTTGGTTTAAAAAATAAAGCCAGTGAAAAAGTAACAAGACATCCAAAGTGGCTGTCAGAAAGCCCACATGACTCAGCAAAGCAGAGCAGGACGAGATTGGGGCCTAAAACAGGAAGGTAAGTGCCCTTTCTACAAAATCCTCCACTGACTGAGGAACTCTTTCTCTGTCCACAGACACTCTTTGTGGCCAGCAAGCACATTTGCCAAATGCTCTCTCTCTCCAGTTCTTCGCAGCAGCAACCAGGAAGACATGCCTCCACCTTCCATCATTTCTTATCTTTCTGAGCCTCACCCCACTTTCTTTGTTCCTGATGCCCTGGGACTATACTTCCCAAACAAAACCTGGATTCTCTCTGTTTTTTGGGAATGAAGTCTGAAAGAATTTCTAGGAAGAGAAGAGAGGAGAGGAGAGGAGAGGAGAGGAGAGGAGAGGCGAGGCTGGAGAGATGGCTCAGCAGTTAAAAGCACTGACTGCTCTTCCAAAGGTCCTGAGTTCAATTCCCAGAAACCACATGGTGACTCACAACCACCTGTAATGGGATCTGAGTACAGTGTATTCATATAAATAAAATACATAAACCTTCGGGGGAAAAAAAAAAAAAAGAAAGAAAATATCTCTCAGCAACCATCCAGCTCAGGAGTGAGGCACAGAACGCTTTGCCTTTGAGATCATAGAGTACAGTGTTAAACAGGAATGGTAATAATTGCACAGTAATGCAAGTTAATACACAGCTTTCCATCACTACAACAAGATACTTTACGTAGGTGAATTATAAAGACAAAAGTTGTGTTTGGGCTCACTTTCAGAAGTTCCAGTTTATGTAACACATCATGGAGTTCAGACATAGCAGAGCAAAACCAGTTACCTTATGAGCAGAAAGCAAAAGAGAACAAGGAATAGATGGGGGTCCCAATCCCTTCAATGTCATGCTTCTGATGACCTATAGCCGGCTCCATAGACCCATCAACTTCCCAAAAGCCACTTGGGGGTCACCTGTTAACACACAGGCCTTTGGGACATATTATGATCAAACTACAGAGCAAAATCAAAAAAATTAAATAAATGGATGGATAAATAAATAAATACTGTTAAGAGTTGAAAAGGAATTAACAAAATTTTATAACTCTCAGAAAACATGACTAATATATACAGAAAATATCAAAAAAATCTAGAGACACGCTTTATAACCAGAATTTAGTAAGATGTAGCTAGATATAAGATTATTGGATACCTAGAAATAAACCTAACCAAAGACATGCAAGGACCTCACAGAGAAAAACTATGAAGCTTTTTTCCTGTGATAAGAAAGTTCTAAATAATAGAAAAGAGATGCTGTGGATTATGGATTGCAAACTCAGTATTGAAACCAAACGATGGTTAAATTCAACATAATTCCAATATAATTCTAATAGAGTGTGGCTGGGAAGTTTTTGTTTTGTTTTTTACTTTTGGGAGGATATAGTCTAAAATTTCATAGAATTTCAAAGGGCTAAAGGAAGCCAAGATGCTTTTTTTTTTAAAAAAAGGAATAACTAGTCTACTAAATCCTGAAGCTGATTAAAATTAAAACCATCCTAACTGGTGAAAAGATACATACCATATCTATGGAACAAAATCAGAAATTATGGCAGAGGTATAAGAACACGCCAGGAAGGAAAGGATAATCTACTCAGGAAAAGTAACAAGTCCATTCCATTCACATACTAAGTAAAGTGGAATACAAACCTCAAGGGGAACAGCTACAGAGTTTCTGTCAAGATAGACAAGGATAAGGAAAGGTTTCCTATGCTGGAATCATAAAGTACTGGGGTTGACTTAGACTTCAGCTTGGTAGAATGTTTGAGTAGCATGCAGGAAGCCCTAGCTTTGTTCTCCAACATCCCATATATTGGACATAGTCGTCTGTAATCCCAGCCCAGGAGGTGGAGGCAAAATGATCAGAAGTTCAAGCTCAGGTTGCCCTCCACCACACAGGCCAGTCTGAACTACATGAGATCCCATCTCAAAGAAAAAACAAACAAGCAAACAAAATAATAATATAACAATAACCACAAAACATAAGCACTTGAAAACTGAGAACTAGCTTTTCAAAAATAATGAATAAATGATTAATACATTGACTGTATGCGAAGGACCTACACAAAATCACAGAGGAAAAGATTGGGAGGAGATGACCACAAAAACTTAACTAGGCAATTTACAAAATGGGGCATTCAATGATCAATAGAACACAAAGCAGAGCTCAACTTCATTAATAACTCAGTAAATAAAAATTGAAACTTTACTATGAGCTAGCATCGTGAATCCAATACACTGACAACCCAATCCATTTAAACTATACTGCAAAACTGGGTAACACCAGGTAGCAGCAGTTACACACAAAGCAACATTGTTGTAGGGGCGAAAATTCTACCTTCACTTTAGAGAACAGCATAGCCTCACCTCACCCTGATGATAAGAAAACTGCTACAAATAACAACATACTTCAACCAGGAGTTCCAGAGGTGACTATACTCTACAGCAGCAGTTCTCAGAGCTGGCATACCAGATATTCTGCATAGAAGATACTCACAGTATAATTCACAACAGTAACAAAATTACAGTTATGAAGTAACAATGAAATAATCTTATGGCTGGGGGTCACCACAACATGAAGAACCGTATTAAAGGGTTGCATCATTAGGAAGGTTAAGAACCACTACAGGAGAAAAACTTAAGCATAGGTGGGTCCCAGAACAAACACACTGTCTAGAAATCAGAAACTGCAGTATGGCATACTTATACAATAAGACTCAAACAACAACAACAACAAAAAAATGAATGAACTTCACAATATAATTTTTAGTAAAAGAGAATAAAAGAAACAAACAATACAATATAATTCAAATACCTTCAAAATTCAGAAAAGAAAAACTCTATTGCTTAGAAATACATCCACAGGTGATAAAAACAACACACAAAGTAAAGGCTATCTCCCAAAGTCAACATAGAGCATTGGAATAATCTGAGAAATGGGTAAGCTCTATCTGCCTTGCTGTTTTTTAATTTTTAAATTATACTATTTATTGAGGAAGGGGTGCATGCACATGCCACAGCAGTAAAATGTTTAAAGAAAAATGTATCAGAGCAGCTGTGAGATGGTGCGGCAGGTAAAGGAACTTGCCACCAACCTAGGCCTGAGTTAGAACCCTGGATTCTTATGATGGAAAAGAACTGACTTCTGCAAGTTGTTCTCTGGCCCCCACATGATGGTATGCAGTACACACACACACACACACACACACACACACACACACACACCACAATACACTAAAGCTATTTTTTAAAAGAGGACATACAAAAGTTTTAAAGAAATATAAATTACAAATGAAAACAATGGAATAGTCCATAGTTATGGGGTGCAATGAAAGCACCTCTGACCAGAGAGCAAGGTATAAACTAAAGAATGAGTCAACAAGAGAGAGACCAGATTATAGAGACCCTTAAAACACAAGTGACTCTTGGATTTCCGCTGACAGAAAACTACTCCTGACGAAAGCTGCGCCGCAGGGAGCCTGCAACAAGTGTCTTACACTTGCAGGTTCAGAGAGACCAGGACTGTGCCGGCCTAGGAAATGTTGACACATGTTTGGAGGCCACACCGAGGTGGCAGTCAAACAAAAGTTCCAGCATCCACAAGGCACTGGACTTGAACAGTCAAGACCTGATATAGCAGTATGTTATTGTTTGCCTTTTTTGCTTCTTTTCTCAAAATCTGACTGAAAGACTCATTCATTATTGTACCTGAAGTTCATTCCCTTAGTTTATAGCAAGCAGAGATGGGGGAGCAGAGATGAGAAACTGGGAGAGGGGCACAGCTCCTGAAATCAGTGCTAAGGCAAAGAAAAGGAAGGAAAGGTCAAGAGTTAAAGAGATCTACAGCTCAGGGACTCATAAGCTAAGCATGCTCACACGGCCCAAGCATTCCTGAGAGACAAAGCAGGAAGTAATAATGGCATATACCTGACAGAACCAGGACTAGAAGCAGAACAACAGTAACTGGTGGCAGCTAGGAATGCCAGACAACTCAATAGGTCTTTGTTTTACACTGAGATAGGCATAAGTCTTATGACAGAAAAGAAAGGTCTCTTTAAAGGGATACGAATGTTAGAATGGAAGGGGGAAAGTGTAGAGCCAAGGTTCTGAGTTAAGTGATTAAAAAAAAAAAAAAAAAAAAAAACAGGCGTCAAGATTACAATGACATGAGTCTAGCACACCGGTGGTTAAGGCAAGAAGACAAGAGTCTGAAGCCAGCCTGGCTACACAGAAGACCCTGTCTCAGAAATCTGGATTAATCTCATCTGAAAGAAGATGGTAATAAGAGGTAACTGAACTGTTCTGGTCTCCCTCCAACAGTGACTTACAAGGTACAAAGAGACTAGATACTGAGCATTAACAATTAGTGGGGTAAGGGCCAGTGGAATAGAGTGAGTGCTTGGCTGGGTTCAATTCTAGCACAACAACAAAAGGAAGGGAGGAAGGGAGGAAAAGAACTAGGGAGGATGAGGTGAAAAAAGATCAGGGAAGTGTCTGAGTCCACAGAGAAAAGTAGGCTGCACAGCTGAGAGCACAGGAGCTAAAAAGAAAACCAGACTGGGTCCACAGTCAGAATCACTAAAAAGCAAGAGGTCAAGCTACTCAAGAAGAATACACCCAGTCCTCTGAAACAAACACTTGGCAAAACGATAGCTAATCAAATATGGAAAGACAAGAAAATAAGCATAAAGTTGTGATGTTAACAGTGGCACCCGGGGAACTCCCATGAAAAATATGTTGGAAAAAAAAAAGTGCAAATAAAAAGTATAACTACAACCAGAAGACGGGTCTGAGTGCCAGTTTGGGTAATGCTACCACTGTCTACACTGTTAGCAAGTGGTACCCTGGTCACAGGAGCAGCTAGCATTCTTAAGTGCTCATGTTCCAAGCAATCTCAAGGATGTCAAGGATGCTCATTCATTTAATCCTCACACTCATTGTATGGGGGCTTCTGGAAACCTAACCAAGAAGATCTGATGAAATGTTCAGAACTGCCCAGCTATCATGCCATGTAGGCAGAGTTTCAACCTGTCCAATTTGGCCAAAACCAAGATTCTTTCCTACACTGTGTGCCTCTCTAGGTTATAAAGATACAGACCTAGTAAAAATGTACACAAATGTCCATCCTCTTATTAAATATCAAGTCACAGGACAAAACAATCCAAATGAAATCCAACATCATTAATCTGAAAATAGCTGAAACTTCACAAATGCAAAAGCCGTGTCCTCAAGAAGGAGGAAGAACAGAGAAGAAGAGGCGATTTCTTGATATGGGCAAAATGCATGGGGCTTAGCAAAGCTGAGCTGAAGTACCAGCCAACCAGGTAAACACGAATAAAGAACTTTCTGAAATCACATCCCAGCCTCAAAAAATAACAGCATTCCATGAAAAGGGCTGAAAAAAAATAACTCAGCCAGAAAAAGCTGACTAGCATGGTTCTTTATAAGGCCTTCTAGACCATTATGAATCTTTTTTTTCCTAAAGTTTCACACAGCAGTAGGTTTTTACAAAGCAATGAATTTCATATACGCATATATTATGGAAAAGACTGTCACTTTGAAGGAAAGGTCCTAAGCCTCATTTCATAAACATTACAAAAATGAAATCACTGCTATTTCCTAAGCACTCCTGCACACATGGCTTTATCCTAAGCACTTTGGAGGCACTGGTTTCCTTAACCTCATAGCAACCCTATGAGAAAAGGTCTAGGATTATCGCCATTTTTAGGGCAAACAGAAATGGAATCAAGTAACTTGCTCAAGTTTACTCAATGAGTGGCAGGGCCAGGCTATCAACCTCAGTGTGGCCCCAGCAACACTGTGCTGTGTTTCTGCTGGCAGGAAACTTAAAAGCACAGCTCTCATTTCTCCAAAAGTATTATTTAATGATACTCAGTAACAACGAGGACAGTACTCATTCATAATAGATAACTACTAATTGCACATAGCATTCTGTCCTTGATTTTCTCTCTACAATCCTATCAGCTCCTTGGGCTTCACTCACAATCTACTTCCTGATGATTCTGACCCCCAGTCTCTCCTATGTCTCAAGCCAGTACCAAAAATCTAATACATGTTTCCATTTAAATGCTCTATAAGCTCCCAAAGCCAAGATGTCTAAACCTGAATCCTCACTTCCATCAATCATATCTCCCATTCTTAACCCGCTTCCTCCTGTGCACATGGACCTCAGCGACTCCTTCCTTCCAGCTGCACAGCTGGAAAGCTGGGTGGCAGGAAAGCGGTGTGGCCCCACTCTTCCTAAACATCCCCATGCAGTCATTCACTCATCACTCCCATGTCTACTTAAACGCCTCCTACAACAGCAGAGGCTTCATTTCCCTGCCTTAATTTTGTAACTTTCAAGACTATCTGACTTGAGTTTGAGGCTGTTTTCCACAACAGATTCTCTTTTCTTTCTTGAGGCTAGTCCCGTTCCATCTGAGTTCCACTCACAGAGAAGAGGCACTGCCTATATTTCATACCTTACCCTCAAAGGTGTACTTACCTTATGGGATATAAATTCTAGATCTATTTTAAAGAAATGTACAAAATGTGTCCTTTAATGGCACGCCTTGGACCCATACTTTCCTATCCCAATTACAAATGTCCAACGATAATATGGACAATGCACTATTAAGCGCTTTATATAAAAAACGATTATTTAAAATTCACGTCAATCCTAGAAGCTAGATACCATTATCTACCATTTTTCAGAAGAGACAACTAACATGCGAGAGAATTTCAACAACTTGGTGAAGGTCCCGATTTAAAAACACTCAGTACTGGAATTTATATTAGTCTGCCAGTAGCACCCATATTCCTAAGAACTTATTTTATCTCTTAAGAAGAAAATAAAATGCATGTTTTAAAACTCAAAATAAAAAGGGTTCATTTACACCTGATCTTGGCCAAAGAGAGAGATGCAATGAGATGTTAGTTTTAAATGGGAAAGAAAAAAAAAAGGGTCACAAAAGCCTTAACATTGTGGGGATCCGGAAGCTAATAAAAGCTTTTCTCCAAAAAACCTTATATAAATATCAACAAGCTAAAAAGATTCAGAGCCACAGAAGTATATACAGCCATCAAGATTTTCACCTGAACGTCGCCGCTCTTTAATCCTAAATCGCAGAATTATGGCTTTATTGAGACAAACAAACAAACAAACAATGCCTAGTTCCTTATTCATAAGTACATCCCATAGCTAAATTCTACAAACATCCTTCCATTTTTTTATGTGGACTGGAAGGTAAACTGCTAGGAAACCTTATCCTGGGTGGGCGGCTTACTCCTAGGATGTGAACGCCAGGCCCACGCATAAAGCACAGAGAGGGTCGGGTCATCCATCTTCCTCTGGGGCCAGAGAAAGAGCGCCCACCAAGCCCACGGTAAGTGGGGTGCTCCCATGTCCCGCAAGCCACAACTTTGCATTGCGGCCTCAGTGTGCGTGTGCAGGCGTGGGTGAGGAGCCGCTGGGGCGGGCGGGGCGCCCGGGGTGCTGTCAGCGGTGGCGACGGGTGCGAGCGTGAGCGCCGTGGCCTCCTCGCCAGTTCCTTTTGTTGGGGCGCCCGGAGCCGGGGCGTGGGCGTGGAGCGCCGGGGAGGACGCGACTGCGGACACAAAGAACCGCCGAGCTGCCACACGCCTTGCGGGCCTGGCGAGGCGCGGGCTGCAGGCCCCGGACGCGCGGCAAGGCCAGTGGGCCGCGCCACACCCACCCTCCCACCCCGGGGACCCGGCCGGGCTCCCCGCCGCGTACCTGCTGATCTTCTGCGCGAAGGCGCGGCGCTCCGCCATGGCTGCGGCGACGCGGGGCTGGGCGGCCTTGTCCTCCTCCTCACGCTCCCGCTCGCGCTCCCTCCCGCGCGCTCGCCCGTCGGCTCTCCGGACCCCACCGCGAGGCTGGGCCGGCCGCTGGAGCCCGGAACGAGGGTACCGTAATGCGCCGAGGAGGCGCGCACGAGGAACCTCTCTCCGCCCCCGCCACCCCCCCTCCGCCCTGCGCGCCAATCCCGGCTGGAGGCCGGGCTCGAAGGCCGCGGGAGCCGGCGGGAGCCGATGGGACGCTGGGCGTGGAAGCGGGCCGCGAGCCCTGCTGCCCTGGTGCCACGATCGGAAAGACCCACGACGGGGCCGTGACCGCGGAACGTGCGCGGAGCTGGGCTTTCCCCAAAGGGAAGGCTAGGAAATGGAAAGGGCCTTGCGGCCCGGAATGGCTGAGCTCGGGTTCCTGCAGTTCCTGACTCCAGGCAGTTTAAAGCACCTTTCTTCCACGCCCCGACCTCGTGAGTGGGGTCTAGCTGGAGAAACAATGGCTCTTCTTCGTAGAAGAACTCTCCCACAAAGGTGGTGTGATAATCGCTGATTTGTGGTGCATAGCCAAGCTTACACGCATGATCTCCACGACAGCTCTTTGAAGTAGATTATCTCCATTTTAGAGAGAAAAATTGTCTCAGAGAAGCTGTGGCTTGCCCTTGGGTCACACATGGCAAACTCCGTGAACGTGAGACCCAGAACCCAGGCCTTTATCTCTAAGAACAGCTATCCCTGTAAAGAATTCTCTCGTGAGTCCTTTACAGTTACTCTGGCATCTCCTTTCATATGTATCCATCAGATGAACTGTTTTTCATCCTTTTGATGTTCTATAAATAGACTCTATCATGGAATCTGTGTCCGTTCTGTTCAAATGCATTGGTTTCTGAAATCGTGAAACTAAGAAAAATCCCTTGGCTTCTTGTGGCACCTTCCCTCTTAAATATTCTAAGAATTTGGTATACCTTATTTGCAGTTACTAAATGTCCCCTATGTCCTTGTGAAGCGTGTTAGATTGTCTCTCACCAGAGGGAAACCTGCAGCTTGAAGCCTGGTCACTTGCAGAACAGAAAGCACTCATTACGTGGGTCCATGACTTCCTGTCTGTACCCTAACCTGGGTTTGAACCAGGGCTCACTGTGGTGATTTGATACCTTTAAAACACTGGTTTACTGGGAGGATAGCCCATTTGAGGTAGGTATATATTTAACATTTACTTAAATACAGGTGTGCCAGAACCCAAACGTGAACTAGCCGCAGTTTTGCTTTCAGAATATTTGAGTCCACGGGGAAAGAGACAGCTGCTCCAAGTCTAACTTGGCAGTAACTCTGGACTCTACCTTTCCATTGTCCATGATAGAAACCCAGTTGCATTCCGCCTCCTCCCCATGAGACCTTGATCAAATTACTTAAACAAGGGGAATAGTGTTACTTAGTTGCAAGCCTATTGTGAAGATGCACTGAATTCAAGGTCTAAGTGTGGGGTCTGGGCTGCAGTGGGTGCTAACCTAGATGCTGCAGTTTCCTTACAGGTGTTACCAATATCCAGCATATACTTGACTTTGTCCTTGGTGCTTCAGAGTCCCTGGATGGCTCGTCTGCTCTCATGCTCCCAGGCAGATGTTGTAGGCCTTTATCTCTGCTTGACAAACATCTTTTCAGTACTCTCTTAGAGACTGAGCACATTTTGCTTTGAATAGTTCTTTGTATACATGACTCACTAGTTGCCAAAGAGTCTGAAAGGACATTACATGCACTGTGAAGCTACTGGAAACAGTAGGAATGGGACAAGCAGCTCAAAATGTACCCTGGAGAAATGGAGTCTACAGAAGACTCCACACAGGAAGTGTGACCCTGACCTCAGGAAGACCTGCTTGTCACTAACCAAGTCCAATGTGAGCCAGTACCCTTATGCCACAGAGATCCAAACTAAAGGAAAGATACATAGACCTCAGCAATGGAAGTGAAAATAGAATTGATTTGGCTGCCCAGTGCTTATGCTCCCCACCACCTTTTTCAGGCTTGCATGCATGTGCACACATCTCAGTGCCCTGTTCTCTGAGGAGTTGATTGCCTCGTCACTATTTTTAAGAGGGGCAGGGAGATCTGGTCCTGCCAAATGGACCAGCCTCAGCTTAGGCACATGAATCAAGCCAAGACTATCAGGACCATGAACCAGGAACTTCACATCATTAACTCCTTCTAGGCTCAGAGCCACACAGAGCAATAAAGAGAGCAAAATTACTGTAGGTAAGCTCCTTATAGCATGACATGAGCCTGGACTTTTATTTGGTTTGGAGTTTTCTTTTTCTTTTTTCCTTTTTTTTTTTTTTCTTCTTTTCTTTTAAGCTATCTTAAATTGGATATTTTAATCATTTAGTCTTACCTGACACAGGCCTTCAGCCAGTCAATGTACATGCTCATCCCTGGAAATACAATGTACAAAGAGCTAGGGATCTGTTTGGAGAGGTAAATTCTTACGCACTTATGAGGTGTGTTCAATGGTGAAGCAGAACGCTTTAGGAAGTTGACCAAGTACATCTAGCATCTGTTTCAGCATTTAGAAATCATGATACTCTCCCCCTTCGCCCCCCCCCCCCCCCACTGCTGGCTGCTTTCTTGAGGCAGTGAGACTGAGCAGAGTTTAACCCTTACTTTTCTGGAAGTGTCAGTGGTCTGATTTTTGGCTGGCATTCAGAACCCAAGCTCCAGCCAGCAAAACAACTTAGCAGGAGCCAAAACCACTTCCACAGAGTAGCCTCAAAACTGTACATTTACGGGGCAGGAAACCCTCAGGACCATCTTCCCATTAGACGTCCAAGTGTTTGAAAGGCCCTCAAACAGAAGACCCAGAAATATGGCACGGAAAAGAAAAAAGAGGGAAAGTCCCATGGGTTCCACGTCCTATCCCTTAACGCAATACTAGTGAAGACTTGGGTTAGGGCATGCCTAGGGCTCTGAGGCTACCATACAAAGAATGTTTGGCTTATGAGAGATATAGTTCTGACTTTGCAGGCAGAATGTATTCTCTTTCAGAATTGGGTAGCATAAGCAACAGCCCTTTTTCAGACTTGGTCCTTAGGAAATACTACCGATCCATACAATAAGATGAATATATATTGCCCATCCCTGAAAACCTCCGTCAAGGCCACCTAGGTTTACTGCAATCCCAAGCTAGAACTAGTGCTGGGCTCTATGCCCAAGCTAGAGCTAGCTGCTTTTGCCTAGTCTTGTCATTTTTCACACTGTCTTAACACCTAGCAAACGTAATGTGTTGCAAGGCTCAACTTCAGGCCCTTAAACCTAGCCAGCTAATATCACCTGTGTTTGCTCTACAGTAATATTATGTTATTCCGTTATTGTCAGTTAATCTACAAGCACCAGTCTTTTCTTTAGCATTGCATCTGCAGCATCTAATGTGCTAGTTAATTCATTATAACCCCTTATGTAAATATTTTTGGTTAACAGGAGCCATAGCTAAAATATTTTAAGACACTGCTTTGATTTTTGGTTTCCCCAAATACATGGGTTTTTGGGAGGCATTGCTGAAAAGCTAAAGTAATGGAAAGAGTGGAAAGCACATATGGTACAATGTTGAGCTCTTACTACCATGAACAACTGTCAAGGCCCAGCTTTGACATCACAGGGTAAACTGAAGCAGGTGGAGAGATAGCATTGGTGATCAAGGCCAAACCTTTTGGCAGTCTAATCCTTCCTTGTTATTCTGAGGCCAAAAGCTGTTGGCTTCTGGCAATTAATTCCTGCTGATCGCAGCAAGGGAAAAGAAACTTAGTTACTTGGGTTCTTTTCTCTTTGACTCAGGGACCCCCTCCTCTCCAGCTGGCCAAGTGAGAGGCTTGGAGTTCCGTAACTCTGTACGAGCCAGAAAAGAAAGGAAAAAAGAAAAAGTGAAAGTCAGACACACACAGACAAGCACACATACTCAATCAAGCAGAGAAGGGCTAAATCGCCACTTTTGTTGTTCTTAGTTTTTTTACTTTCTCGGGATAATTGATCACATGGTTTTCTAAGCATTTTTACACTCCATAAGTTCATAGTACATTTAAGGCAATAGTTTATGTCATAGATAATTAAGACTTAAGGAGTTACAGCAGAATTGTTTACATATCTTTCCATTAAGACTAGTATGTAACTAAACAGTCATTATCTGTTACTAGCTCCATGTGTTCATTATAAGTTTAAAGCAATAACTTTTATGTCATAAGTTAGCACGATTTTATCAAGAGACAAATCATCTGTCATTTTGCATTTCTGACTTGAGGCTGGGTTGTTGAAATGCCACCCATGTGCAGTCTAAGATAGGGGTCCCAGCCCATGCTTCTCTGGGTGAGAAATGGTGGGGTCTGGGATGGATGCTGAAGTTCTCAAACTCCTGTGCACCCAATGCCGATAGGGACCTCGAGGAGTTGGGAACTTACAAAGGCCTCCCTCATGGTGGTCCTTGATGAAGGAGACAGTCCTTGCTTGCCCAAACTGTTTTACTTATGGCGAAGATGCATACATCTTATTTAGGGTAATCCAGAAATTAAATACCTTTTGCAGGAAGGAATGTTCAGGAAAGGAAGCTCGTTGGCTGTAAACACTCAGCGCCTATCTAGATACCTCATTAGCATAGAGAATTCTTAGGTTCTATGCTATGTGACTGGTTGTCATGGTCCTCTTAGTTGGGTGTTATAGTCATGTGCTCCAGGACAGGAACTTGGTTTGGAGCTAGTTCAAACTCCTGCCGTTCTCAATTATGAGATTTATTGGGTTCTGAACTTGCTACAATCTTACCAGTTCTTGTGTCTGGTGGCATAGTCCACTGCCCCGCAATCTGCCTTATGTCTTATTTTGAAGTCTAGTATAGATAAACTAGTCAATATTCTATTTTTCTGTCCTTGTACCTACAATAAATTGCCCATCCCCAGTTTATGAGCTTTAGTCACCAGCTAGTGGCCTCATTTCTAACCCCAAACCAATGTTTTCCTAAATTGTAAATTTGTCCCAAGCCTGTTTTATTTTCCTAGTGCAGTTAGCCCGTGACACATAAAGGTTTACAGAGCTCTATTTGAAACATGTATTCTATAGGGGGCTTGAGATTACTTTTATCAATTTAGGAAATTTATAAAATCATTATCAGGAGTTATGAAATCATCTATTTGTCTACATACACAGCATTACTACATGAAAGCGTATCTTCAAACTGATTCTGCAGGAAATCCACCCAATAGGGTGGCTGTTGGCCAGGAATCATTAGGCTATGTAATCGTGGCAGGAAAGGCATATCAGCAGGAAGAAGCAATCCTGGGATGAAGTCTCTGAGGACCCTGCATCTCAGAATGCTTAGACAGGAGATCTTGCTTATCTAGGGGATAATCAGTCCTGTTGTTCTACCCAGATCTCCCACAGAAGATGAACTCCAACCACATTAAGAAGGCAACTTATTTCCATCAACGTATGTGTCAGATTCATCCAAAAGCACCCTCACAGAAACATCCACAAGGACATTTGGCCAATATCTGGGCACCCTTGACCCCACTCAAGTTGGCATAAGAAAATTAACCATCACATAGAATTTGGCAAACCAAAGAAAACAGCTGTAAAATTAAAGACATATTTGAGACAATTGGCAAATTCTAATTGCTGACTAAATATTAAGCAATATTAAGAATGATTTATTAGAGGTTCCTCAAAAGAAAAAGAAAAAAAAAAAAAAAAGAACTGAAAATAGAACTGTCTTATGATCCAGCTCTACTCCTGAGTATATAGCCAAAAGATTCTAAGTCAGCATGCCCTAGAGATACTGGCGCCCTGCCCTAATCTAACAGCCTTTACTTGATTGTGTTGTATCTTATTGTTCCCTATACTGACAACCTTTTAAATAAACCCTCCTAAAATTCTCAGCTTTGCATGTATCTTCTGTTTCCTGTTGCTACTTTGATTTACATGATTTACATGATCTACATGTGAGTATGCATACAGGACAACCTTTCTTCTCTGAATATATGTACTGAATTATTTATGAATGAGAAAAGACCTGTCATATACTTGGGCTAAAATTAATAGTTACAACTAGGTAGCAGGAACATGTATGTTCATGAAGTAATTCTAATAGACCTGCAAATAAGTATGAGGGTAGATAATAAAGAACTTTAGTGATTTGAGAAGAAAGAAAGGCAATGAAAGTAACCAGCCTAAGATCTAAGCAGACAAAAGATAAAGGAAATAAAAGCCAGGAGAGAAATGAAGGTCAAGGGTCAATTTGGAACTAATGCTAACAACTTTACTGGAATAAGGACTGAGGCTGGCTGGGCATTAGTGGGCCAGAACAGATCTGAGATAAGCAGGACATGGAGAAAGACAGAACAATTGGAGCCACGGAAAGGGTCTATCAAGAGTAGACCTCCAGATGTTTGTAGATTGTATGGGAGAAACTTAAAGGAGAGAGAAAATGTGAGACTCTCTGGGACACACTTTTGACACACTTGAGACAGGTAACCATTATCCCAAACGTGAGAGGGATAGAGATGGAAAGCCACATAGAATGTTAGAGATGAAGGTTGAGTGTTCTCCTTCATATAGTGTTTCATTGTCTCCCTGAATATGTAAAGCCACCACCTTGCTGTATAATGGCACAAGGCTAGTATAATTGGAAGCTCTTATATTGTGTCATTGCCTCCCTAAATATAATAATGTGGGCCAAAGAGATTGCCACCAAGCCTGATGACCAGAATTCAATCCCCAGAACCCACATGGGGGACAAAGACAAATCACGCACATGCACTTGCAAACACATACACAGTACCCGAACTAATTTTATAATATTTAATATAATTGGGCCAGTAAGGAGGCTCAGCAGATAAAGATGCTAGTCACGCAAGCCCGACAACATGAGCTCAAAGTGAGTTTGATTCCCAAGAACCAATAAAAGTAGAGATAACTGATTCTACAGAATTGTCTTCTGATCTCCACTTCTGTATTGCGATGTTCACACACACACACACACACACACACACACACGTGCACAAACATACATACATGAATAATTAAAATTAAAAAGGATAGCTAGACAAATACATACATAGCCAATATAAGGTTTTTCTCATGGTATGACCTAAGCTGACTATCTCCTTTGTCATATAATCTATCAAGGGTCCACTTCCTCATTACATCCACGCATACTACCCATATGGAAGGGAAGGATGAATACAGAACAAGTACACCGGGGACAGGAATCTTTGAGGCTATTAGCCACAACCAGGCAAGGCTGAGAATCATAGCTATATGGAGCATTGCTGGTGCAGACTTCTTAACAATGACAAAGACATGAAATGAGCAATTAATGACCATACTGAAATCTTACCAGGAGACAGTAAATCAGTCAAACAAGAAAGGTGCTAAAAGCCATATCCCTCCTGAAAAGGTTGCAACAGGCAACTGGAAGTCAGAAAAGGTGAGGTTTGAGTTTTTGGCTCAGGCATGATCCTGATCTTGGGCAAAGCACAACTTTCTAGATGTCATTCCTGAGCCATAAGATAAAGGTCATCACACCAGGTGACTGCTAAGGAAAATGTACTGATACTGGTGTCCTGTGGCACTGGAACAAGGAAGGAAAAGAACCGTGAAACACTGTTTTTACTTATTTATTTTAAATTTTTATATGTATGGGTGTTTCACCTCATGTATGTCTGTATAACACTGATGTCCCTAGTGCCTGCAGAGACAAGAGAAGGTCCTCAGATCCTATGGAACTGGAGTTACTGACCATTGTGTGTCACCATGTAGGTGCTTGGAAATTGAACCAGAATCCTCTGAAAGAGCCGCAGGTTCTCTTAACCACTGGGCCATCTCTCCAGTCACTCTTGTCCCTAATACTTTTGAAGAAGTATATAACTTACCTATTTGGGAATTGACTTGGGATAGTCTTGCATAAAGGAAAAGATAGATAATCAGGTCTCGACAGTGTGTCAGACTGTAGTCACAGTCTAAAGTAATTGACCATGTGTCACATGGTTCTAAGGGAGCCTGACGTCTCATGGCTTAGCATCGCATTTGTGGCTCTGGTCTATCTGCAATCTGAGACCAGATTCCCTGCTTTCTTTACAGCCCCCACTCTATAGCATCTCAAGCACTTAAATGACCCCTTTAATTTATTTTTCATAATTGTTTACATTTTTATTTATTTATTGAACTCAGAGACAAGCTGAAGGTGTCAGTTCTGTCCTACCATGTGAGTCCTAGAGATCAAACTCAGGTCATCAGGTGTGCAGCAAGTGTCACTACCCTCTGAGCCACCTCACTGGCCCCTTAATCAATATTTTGATTTTAAAGTGTCACTGTGGGCCGGAGCTTGTGCTAGAGACTGGTAATAAGAGTAAGAAAGCCTTCCTTGTTACTCAGAAATTATGGAGGAATGGGATGAGAAGGGCTTTGGTAAGCACGTTCACAGAACACTTTGGAAACACACATAGGGTTCTGTGATCCTGCAGGGCTCAGGAAAACTTCCAAGAGATGCTTACCCGAGCCCTGAAGGACTACTAGAAACCAGCTAGTAAGGTACTCAAGGTGGAGAAAGGCGCCCTGTGAGCAGAGCAAACAGTCTGTACTGAAGCATGGAGACGCATGGGCTTGGCTTATACAGTTAAGCTGCACATGGGTCCGTGCGGACCTTCAGAACATAAGTGGGGAGTGACTAGAAGTGAGGCAGGGTGGTAAAGCAGGAGCCAGTGAATGAACAGTTAGGTTTGCCACATTGAGGAAAGTAAAGTGCACACTGTAGGAAGTGGGGTCGGAAGTGGGCAGTAACTAGGAGTGATAAATCGTGTTGGAGTCTGGCAATGAAAGTCCCTATTTAAATAAAGGAAATGGGTTGAATATCTGCAGAGAAGTTCAAAGTGGGAACTGGAAGACTAATTTAAAAGGCCATGGCTCTCCTCACAGAGCTTTACTGTAATGAAAGCCCCATGAAACAGTGGATTGCATGAGCTAAAAGTTCATTTCTCAATTGGCAATCTGTACATTAGTGGTCTAGGGTTTCTCAGGTGTTTTTCTCAGCTGCACATTCTAAGCTGGTTTTCCTCAACACAGAAACATAACAGCCTAAGGGAAAGAAACACGGAGAAGGGAAGACATTTTGAGTTTATGACTGGGACTTACATCTCATTCGTCAGAACTCAGATAGTCGATCATTACTTAACTATAGGGATAACTAGGGGAAATAGTTTTCATCCTGTGGTGTAGCACACCCGATCAAAACCAGAGTCTCTTACCAAAGACAAAGAGGGAGATGGATTTTTCTGTGGGACTACAAGCAGCATCTATTATGATAAGAATGAAACCAGCTGATGTAGTGGCCATGAACGTGAAAAGCCAAGAATCAGGCTGAGGGAGATCAGGAAGGGAGAGTTGTGGGCTGACAGGAGATTGGACAGGGATTGGAGGAGGACTGAGCTGAACTGTGCCAGAGACAACATTCTGGTCCCTGGTTCCAGCACCTTGTTAGACGGTGCTAACAGCAACATTTACTTAATGCAATGGTTTGGAAATGGTTTAGTGGTCACCAAGGGCTCACGTGACAAAAATTTGTCCCCACAGTAGCATTATTAGGAGGTTCTGTGGAGCCTTTAAGAGATGGGAAGGTCCGGATGTCATTGAAGGCCTGAAATCTTTCTCCTACAAACCCTTGAGTTCTTTGCAAGATGATTGCTACAAGGCTGGGAACATAGGTCATGTGGAGAAAACCTTCTTAAGACGTTCAAAGCCCTCGGTTTGACTTCCAGGACCAAAAATGTTTTAAAAGTTATGGATGGATGGATAAAGACACCTGTTGCCATGCCTGACCTGAGTTCAACCCGTGGGACCCTCAAAGTGGCAGAAGAGAATGGACACTCACAGGAAAGAATGAATCTCCACACAGGAACCATGGCGTATGCACACACACATCACACAATAAATAAACACATAAATAAATAAGTCAATAAATAAATAAGGGGGGAAAAAGGAAGAAGCCAAGTATAGCAGAGCACACTTGTGTTATTTCCACCCTGGAAGCTGAAGCAGAAGGATCTCAGGTTGGAGGCCAGCCTGGGCTACGTAGAAAAACCATGGCTCAAAACCAAAACGGGGAGAAGGATGTAAAAAAAACCTGTACAAGGAGAAATGTGGCCTTCCCTAGCCCTCTCTGCTCTCTTCTGAGGTACAATCTGTTTCCACCATAAGATGTTACAGCCAAGTGGTGGGCCTTGATGCAAAGGCTTTGCAATGCTTCTCGGACTCTACGTCTGCATGCGGCATTTCTTGCAGTAACAATCCTGGCTAGTTATTAGTAAGTGAAAACAAATAGAGGTAGCCAGGGTTTTGAGAGGAGGTGAAATGCATGCTTCAGTTTGGCTCCAGGCTTAACATGTATGTAGGACATTCAGACAGAAATAATCTGGTGTGCTGAGTTTAGGATCATCAGCTTTACAGACAACTTCGAAGAATGACAGCAGGTGCTATTTGAGGTCTAAGAGAAAATGGAAATCATCAACCAAGACAAAGAAGAAAAAGATGACAGAAACCAAAGTGGAAAGGGGCTTATGAGGAGGATGGACGGTGGGGTAAGGACAAAGGAAGTAGGAGAGACCAGAGGAAGCCAAGGACAAAGCCACCGAGATATAGCTTTTCAGAAGGAAAAATAAGAGACTCGCAGGCACTGTCCAAGAACAAACCATTAAAAAGCCACATCCCTCAGTCATTAAAGAAGGGAATGAGAGCATTCGTTTTCATCCTGTGGGGTAGCTCACCCAGTTCAGAACCTGGCTCTGTTACTAGAAACAAAAAGGAATCCAGAAATGACATGCACTTCACAGACAGTGGGAAAGAAAGATGACCTTCTTCCGGCACACAATAAACTGAAGGTTGGCAGTTTGTGTTTTCTGCATTCATTTTGTTAGTTGGCTCTTGCTTTTGTGGATTGTCATTGTGGTTTAAGACTGGGTCTCACTGTGTGTCCCTGGCTGGCCTTGAACTCACAGAAATTCACCTGCCTCTGAGTGCTGGGAGTAAAGCAATGAACACCATTCATATTTTAATCTATTCGATAGCAGCCTGTTCTCTATCTGTTTTTTAGCCATTTCTCCTACTTCTCTTCCTTGTTTGTTGCCAAGATTAGCTCAGTTTTAAGTGGAAAGCTTTATTTAGAGTGCTGTGAGAAACCTCGAGTCAGCATCTCAGTACCACACTGATCCGCATAATCAGATCAACTACTGCTCACGCAGATCAGATCGGCAGAGCAGATCCCAGCCATTTTAAGAGTTGCTCTCTGTTGTGCATTGGTTCTTCCTGCATCAGACAGCCTTTCTGGGGATCTTCTTCCAGTGTGTGCATGCTAAAAGTCATTACAGTTCACAAGAGCTGCGTTTACAGCATAATGCAAGGCAACCAAAATAGTTAGGAACTTGGGGTTAGAATTGTTACTTGGGAATTTCACTGAACTTCACAAAACTTTATCTTCTTGATCCATAGAATCATAACCACACCAATGTAAGAGGTCTCAGCATCAAGAGGTAACTATAAAATCCGAATGGCGTTCTAATGCATTTGCTACAGTGTCAAGTACAGACTTTTTTTAAACTCCAGACAGAGTTTCATGTGATCCAGGTTGGCTTCAAATTCCACATATAGCTAAAAGAATGACCTTACATCAACTTCAAATCTTTTGCCACCACTTCCTGAGTGCTGGGATTGCAGGCCTATCCCAGTTTATGAGATGCTGAGAATCAAACCCAGAGCTTTGTGCATTCCAGGCAAGCAAGCAGTCTACAGACTGAGCTGCATCCCTGCCCTTCCAGTTCTTACTGATGCTTTTACAGCTGTAGTTCACCATTCTAAATTTCAAATAACGAAAGAAGCATCCTAAGTATACTACAAGACAGAACAAATAGAAGTATCATTTTCTCCATCAAATACAGACGTAATTCAGACTGCATAAATGGTCCTTTGTCCTGTGAGTGATGCAACCACCATGAGAGAGATTGGACCTTTAGAAAGAGGGTCTTGTGCCAAGTCCTTAGGTCAACAAAGCCTGCCACAGCACAGGATTGTAGGACTCCTTCCTTCTTCTTCTCTTTTTCTGCCCAGCAACGAGGCGTGTAGCTTTGTCCTGCCTCTGTCCCTGTCCCTGTTCCTGCTGTGATGGTGGTTTTGCAACAGCACTAGCCGATCATGGATGAAAGCCTTCAAAACTATGAGCTAAAACAATGATTTTTCTCCTTCTAAGTTCATTGTCTCAGGTGAATGTTACAGCAATGGAATGCTGACTAACATGGGTTCTATTTTGCACTATTTACCACGAGTGGGAAAAAAGATCTTCTAAATATCCAGCAAAATAACTCAATTATGAGCTGCTTAAGAAGTAATGTTTTAAGATAGGCTCAGTGACACACCACTTCTAATCCCAGTACTCAGGAGGCAGAGGCAGGTGGATATCTGTGAGTTTGAGGCCAGCCTGGTCTGCAGAGCAAGTTCTAGGACAGCCAGGGCTACACAGAGAAGCCCTGTCTTGAAAAACAAAAACAAAACCAAAATGTTTGGGCCAATGAGATGTTTCAGTAGGTAAGGGTACTTGCCACCAAGCCTGGAGGCCTAAATTTGTTCTTCTGGACCCATGTAGGAGATATAGATGACTTCTGACCTCCACACAGCACACAACAGGAGCCCCTCGAAACTGAAATAAATATAATGAACGTAATGTTTGGGGACTGGAGAGAAAGCTGGTCGTTTAGAACCCTGGATGCTCTCACAGGTAACTTCGCCTCACTCCTCAGCTTCCACGTGGTGCTAAACAATGATCTGTAACTCCAGTTCCCGGGACTCTGAGGCTCTCTTCTGCTCTCTGTAGGCATGTGGTACACAGACATACATTCAGGTAAAATACTCACACACACAAAACAAAAATAAGTAAACCTAAATCAGTTTTTATTTTTTAAAGTTTTATGCCATGTCATTTGAAGCATCAAATATCAATATCAAATATCAGTATCTACATAATCTATAATCTATAGCATCACTGACTTATTTGCATTCTGACATCAGCCTCACTTGAGTAAACTAGGATAGAGGTATGTAGGGCCAGAGGCACAGCCCTGTGGTGTTGTGCTTGTCCAGCATGGGCAAGGATCCTGGTCCAATCCCTAGGCCCATGGAAACAAGCAATCAAATAAAAATCCCATCATATAAAAGTCAAAGGCATCCTATAGATTCCATAGGGATGTGTCTGTTAATGAAATGTCATCTTGCTGTTTTTCACAAAAATTCTGGCCACCTGGGAACTGGTTATTTTGCTTCCTGGCCCCCTATTAACTCTTTTTAAACTGTTTGAAAAGTGGATCTAGGCCTTTAAAATATATGTTTTCCTGCAACAGCTGACCCTGAAGTCTTGTCAGAAGAGGGTGACGTCTGTAAGAACATGCCTTTTCCTCCCTCGGGTGCTCACGGAGCAGGCACAGCAGAACACTCAGCTTCTCCAGAGACCAGCTCCTGCAATGAATACTGACCAGCAGCAGCCAGTGACATCAACCTCCCTGTTAGTCTCTCTGGGTAGAATGGCTCTGTGAGCAATTTGCCCATTACCCTAAAAGGTGAATTTATGAACGATTCTATGGCAAGATTCCAGCAAAATTCTGTTCCACCAGTGCAATACCAAGTGACTTATTTGCCATCAAATGAGCCACTACCACACCCTGTCTGAAAAGGTCAGGATCACAGCCCATCTGGAGCTGCTCTCATGTTACCTCAGCTCCAGTAGTTTGTTTTTTTGTTTTCTTTTGTTCCTCTAGATAGGGTTTCTCTTGAAATAATCACTGGTTGTCCTGCACTCACTTTGTAGACCAGGCTGGCCTCTGCCTCCCAAGTGCTGGGATTAAAGGCTTGTGCCACTACGCCTGACCTAGCAGTTTGTTTCTTAGATTGCTGCTTCTTTATTCTTTAGAACTCTTCTTACTACACATTTTAAAATGTGGCTGGTTTTGCCTGCATGTATGTATGTGGCTATTTGTGTGTCTGGTGACTGCAGGGGCTTTAGATCCTCTGGAACTGAAATTACAGACAGTTGTACGATGCCATGTGTGTACGGGGAATCAAAGGTAGGTCCCTTGAAAGAACAGCCAGTGCTCTTAATCAGTGAGCCTTTTCTCCAGACCTGTTCTGACTTCTTAGTAGCTAATTTTTTATTCTACTTGCCATTTCCACATCAGATTTATATTGAATTTATCTTCTGCAAATTGCTATGTGATAGTTTTCTCCTAATTGGATCCTGAGTGCCACACTATAGCTCTTGGCAAGCTGCCTTTATATCAGAGACCTGCAGGACAGAAACAAGGAAATAGAATATTCTTCTATTGCAACTCAAGCCTCCGCTCTTTTGGGGCTAGATGGTAAAGCTGTTGATGTGCAGGAAAGGAGCTAAAGATTCTGTCAGCTGGAGCTGAAATCTAAAACACTTAGACATTCAGCAAACAGTGAAAACTGAGGCAGGTTGATCAGCTGCTATCTTCTTCCTGAACTTCTGGTGGCCTCCTCTAGCATCTCTTTAAGACCTCGTGAGTATTCAGCTTTTGTCAGATCTCAGAAATATTAAAATGGTAAAAATGTGTTGTAAAGTAATTTCATCTGAATTGAAACATTCTATCCCAGGAGACTAGTTAAGACTTAGGAAGTAAAACTCAGAAGATTCAGGAAGTCTCTAAAACTTACCAGATTTACAAGGACTCTCCCTCCCTAAGGTTTATAAACCATAAGGTTACAGAGGAATCTCTCCCTCATATGGAACTGCATGCAGGTTGTACAGACAGCTCCAATGATGCAGGCTTTTTTTCCATGCTAGGATGGATTTTATGGTGATGCAACTGCCTTTGAGTCAAATCTGCTCTGATAAATAATCCCTCACTCATATGCCTGCAACACCAATAAACTCATTAGTTCATCATACTGCTCAAAGAGTAGCTCTGCTCATCCACCCGCATAATTCCTGTCTTCCTGGAAACTAGTAGTAAATTTCCTTCAACCACAGTTGAGGGCAATTCTATTTTGAGGGTTACATCCTAGGGAACCTCTAATCTCAACCCTCCAATATATTTTGTATAATTTTAGATTGAATACAAGATTCTGGAAGTTGAGTGAGCCCTGGATTGCAGCATCTTTGCAGTAGTGATTGGATAGAGACACAAAGTCTAACAGGAGCTAGACATGGAAGCTAGAAGTTAAAGGTGTGGGCTTTTCTAGAGAATTGCTCTAAAACATCTCAACCATTACTTAGGAATAAGGTTGACTCTCTCCCTTCTTTTTCTGCTCTAGCCCATACTCACCTGTAAGAATTATAGGTGTAGGAGTTACTTGCACAAGATCAACCAGCCAAAGTGACACTTTCTCTGATCATAACTATTGCTGGTCAGTTTAAAGAGGGAGGGTCTCATAACTACAATATGGACCCACGAATACCAAGACCAACACCTTTTTTTTTAAGTTAGGAAAGGTGCTCTTTCACTTTCTTTGTCAAACTGCTAGACTGTACGATGGAAATGTCTTGACATGAAGCCAAGACAACAGAATGAAACGCAGGCCAGAATGTCTTCCTGATTCCTTCCTTTGGCATGTCCAGTGTGTCAGCCGTTGGCCATGGATGATGACTAAGCACTTAAAATGTCAGCCACCTAAGTTGAGATGTAGGACAACCGTGAAGTTACACGCGGTTTCAGACTTCTGATACATGGAAAAGAACCGTGAATTTCCTTATGGAAATGGAGTTTGGACCTGAAGCCTTTTATGTGCCAGGCATGGACTCCATCATGAACCTACATCTCAGCCTAAGATTTTCTTTTTTTTCTTTTTCTTTTTTTTTGGTTTTTCAAGACAGGGTTTCTCTGTATAGTTCCTGGAACTCACTCTGTAGACCAGGTTGGCCTTGAACTCAGAAATCTACCTGCCTGTGCCTCCCAAGTGCTGGAATTAAAGGCGTGCGCCACCACTGCCTGGCTCAGCCTAAGATTTCTAAATAGACTTTTTAAATATTGAGCGTGTATTGGGATGATTTGGGTTATACTGGACCAAATAAAATATATTGGCAAAATTGACTTTACCTCTTTTTCATACTTATATAACCATATAAATATTTTGAATTATATACATGCTTCATATCTGGGACTTTTTAAAACCATGTTTATCGGTGTGTATGTGTGTGTGTGTGTGCCCAAGCATGTGCATTCCATAGCCCACATATGGAGATCAAAGGACAACTTTCTTGAATTTGTTCTGTATATCTATTGTGTGGGTCCTAAGAATCAATATCAGATCAAGCTTTATTGACAGACCCATTTCACAGGCCTGTTCTTTTGGTGTTGTTTTGTTTTGTTTTGTTCTGTTTTGTTTAGACAAAGCTTCAAGTAGCCCAGGCTATAGCCAAAGCTAGCCTTGAAGTCCTGATCCCCCTGCCTCACTTCTCAAGGAGCAGGACTCTAGGTGAGTACCACCACATCTGCCTTATGTGTTTTTGAGTAGTATTGGTTTCAGCAGTGAGCCGTGCCTCAAGTCAAGTATGTCTGGATTAAGATAAGCCAATAAATACACAAGTTTGCTTAAGTTATTAAAAATTGAAACCTGCAGAACAGGTTGTAGTTAATAAATTACTGAACTAATCTAGTGCAGTTAAGAGCACTAGTTGCTCTTCCAGCAGACCCCAATTTGATTCTGAGCACTCACATGGCAGCTCACAACTGCCTGCAACGCCAGTTTCAGGGGATCTGACAACTCTTCTGACCTCCACAGGCTCCAGGCATACCACGTGTTACACAGACATGCACACAGGCAAAACACCCATACATTTATAATAAAATAAAATGTGCTTAGTCTAGTATATTTTGTTCACAAACTAATTTTTTTTTCTTATTAGAGGATAATGGTGCTTGGTGGTGGTGGTGCCCATCTTAAGTTGGCACCACAGCACACAGAGGCAGCACAGAGGCAGGCGGATCACCATGAGTTCGAGACCAGCCTGGTCTACAGAATGAGTTCCAGAACAGTCAGGGCTACACAGAGAAACCCTGTCTCAAACAAACAAACAAATCCCCAAAACAACAACAACAACCAAAACCAAAACATAACACAGGTCACGAAGGCCTGCAGATGAATGAAACTGTGATGGAGAGGTGGGAAGGACCAAGAGCAGAGCTGTGTTTGCACTGTTCTTCACAGTTTGGAGGAATTGGAGATGTGATGGTGTGAGAGGTGTAAGGGAAGGCAGGGTTAACAGTGATCAAACAATGCCCGGTGTTGACAGTGGGGTGGAGTGCAGCGGTCTGGAACTTAGGCAGATGCAGATTCAGCCTCCTCACACACCCCGGCCTCAGGATCGCTCTGTTTCTGGGTAATGGTGGCAGCCCTAGCTGAGAAATGGTTCACTTCCTTCCTGGTCTGGATACCTTTGAAGGATCACCGTGGACAGTGATGTTGCTGAGGGTCATGTGTCGATCAGTGGTCCTGATGCCAACGGAGTCAGTTGATGTCAGTGACCCATGTTACTCCCTAACACCATATGGTCGACTGTGGTCTATGTTGCGGCCTAAGGCTATGTTGATGTCAATGTTCCAGGCTGCCTCCAAGGGCATTGTTTGGGTCCACGGTCCTATTGCAGAGAGAGGTGGGGGAGGAGGGTGGGTCTTTATGGTCTATGCTGTGGCCAGAAACCATGAAGAAGCCCATGATCCAAGCTCCAGTTGACTTTAAAGATCAAGAAAGCCACTTTGGCAGTGAAATCGATAACTGCAGATACACAATTGGGAAAGAGGAATACGGAAGGTTTCTATGACAACCTCTTACCCCAACCCAACCCCACCCTCACCCCCAAAAGTAACAGCCTAAAAAGGAAGCCATCAAAGAAAACTCTTAAAAGCTGTGATAAGGATGCTGAAGGGTAGCTCTCCACAACTGAAGGCTTCCTGCAGGGATGGAGGTGCGAGTGGAGGACTCAATTTTCTTTAGCAGTCCTGCCACTCAGATTTTAACCATACTCCAGTGAGTCTGTGGACAACACAAGTTGGACTTGGTTTTCTTTTGGGTAGATGGGGTGGGTGTGGTCTCATAAGCGGGGCAGACACGGAAGGGCTGGAAAGTGAGTGAGATGAAATTCCCAAAGAAGTAATAAAAATGTTATTTTGGAAAAAAAAATATAAAACTTAAACGCAAGCAAGCAAACAAACAAACAAAAGGAGGGAATGGGTTTGAAAAGATACAAATCAACTGAAAAGTGACCCCGTGGAAGCTAGTAAGAGAGCATTATGTATGGGTAGTATTGTGCAATTGAAGTGGGTGGAGGGGAAATCACCTGATTTTATTGGGACAAAAACTAAACTGTTTAGTTGTTAAGTTATCCCTACTTAGAAAGCCTAACTCCAGATCCATATATGTTGTGGCTTGGACTTGAAATGTTCCCATATTTTGGGTTTGAACACTTGGCTCCTCCTAGCTGGTGGCACTATTTTGGAAGACTTTGAAACCTTTAGGAAACAAATAGAGCTTTGCTGGAAGGGAGTCACTGTGGGTGACTCTGCGTCCTGACTGCAGCCTCCTCAACCTCTGCCACCATGTTTCCATATGTATCGCCTCAGATTGTAAGAAAAGAAACCCTTCCTCTCCTAAGTTCTTCTTTTGTCCCGTGTACCCCAACAAGAAAAGTAATTGATACAATGTTTCCAATTATTTATTTGATGTACATTCATGGTTTGCCTTGCGTATGAATACTCTGTTGCAAAGACTCAGGATGGTTCTTCATGGGCCTGCACAATAGGACTGTGACCTGTGTCGTTCCTGCACTCTGCAAACTGCTCATTAGTGCTTTACACAAGCAGTCTCCACCCTTCAGCACAGAAGGGTGTCCTCTTGGTTTTTCAGTGCTAGTTTATTTGTGTTGTTTTAGTGATTTGGTGGAAGAATGGTATGAACCATTGAAAGCATGAACTGAGCAAAAGGAGAGGGTACCTGATCTGTCCCTAGAACGTCTGCAGAGAAGACAACCAAAAGCCCTTAGAGAAGAGCAAAGAGTGGGTGAAAAGAACAGCCTTACAGGAAACAGCCCAATATACATTAAATCGATTTGTATTATGTTCCAGTAGAATGGAGGGACTCAAACGGATACAGGTGTTTTTCGTTTATTTGAGCTAAAACCGGAAATCTCTGAGTGGATGAAGCTTGGTAAGCATTTGTCAGAAAATAATAGAAACTTTCCTCACGTTTTCATAAATCTTATCCAGCTGCAAAATAGTCTACATTGTGCCCATAATAAACTGCAGTCAGCAGAGATAGGAAGAGATTCATAGGAGGAAAAGATCCATGGACAACCCAACACCTGGAACAATAGCTTCCAAGGGATGGAAATGCTGTCTTCAAACTTAAGAGCCCTGATATGTTATTTCTGGTTTATCCTTATTACGGTTGACTTAAAGGAAGACTTTAAGATTTCTCCAGGGAGAGTGTACTGATAGGTTATCCAATTCCAACTGGTTAGTAGTAAACACATATGCAAATGAGCCACACTAAATGGACTCAGCATATTGTATTTATATGTACTCCTGTGTGTGAAAGAGAAAGAGAGTAATGAGAAGTAAAGATGCCATAAATTTGAGGTGTTGGGGGGGTCACAAGGGGAGCTGGAATAGGAAGGGGGGATACAGTACTCAGGTATGAAAATTTTAAAAATAGAGATTGGTCCAAGTGTGGTGATACAGACCTTTAATCTCAGTACTCAAGATGCAGAGACAAGTGGATCACTTAGTTTGAGGTCTGCCTAGTCTACAAAGTTCCAGGACAGCCAGGGCTACAAAGAGAAGCCCTGTCGTACTCTCTAGTTTTATGTCAACTTGACACAAGCGGAGGAAGCCTTAATTGAGAAAATGTCTCCAGAAGATCGAGCTGTAGGCAAGCCCACAGGACATTTTCTTAATTTGAGATTGATAGGGGAGGGCAGTGCCATACATGGGCTGGTGATCACCGGTTCTATAAGAAAGCAAGCTGAGCAAGCCAATAAGCAGAACCCCCTCAAGGCCTCTGGATTTGCTCTTGCCTCCAGGTGTCTGCCCTGTTTGAGTTCCTGTCCAAACTTCCTTCAATAATGAACAGTGATATGGAAGTGTAAGTCAAATAAACCTTTTCCTTCCCAACTTGCCAGTTTGGTCATGATGTTTCATCACAGCAATAGAAACCCTAACTAAGATACCTTGAAAGACCAGAAACAAACAGACAAACTAATTGGAAACAATGCTTTCACTTTATTTTAGCTTACACCCCCCCCCCAAGAATTCAAAAGATATTTTAAATGACCGAATATTAAGACATGTAGTCTTTCACAGGAGATTTATAGCTTAGTTGGCCCTTTAAAACACAGATGCCGGGGGAGGGCAGAGAGACGACTCTTGCAGAGCAGTCAGTCCCCAGCACCTACATCAGATAGCCTGAAACTGAATGTAACTCCAGCTTAGGAGGAATTCATTTCTTCTGTTTTCCATGGGAACTTGCATTCATGTGCATATAGCAAAAACACAGACACTCACATACACACACATAATTAAAATAAAGCAATTTTTAAGTGTAATGTTCTTTCAAAAAGTTTTTTCACAAATGGAGAAATGCATTAGTAACTCTCCCATGCTGCTGGCGGTTTTTTTTGTTTTGTTGTTTTTGTTGTTGTTTGTTTGTTTTGTTTCATGCCGCTGATTTTTAATGCTGGGCATTGTATTTAATACTTAGGTTATTTTAATCTTTGAAAGAAGGCAAGGCCTTGCAGTTAGTGTTAAAGGAGGGGCAAGATCAGTTCAAGACCTTTGGCTTTACCATATTGAATTCAAAATCCAGGTCAATTAAGGAGTTTGGACACTTTCCACTGGATTTTATGATATTGTTCACACGCTTATAGGGCATTGTTAACTTAATATAAAGGATTGTTCTGGCTTAAATATCAATGGCAACCATAGTTTGGGAACTTTAGGAGGGGAGACTTAGCAGGAAGGAAGGCCCCCAGAACATGCTTTTTAAGGCTCAATCCTACCTTGGCCCACTCCCTCTGCTTCCTGGTCATCATGAGGAGAGAAACTTTGCTCCTTACTCCCTGATATTCCTCCTCACTACAGACAAGATGACTGAATCCTCTGAAACCAGGAGCCAAAAGGAATCCTTCCTCTCTGCAGCTGAGTCTCATCTGTATTTGCCAGAGTGATGACAAATTGAGAAACACAAGGACCAGTAGCTATCACCCATTTCTTACCTGATTTCTGACTTAGTAGGGAAACAATATAAAAGCAAGATAGGTGGAAATAAAAAGCAATCCCCTGTGCTACTCATAAAGCTTAGCTGGGAAGGCTGGTGTCCGAGCTCAGCAATACTGGGTCCAGAGTTACCAGATGTACCTACCCAGTTCCTAGGCAACCTGTCCCCTCCATCTCCAGGCCTGTCCCTGCAAAATAAGAAAGAGAAACACAAGCTTCCGCTCTTCTATCATCTTGTCCACATCCAATTCCTTGTTGGAAACCCACTGATCACCCCCAGGGTGGGACAACTATGATACTGGCCGAAGACCAGGAACACTATACTAAGATATACACTAATAGGACCCTGTCAAGTGGAAGAAATCTCAAGTGGGAACGAAGGCTCCTCAATCACACTAATCGCATACCCACAGGTTAAGTACATGTATTATTCTAACCAGAGGTTTCAATTGATTGATCGATAACTCCGTCTAATATTCTTTATAGACAAATTTCCATTGCCTTATAAAGTTCAAAAAAGTACTCGGACTATTCTTAGGGCTTTAATGGTGTCATTACAAAGCAATTACACTGAGCACCTACCTGTGTGTAACCTTGAGATAGATTCTTTCTTCTGCCATGTTCTCCTGCTATGATTTCAAGAGAAGACATTTATTGTGATAGATGTGAACTGTGAGCGCACCAGTGAGCTCAGTGCTAATGAAATCTCCAAAGGTTTTCTGTCTTACTCAGCACTACTCCTAAGCTTTGAGCCGGATAATAGCTATTTGTTAGGTAAAGCAATCAATTAATGTAGTTTCTCTCAATACTGTATGTATTTAAGTGGCCATATCTAAATGTTTGCAAAATACTTTTCAAAGGCAAGAATTTCAGTTGTGTATGGAAGAAAAAACATTCAAGGGGAAAAAATGCAGTTAAAAAAGTATGGTGAGCCTTTTCCAAATATTTGCATAAATTATTCTCGTGACAGCATTTTCCCTTCCTGTCGTGTGGCCCCCCCCTTTCTTTACTGTTCATGTCAGACAGGAAGTAGCAACATGCTCTGGCTAGTGTAAGCTGAAACCAACTTTATTTTTAATTTAGCTTTAAGGTGTTTCAATTTTAGTGTTGTTTTAGATTTATTTATTTTATATGTATGAGTATTTTTGCCTGCATGTATGTCTACTGAACATATATGTGCCTGGTGTCTTCAGAGGCCAGAAGAGGGTGTTAGATCCCCTGGAACTAGAATTAAAGAAGATTATGAGCTACCATGTAGGTGCTAGGAATTGAACCTAGGTCCTCTACAAGAGCAATAACAGACCACTTAGCTTGTTTATTGTGGTGCTGGAGATTGAATGTACCTGTTAGTGCTCTACCTCCCATCTCAGAGAACACCTTTTTTTTTATTTATTTATTTATTTATTTTTTTATTTAGGTTTTTTTTTTTTTTGAAACAGGGTTTCTCTGTATAGCCCTGGCTGTCCTGGAACTCACTCTGTAGACCAGGCTGGCCTCGAACTCAGAAATCTGCCTGTCTCTGCCTCCTGAGTGCTGGGATTAAAGGCGTGCGCCACCACTGCCCGGCTAGTAATTTTTTTAAAAAAAGATTTTATATATGACAAGTACACTGTAGCTGTCTTCAGACACACCAGAAGAGGGCATCGGATCCCATTACAGATGGTTGTGAGCCACCATGTGGTTGCTGGGAATTGAACTCAGGACCTCTGGAAGAGCAGTCAGTGCTCTTAACCACTGAGCCATCTCTGCAGCCCAGAGAGCACCTTTTTAAAAGGAGTTTATCTCCAGAGTGTTTTAGCAATGACATCAATCCAAAAAATTCTCCTACAGCGTTGATATGAAACATCTTGTTTAAAAGGAGAGTGAGCAGTTCTTCAACCTTCTTTCTCATTTTGCTTCAGTGACAATGCCAGCTAAACACTCCATGGAAGGAGATTTGAGGCCTCTGCCAGCAAAAACAGCGGGTTGCTTGGTGTTCTTTCTCTCCTGAATTGCTCCTGAGAGCTGTATCTTCTACCTCCCCAGCAAGTGTCCCTAGAAATGTGTAACCTCTATCAGAAAAATAAAAAGAGAGGGAGAGTTAGTGACAGTGTCTCCTCCACTTTGCTCCAGACACAAACTCTTGAAGTAATCATTGGAGGGTGCCTCCCTCTGCGAGGTGGGCAGGAGACTTCCCTTTGCTTGAACAGGGATGAATACCTTCAGTACCATCTTCCCTGATCTGAACCAGCAACAGACCTAGTTAGTTCTGCACTCAGCCTCGGAAGCACTTTATACGAGCTTCAAGCAATCCGGCTTTTATAACCAAGTCACCCAAGGGACTGGCTCCTACTTTGTCTGGCTCTACAGGTTGACAGAGCTGTGCATTCTTCGGTTTCCTAGACCACAGAAAACAAAAAGGGTGACTTATAAAATATGCAGACACTCCATGTTGTCTCCCTGGCTCAAAGGAAGCCGTGTTGTCAAGCAAGCAGTTATCAGTCTGCTTCAGTCTGTCTCTGTGGTGAAGGGCAGAGCATTGAGAGCAATTCTGACTCTCGGCTTTCTCTACTGGCAAGGAAGTGGTACAAGCATCACCCCTTCTGGCTCCTCGGGGGCTTCATCACAGACAAAGGCTTCAGTAGAAGACCCAGGGCCTTCTAACCTGTGTACATTTGAACAAGTAGACAATGGGCAAGCACAAGAGTTTGTAGCTCACCAGCATCCGCAGGGCCAGCTGCGGAAGCGTACCTCCTTTCCAAAAGAAGACTAAGACACAGGCGGAGGTGGTTCATTTACCTGTGTAGAGAAGCCAACATAGGAGTCAAGAAAAACACAGAAACATGGAACTGTGGTGCAAATAAAAGAGCAGGGTAAATTTCCAGAAACCGGCCCTGACCTTATAAAATGGAAATGTCTGACTTACCTGACCAGACATTCTAAAGAGCAGTCTTAAGATATTCTCCAAGGTAAGGAGATCAGGGGGTTGATTAACGAAAGAGTAACTTGAACTAGGAGTGGAGGAACGAAGGAGCTGAGCTCAAAATTCTCTTGGGGACGGGATGGAAGTGGTGGGGAAGCCTTTAATCGAAGCAGAGGCAGTCTATGTTAGGTATCAGACCCAAGAACAAACAGCTGAGGTGCATATTTTACATACCAACGCAGACCGGCCTCTGGGTTCTCCCAGAATCCCTTAGTCCTTACCTGACCAACTGAGCCCTTTGTCCTGAACTTTCCAGCCCTGGCTGGACTGCTCTCCCTCCAGGGGCTAGGCTGCCCTCCCGCCTGGGGCTGTGCTGCTCTCCCGCCAGGGGCTCTTCTATATAATCTAGACATTTTGGTTTCTCTTCCCACTTCCATCATCATCATCTCCCCCACCCCTCCAACCCCCCACCTCCCCACCCTGCTCTCCGCACTCGCCTACTTTCTCTCCCTCCTCCCTTCTGTCTCCCTCTTCACGATGACTTCCCTGGCCTCGGCCCTGTTTCCCAACAAACCTGTGTATATATACTCTAATCTGGCTTGAACTGGCTCATTTTTACCAGTAGAGAAATAACTTATTAGTCGATCTCTGTGAGTTCCAGGCCACAAAAAAGACAGGAAGAAAGGAAAAAAAGAAGAAAGGAAGAGGGAGGAGAGAGAGAGACAGAGAGAGAGAGACAGAGAGAGAGAATGAATATAAAACTCACTAGGAAAATAAGTCTATTCTATTCAAAACCCCCATTTCTGTAATGGTAGTATAAAAAATCAACTATATCTCTAGTGTGAAGTTTTAAAGACAAAACCGTTAAAGTAACTATAATTATAATGTGTTTAAGGGACACATGCTGTAAAAGATCAACAAAGCCAATCAACAAATTGTGCAGAAGAAGAATAAAATAAAAAGAATAATTTAAGGCTGAGCATAGTGGCACATGTTCTTTAATCCCAGCACTCGGAAGGCAGAGGCTGGTAGATCTCTGAGTTCAAGGCCAGCCTGGTTTATTATAGAGTTCAGACCAGCCAGTGCTTCACATTTAGATTCTGTTTAAAAACAAAAAATGAGAAGAAATGAAAAGAAAAAGTAGGTTTTGCAACTGATCAAAGTTGTTGGTATCATTAGATTAAAATAGTTACTAGTGCAGTATCCTTTATATAATTGTTGAGATAATTCACACCTATTGTATCAACGGACTATAAAAGTGTCTCTCTGTATTCTCAATTGTTAATGACTATGCTGGCACCAGGCAAGCAGGATATGTAAATGTTTGTCCTTCTTCAACTGCCCAAAAGGAAAAGGCAATTTGCCATTGGGGAAATTGTCAATGTCAAAAGGCAGCGCAGGAAGGTGAACTGGGCATCTTCCTGCTGCTGACTGGTTCAGATTGGCTGAGTAAGGAGTGTGGCAAAAAGTTGTCGGCTGGAGCTGGGACAGAAGACTGGGCAGAGGAGACAGAAGCAAGATGGAAAAGAGCACTGAGAGACACATGGAAAGACACAATGGCAGGGAAATGGAGTTAAGTTGGATGGGCCAGCTGAGGGACTGCCTGAGCTAACTGAGGGACTGCCTCAGCAACCAGGCCCACAGCCTTTCACTATACAGATGTCTCTAGGGACCCATGAGATGATGCAGCACACATTCAGGATGGGTCTTCCCTCCTTAGCTAAACTCCTAATCAAGGCACCAGCATTGATACATGCAAGGGCATATTTCCATAGTGATTATAAATCCAGGCACGCTGACAATCAAGATTACCAATGACAAGTCCACCCTTTGTCAAAATGACACGTGAACTCAGCACTGGAAACCATAATACACCTGCCCTGGTCCCCAAAGTCTCATTCTCATAATGAAAAGTGCATTTGGTCTGTTTCTAAACATCTCCACAGTTTACGAGTACCAGCACTGTTCAAAAGTCCAAAGTGTGCTTTCACACTCGAGACAAACTTAACCGTGAGTTCTGACAATATCAGACACTGTGTCATGTTTGTCTAATATGCAATGGCATAGAGTAAGTATTCCATTCCAAAAGACAGGGGTGGGGACAGAGCAGGTAAAGATCAGACCTCAGCAAGACCAAAATCCAACAGGGAAGACACCAAACCCTTCAGCTGTGTATCCAGTTTTTGGGGTTCATAATGGAATACCCTCACTCACATTTTTCTTGCTTACAGCCAGCTCACCGATTAGAGGCCAGTTCCTTTCTTAGTATTAGCTCCATCAGGATAAACATGGTTAAAAACTTCCCTCATTAATCTCTATGTGTGCTGAGTGATTTCTCACTGGGGAGATGTTATCTCTCTAAGCGTTGAACTCAGGTTCGATTCTCAGCACCCACATGGTGGCTCACAATCATCTATTAACTCCAGTTCTAGGAGATCCAATGCCTCCTTCTGGTCTCCACAGTCACCAGGCAGGCATACAAATATACACGCTGGCAAAACACATAAAACTAACAATTAAAAAAAAAAAAAAAGTCTTCCACAAATCAAGTAGTTCCAGTATGGAGTATCCCTCAATTGTCATAATTTCCTGTAGTGAGAAATCTTCATGTTGTATCATGGAATTTTTCTTTTCTCTATATGTAAAGGTCTGACCTGAGGGAGATCATCTGTCTATCACTTTTAGCTCACTCTCTCCCCTTCACTGTCAAATTCTTCCCACATGCTCTAAGTTTTTGGCTTCCAAGAAGGACTTCTATTACAGAGAGAGCTTTCCTTCCCTCTGAGACCCGTGGGCTATAAAAAAATAAGTAGCCAACACTTCCATGCCACCCTCCTTTCCTTCCTATGTTCTCTGCTAACCTGGAGGTGAGCCACTATGTGCCTTTTCCCAGTGTATGCTCTTTAGAGAAGGAGGTGGGCACAGCTAACACATGATGTCACCTTTGTCTTAAGAATAAGAGAGTCTTTGGTTGGTGGTCCAGTCTCTGGGAGCACGGGGTGGAGGGCCTGACCAGTTGACACTGTTGCTCCCTCCATGGGGCTGCACACTCCCTCAGCTCCTTCAGTCCCTTTTCCAACTCCTCCATCTGGGACACCACGCTCAGTCCAACAGTTGCTGTGAATTGAATCATGGGTATTCCAAACTTTTGGGCTAATATCCGCTTATCAGTGAGTACATACCGTGTTCGTTCTTTTGTGACTGAGTTACCTCACTCAGGATGATATTTTCAAGTTCCATTCATTTGCCTGCGAATTTCATGAAGTCATTGTTTTTAATAGCTGAGTAGTATTCCATTGTGTAAATGTACCACATTTTCTGTATCCATTCCTCTGTTTAGGGACATCTGGGTTGTTTCCAACTTCTGGCTATTATAAATATGGCTGCTATGAACATAGTAGAGCGTGTGTCCTTATTACATGTTGGACCATCTTCTGAGTATATGCCCAGATGTGGTATAGCTGGGTCCTCAGGTAGTATTATGTCCATTTTTCTGAGGGTCCGCCAAACTGATTTCCAGAGTGGTTGTACCAGCTTGCAATCCCACCAGCAATGGAGGAGTGCTCCTCTTTCTCCACATCCTCGCCAGCATCTGCTGTTACCTGAGTTTTTGATCTTAGCCATTCTAACTGGTGTGAGGTGAAATCCCAGAGACTGGACCACCAACCAAAGAATATATATGGAGGGACTCATGGTGCTGGCCACATAGGTGACAGAGGAGAGCAGCTGGGACCAAACCTGGCGCAGTAGAATGAAGTCCCACGTGTCTGTCCCGGGGCGCTGCGGCTCTGAGTGGGACAGCAGACACTTAAGAAGTGACCTCGCATCTTCCCACATAGTCCAACGGGCAGATGGGGACTATGGGAAGCCTCTGCGGGCCCTGCCCGTGGGTGGGGGAGGGGGCCGTTCCCAGGGAATGCGCAGCAGCCGTGGGTTCTCTATCCCAGGGCACCGCAGTCGCAGCAGGGTGCCTCAGACGGGCTAGCCAGAGTGCAGCTAGGGTTCCCACCCAGAACTGGGTCTCTCCGGCTTTGGGTGCCAGGCTAGCTGCTTAGGCTTGGGTGAATGGGTACTGTCTGGGAGCACTGGGATTCCTTCCAAGAGAGATTAGCCACAGCTCATTAATCGAGGGCTGAATCCCTCGCTTCCCATGGCGGGTCCAGATGAAGAGACAGTCCATAATTCTAAGCCGTTTATTTTTATCATGTGGAGAGTGGTGTGGATAGAATTGTATCCCCGCCTCTCCCAGAGTTGCCGGGCAGATATAGTAACTGGGAAGGGTCGTGGCTAAGCCTCTAGGTGTCTCATTAACATGGGGATGGCTTGGGGCCATGTGGCCACGCCTCTACCTGGGGCGTGGCCACGCCTCTACTTGAGGGGGTGTGGTATGTTACCGTGACTGGAGTGAAAAGCCTCCCAGGATCCTTGGCATAGTGTTTCCGGTCCCTTGCAGATTCCACGGGGACCTCCCAGAGTTTTAAGCCTGTTCTCAACCAGGTGCCAGACTGCCTGCACAGATCACTGCCCCACAGAGATCCTTGTTGGCCATCAGTGGGAGGAGAGGCCCTTGGGTCTGAGAATGTTAGATGCCCCAGTATAGGGGAATGCCAGGGAGGGAAGACAGGACTGGGTGGGTGGGTGGGGGAATACCCTCATAGAGTGGGGGGGAGGGGGGGTATGGGATAGGGGGTTTTCAAAGGGGAGACCTGGAAAGGGGAAAACATTTGAAATGTAAATAAAGTATCAAAAATAAAAATAAAATAAAATAAAGAATAAGAGTCAATGACCAGTAGGTATGTTAGATGACACTCCTGAGTAAATGCTGAGAGAGTAAGATGTGAAAAAGCACAAAATATGCTGAGACATGGACAATGATCTGGTGTGGCTGGAACCCAGGATCACAAAGGCAGAGGCAGAGGTGGATGTGGGCTTGGGAGTCAAACCCCATTTCATAAACAATGTTCTACATTGTGCATTCCTTGGTAAATCATATTTGCACACACTAGGCACACCCACTTTTTCTTTTGTTGTTTGTAAGAAATAGGCTCTGAACTCCATGAGGTGACAGAAAAGAAGGGAATCACTGCTGGCAGGGGACCCTCTCCAGAACCATAATAGAGAGTCTGAGAACTGCGAGGCCCTGCCATTCCTTTATGAACCATGTTTCAGGCCCACAGACCTCCCAAGCTAAATTAACACAGGCTTTCCTTGAAGGCCCTAATTTTGCTGTGTTGATTGAGGCCTTAGTGAATCTATTATTGGAAAAGGAAACATTTGTGCTTCAAATTCAGGAAATCTAAACAATTGGCTCCGATGGACTCCAGCAGCCTGGGTTAAAGGCCTGGGACTAGATGTCTTTGTTTCCTGTTAGGCTATTGAGGAAGTATTTTACAGGCTAGAGTCTTGGCTTTACTAGGTTGTTTGTAGTCATTAGGGTGAGCAGGGAGATCGTGAACACTGATTATTATTTATAGCCGAAAAAGGGTACACCAGAGAGATTTTTAGAGGGGGCAGAGAGCATTCTCAAACATGTGTTATAATTTGGGTGTTCAAAGGTGGGAAGGGCCATTTGTGTTGTCCAGAGAGAAACTGCCATGGGAAGGAAAGAAAATAGTTATCACATGCTGTTACCAGGAGAAATTCACCCCGTAGAGGCAGAGAAGTCAATGTGTGTTAGACACAGGCCACCTACTATTGGCAACCAGAGTTGAAGATCACCAGAAAGACTTCCCTGAATTAGGCTATGTCATAAAGCAGAGTTCCAGGGATGTCTTCAAAGGAATGTAGAAAAAACCCAGAGCTAACTGTAAGGAGCTAAGAGTGAACTTCCTCCATGCCCCAGTATTTTTTGATAAACTATTTTGAACAAATCATTTCACCAAATGAAAAAAAAACTATATATTCTGTGCCAATGTTACACATCTACAACACTGATCATTTTTCCTTTACTTTTTTAAGATTTTATTTTATGAAGGTAGAAAGATGTCTCAGGTATTAAGAGCACTGGCTATTCTTGCACAGTCCCTGGGTTTCAATTTCTAGCACCCACATGGTGGCTCATAACTGTCTGTAATTCCAATCCCAGGGTATCTGACCCCTCTTCTGACCTCCACAGACACCTGACCTCCACAGGCATACATACATGCAGACAAACATTTGTATAAATAAAATAAAAATAAATAAAGCTTAAAACTACGTTGTGTCTGTACAGGCTAGAAGGTATAAGATGTCAGCTCTCCTGGAGCTGGAGTTACGGGTGGTTGTGAGCCACCTACGATGCATCCAACATGGGAACTAAGACTCCAACTCCAACCCTCTGCAAGGGTCTCTTCAGACCCCTGATCATTATTTGTAATGAAGAAGGTTTCATACAATCATGAGATAAGACTTTCTGGCTTCAAATCTCACTGCTGCCCTTTCCCAGGTGTGTGATCCTTTCGAGTTTCTTGGTCTCTTGCTTTCCTGTCCTCATCTGTAAGCAGAGGATAGCAAAGTCACTCATTTCCCAGCCTCACAATGTTTAATCACAAAGTGCTTAGAACATTTATGCATGGGAGTGGTCTACTGACACCAGGCAGAAAATAATAGGGAAGTAAGACAGAAAGTAAGGAACCTTCTACTTAGGCCAGGGTAGTTAGGGAAAGGCTCTCTTTAGGGCTCTGACATTTAAGCTGTCATCTAAAGGAGGAGTAAGAACCAGTGATAAGTAGAGGATTTCACAAACACGAAAGGCTAGATGCATAGATTGAGGCAGGAAGAAACTTATTTGGTGAATATCGGGGAGGGGCTGAAGAGCTGAGATCTCTTCTCTGTGTTGTAAAACAGTAAGCAAGAAAAAGTTGTATTAATTATTTGCTGCTACATTAACCAATCACACAAACTTAAAAACAGCCCTCATCTATGACCTTGCAGACCGGTGTCTAGGTGGACTTGGCTGAGTTCTCTGCTAGGATCACACAAGACTGAGATCAAGGGCTGGGCTTTCATTGGAGGCTAAAGGAGAGCCCAGGTCCGGTGTCCGACAGACCTTGTTAGAATTCCATTCTTGTTGGTGTAAGACTAGAGTTCTCAATGACTGCACTAGATACCAGCTGGGAAATTTGTCTCAGAAAACTGCCTCACCCTTCAGGTCATACCCTTCTTCAAAGCAGAGAAAGAAAGGGCCAAATCTATCCCGTCTTTTGAATTCTTCTGTTTCCCCCTTCTGCCGCCACTCTTAAGGGCTCAGATAATATCCCTGTTGCCAAATAACATAGCTCAATTATGGGCTATAACAGCAAGGGTTAAGGAGAATGGGGCCCAAAATTCTGCTTATCACAAACAGGAGATGCATTTGAAGTGAGCTTAAACCAAATCATGTACGGTTTTGTAAGATCAATAGGGAAATGTTGCTACTACTCTAGGCAACTAAGAAAACCTAAGGCTGAAATTTTAGCCTAGGTCATGATCTGATTTATATTTCCAAAAGAAAGTTGAAAACACAGTCCCAAGTAGAAAATAATGAATCGGGGGATGGGGGATGCCAAGGGGGGTGTTGGAGGTAGATGCAGAGGGGGTGTGGCTATCCAAATATGAGCTGAAAACACCTGGGAGGATGACAGCAGCAGGAGGGATGGAAAGAGAGCATGGGTTTTCGAGTTCCTAGGACTAAGTCAAAAAAACTTGGCCAAGCAACGCGTAGGAACTGTGGAAGAAAGAAGCAATCAGCTTAGACAAGGGCAGTGCCCTTAACCAAGCTGGGGAAGAGAGGGTCAGGAGGGAGCTAGGAAATCTTAAGTTCTGTTTGGCTACTTTAGTAGTATCGATGTAAAAACACAGCTGTCACCTCAAAAGGGACAGGAGATAGTTTATTCTGGAGTCAAATATGGGTGACTGTCTTAGTCAGGGTTTCTATTCCTGCACAAACATCATGACCAAGATGCAAGTTGGGGAGGAAAGGGTTTATTGAGCTTACACTTCCATGATGCTGTTCATCACCAAAGGAAGTCAGGACTGGAACTCAAGCAGGTCAAGGAGCAGGAGCTGAAGCAGAGGCCATAGAGGGATGTTCCTTACCGGCTTTCTTCCCCTGGCTTGCTCAGCTTGCTTTCTTATAGAACCCAAGACTACCAGCCCACAGATGGTACCACCCACAAGGGACCCTCAGCCCTTGATCGCTAATTGAGAAAATGCCTTACACCTGGATCTTATGGAGGCATTTTATCAACTGACGCTCCTTTCTGTGATAACTCCAGCTTGTGTCAAGTTGACACACAAAACTAGCCAGTACAGTGACCATGGCCCAGAAACATATTCACTTTATCTTACATTCCATGTTCTAGTATGGTAGCATTTTTATGAAGTTTTTATAGTAGCAGAATAGAGAAAATCTTATATAAGGGCACTTAATGGAGATACATCGGTGGTAGCATGAAGCAGGTGGTCATACTGAAGCAGAGAGACCTCAGCTATAGCCCCAGACTCTCTGGTGACTCTTAGAAAGTGGGTTAGTAGAAACTGAGTGTTGTCAGTGCATTTCAAGAGGTCTTAAATCCATTCAGTCACAGGATATGAGGTCTGACACAGAGGTGGGCAAGCAATGGCTGTGTAAACTAAAAACAGGCTATGGACCTGCAGCATTCCAACCTCTCCAGATCCAGCCAATCAGCCTTCGAGACACAGCTTCTGTCCAGGAATTCTCATTCACAGTGGGCATTCAGACCTCTCGGACCTCTGCTTCCACTTCAGACCAGACCTCAGACCTCTGCTCCCATTGGGGGTAGGGAGATGGCTTGGTCACTCACAAACATAACAATAATAATATTTGATCATAATAGTTGATTCCCCAAACTCATTTAAAAAAAAAGTGACACTGTAGTACATACTTGTAATCTCAATACTGAGGAGTCAGAGACCAGAGATACCTGCGGGGGGGTGCAAGGGGGAGGGCAGTCCAGAGAGCAGCCTTTATTGGTAAGTTCCATGTTGGTTAAAGGCCTTGTCTTTAAAACAAAACAAAACAAAACAACAGCAGGGTCAGGAATGGTGACACGTTTTAATCCCAGCATTTGGCAGAAGCAGGCAGATCTCTGTAAGCTTGAGGCTAGCCAAGTCTACTTAGCAAGTTCCTGGCCAGCCAGAGATTCATGGAAAAATCCTGTCAATAAATAATTTGATTTATTTTAATTAACTATTTTTTTAAAAAGGAGGAGGAAGCCAGTCATGGTGGTATACACCTCAGCACTCAAGAGGCAGAGGCAGGCAGATTTCTGTGAGTTTGAGGGCAGTTCCAGCCTCACTAGGCTAGGGTTGTTATGCAAAGAAACCCTGTCTCAAAAGCAAAACAAAGAAGGGGTGTGGCACAAGATTTCTCATTGGGTAAGGAAGCTGGCCAAAGTAAATGACCTGAGTTTGATCCCTGGAACCCACTCCTGCTAAGTTTTCCTCTGAATTCCACATACACTGTGGCATAGGTACTAATCAATCAATCAATCAGTCAATCAATTATCAATGATTCAATAGAATGTAAGTATATGCCACACGGGGTATGATGCATACAGTTGTCCTCCGCTTTCCACGAGTCGTGCACACACACATGCACTGGTGCTGAGTTTGCAGCTCTGTGACCCCAACTCTTCATCCACTTTAATTTTCTTCATGGCATCCATCTGTAGCCCACAGACGTCTGTTGCATGTATTAGTTCCTTATCTGTTGTTCCCACAAGCTCCCCTAACAGAACTCTCAAATCTCTGTCCATATGACATAATATTTGCACATCACTGTTTTAATTTGCATTTCATACATGCATTAGCTACTTTTCTGTTCCTGTGGTAAAGTGCCCTGACCAAAAGCAACTTAAGGAAGATAAAGCTTATTTTAACTTACAGTTCCAAAGGGATAGGAGTCCAGGATGGCAGAGCAGAGGCATGATGACCACAAGGGTCAGGCAGGGCACCTGGAGCAGGATGCTGAGTGAGCGCTCAGGTCCTTTGCTGTAAGCACAAAGCAGAGAGCCAACTGGAAGTAAGGGAGGCTTTTCCCCTGGAAGCCCGCCTCCAGTAACATACCTCCTCCAGCTAGGATGTGCCTCCTGAACTTCCCGAACAATACTCTCCATGGGGGACCAAGTGTTCAAATGCATGAGCCTGTGGGGGAGGGGATGTGTCTCAATCAAGCCACCACCATGTGTAAAGAAAATTTCACAGGCAAGCTTTCTATAACCATTTAGTAGAAATGAGTGTTTCCCTCATTTTAGCAAATATTACATACTTTAGACACCATCTCCCCTTTAATAAAGTGATTATTTTTACAGTAACTCTATCATGTATGTATGTATGTATGTATGTATGTATGTATATCTATTCCCTGTTGTGCGATGGGCTGGTTTGCATCCCAGCCCCAAGTTCCCAAGAACAACTCAGACTCAAAATATATTTACAAATATCTACACCATATAGCTAGGACCGTTCCCTGGCTAACTAATAATTTAAAATAACCCATTTATACTAATCTACATTCTGCCATGTGGCTGCTTACCTCTGCTCAGGTACCATGTGCCTGTCCTCCTCAAAGCCCCACCCCCACCCCCGTGACTCCTCCCACACTTCGCTCTAGCCCAGAATTCTTTCTGCCTCTCAGATGTCTCAACTTCTACCCTTTCCTATAGGGCATGGGTTTTTAATTGACAGGTGATGCATCTGTACGACACACAAGATATTCTCTCTACAATCCCCTTTCAGGAATAATTAGAAAAACATCTTTTAAAGCATGTATAATAAAGTGGCAAATTATAAGTACGTATATGACTGTTTAGCAACCGAATATTGATATGGAGGAAAGAGAAATAACTAGAATTCTGGTTTAATTCCCAGCATGCACATGGTGGCCCACAACTGTCTGTAACTCTAGTTCCAAGGAATGAGATGCCCTCTTCTGGCCTCTGAGATCATTGGGTACACAAGTGATACACAAACACATATAGGCAAAACACACATAAAGTTTTTTTTGTTTTTTTTTAAAAATACTAATGTGACAACCGTTGTGGTAAACACTGTATTTAATTTGTGGGGTTTTTTTTCCCCATGAACTTCTCAGTATTGTTATAAAATTACTCTATAACATAGGCTGTAGATATAAAGATGGACACAAATACTCTTTATTCCAGTATTCATGCCCTGTGTTGAGCCCCTCTCCTTGAATGTGAATGAAGCCTGTGACTTGCTTTAACCAGTAGCATATGGCACAGATGATGCTCTACATGACCATAGAGCATGCAGCTGTAACTTTGACACTGCTGGTAAACTCCATTGACTCACTGGTCCAGATGAGGCAAGTTACCACAAGGAAAGACTTATGTGACAAGGAATTAAAGATACCACCCACTGAATACCCTCAGTCTGCCAGTCGGTAAGAATGTGAATGTGACCAATAGCCATGTGAATGCAGTGGAGCCTTACATAATATCTGATCGAAGCTGCAGAGACACCAGGACTCACAGGACTGAGTGAAGCTACACCTAGTTCACAAGTCAGAGAGATGAGGAGAGTTAAATGAATTTGTCTCGACTCTTTAGCCAACAAGTAATGTTTTAATCTATTAGGTTTGTGGTTTGTTGCTAAACAGTGATAGATTTACTAGGAAAGAGGAGTCCTGGAAGGAAGCTGTGTCTGCTGAGGCTAATTGATTCATTGGAACTGATACTGTGTGCAGGTCCAGAGGTTAGTTATTTTATCCTGGGCTCGTTCTAGCTCTCCAGAACCACCATTCCTTGCTCACAACTGTATCAGAACTAACATCTTGTGACTAATAGATAGAAACCTTTTAGACTCTATTAACTTAGCAGGCCAGTAGCTCTGGTTTTTGCGTTGAGATTACCGACACAATAAAATTGTAGGAAATGCTATATTTTGCTGTTTTCCAGGGCTAAATTAATCAAGTCTGTTAAGGTTGACAACTCTTGTTAGAGGGCTTCACCTCATCTCCTTTGAAAGACTGTCAAGGCTTATGTAGTTGAGAAGACCCATGATGAGAAGGGGCAGGAGGAAAGCCCTCAGCCCACTACTAAGCCTACTATTCCTCAGCCTACTAAGCTGATGGAATGGCCATTGCCCAAATCACAAAGTCTATTGAAAAGAGGCCACTTCCATGAAGAGATAACTGCTCCTTCTGCCAGATGTTGACAGCTGGAACCTTCACCTCACAGGAATGGCGCTGCTCAGCACTGGTCTCCAGGAACACACACTCATGCCTCTCAAGATTCCTGTTACTACTACTACTACTACTACTACTACTACTACTTCTTCTTCTTCTTCTTCTTCTTCTTCTTCTTCTTCTTCTTCTTCTTCTTCTTCTTCTTCTTCTTCCTCTTCTTCTTCTTCTTCTTCTTCTTCCTCTTCCTCCTCCTCCTCTTCTTCCTCCTCTTCTTCCTCCTCCTACTTTTCCTCCTCTTCTTCCTCCTCCTACTCTTCCTCCTCCTCCTCCTCTTCCTCCTCCTCCTTCTCCTCCTCCTCCTCCTCCTTCTTCTGAGACAGGGTTTCTCTGTGTAGCCTTGGCTGTCCTGGAACTCACTCTGTAGACCAGGATGGCCTCGAACTTAGAAATCTGCCTGCCTCTGCCTCCCAGGTGCTGGGATTAAAGTCGTGTGCCACCACTGCCCGGCAATTCCTGTTACTTCCAAGCTATTATAAGGAGTGTAGATCCTAGTAGCCTTCCTTAGTCTTTCATACTCAAATCATCTTGACTCCAAGCCCTTCTCTCTTGCCTCCAGATGTTCTTGTTTTGTAGGTCAATCTAGCAGCTCTCTAAGACCCTAGATTTCAAAACCCAATTGTTCTTTTAACTAAATGAAGGTAGTGTAAGGGCAATCCTTAGTTTATAAACCCCACATGCCCAGGTACAAATAATTTTCTGAAATGCTCTAGCTGATGTTCATGTAAGATAACACACAAGGTTGGTTGCCCCAATTGCACAGGATGTGCTGGATCACACATAGGTGGGAGATACATGGCAGGAAGTACATCAGGATGCATGCTTATCCCCGATTAGACAAAGGCACAAAGTACTTAGCCTTGTGGGTTAGGCCTTTAAGGAATCTGACTGTCCTAATTCAGCAACATTCTCTAGGAATCCCAGGTATGAACCTGGCCAGTGTGCATCTATCTGGCCAGGACTAAATAAAGCTTGCTTTAACTGGACACTTGTAGATTTTGTCTCTCCTCACGATTTTCAGGTTTAATAGTAGCTTTAACCTGCTAAATAGAGTGCAGTCTTAGCCCAAGAAAGTGAGGGGAAAGGAACTTTCATTCTTTTCTGATGACTCCTCAGCAAGCACAAGTCATGTAATCTGTTGCCTAGGTTACCAGCCACAGAACAGCCAAAGGAAAAGGAAAACAAGAGCAGTCCCAATTTTTTGGTTATTGTGAAAGATGCCACAAAATTATGCTGTCTCCTCAAGAAAAACAAGACTTCTAGCTCAAGATACTGCAGGGAATTTTTATTTTAGGAAATAAAAAGGATGAGAGTATTAAGATTTGCTTATTCTAATTTAAGATCCAGATGTTAATGAGATCCACATGCCAGTGCCCCCGGGCCTGTACTAGTTACTACCCAAGTATGAGGAGAGGAGAATATCAGATGTGGAGACACTATGGACGAGATATGCTAAACTGCAACCAACTACAGACATTACAGATTTTCTTTTCAGTGTTGGGTACTAAGATCAGGGCTTTGAAAATGTTGGGAAGGTGTTCTGCTGCTGGACTACACTCGTCAACACCATGTCAAAATTTTTGTATATTGTCTTTCTGGTTTCTGAGGCTCTTCCCCCCCCCCCCCCCCCTTTTAGATGCATTGGACCACATCCAAATTCCTAAACCAAATACATGCTGTTTCGTTTTGTTTCTTACTCACAGAGATATGAATTTATTTTTACAGAGGTTACACCCTCTTCTTCCCCCTCTCCTTTCCCTTTTCTCTAATAGCCCTGTGTTATTCTTCCCACTCAATGGTAGAGAAAGAGGCCCAAAGACTTCCTCCCACAACCTACCCACAGGAAAGAATAAAAACAATTCAACTCCAGCTGGGCCAGCACAAAAGCCAGGAAGCTCTTCTTGGATTTGGGAGGCCGGTGTGAGCAGCTAGCAGCGTTGGTGCTTTCTGGTAATTTGGTTTTATTATTTTTGATTTTGCGCTTGCTGCAGAAACCATCAGTTGTCTGACACTGGCGATATTCAGTTATCATTGCCAAGTTTAATTCCAGTCCATTTGTTTGGAAGGCTTAAGTGACCATGGGGGGAAATCGTTTTTATAAAACTCCTTGTTTGGTGCATTGGCAGTTTGCTCAGGAAATGTGAGTCAGGCTCCCTCCCTCTGTCTCAGAAAAAAATAGCTTGATTTATCTCCTCTAAACTGGAGGCTAGCCTATAAATATGACCGTCACATTTGGCCTTACCTTGGAACAAGACCTTCAGCAGCAGCGCTTCAGAAGTAGTGTTTGTTTTAGGAGAATACGTAAGCTAATTTCTTTAAAGTATCAAACCCTGGGACAAATGGCTAAGGTGCCCATTTAACATATCTAAGTGAACCTGGCTACCAGGTTCTCCCAGCATCCCTCATCCCTACCTGTTATAGGGTCCTCCTGACTGCCCCCCACCATAAACTTCTCCAGGATAGGGACTGGATTGTCCTTCCTGTCAGCTGCCCTTTGCTATATAATCCAGCCATTTTGGCTACCTGGTCTTTTCAGTCTACTCTCCTTTGGGCTTCCTGGCTATCTCACTTGGTTCCTTGACTCTCCCCTCTCCGTTCCCCTCCCTCCTCTCTTCACATGGCTTAGGGCCATCTCCACTCTGGAGTCTCCCAGAAGTCCCTGCCTCTGGCTATGTTTATCTATAATATCTATAGTAATATCTATATAATATCTATAATAAACGTTCCCCTCCACCATCCCTCTGGGCAGTCATGTTCTTTACTTTTTATTTCTTTTTTTTTTTATTCAATTTTAGACATTTTTAACATTAATCTTTATGCATCCCTTTAAATAAACCCATGTATTCGGACAATGTAAAGTCAATCCATAATTTCATGCATGTTATTGCTTAAGATTAGGTTAAATAAAAAGTTTAAAAGTCCAAGAAAAACAGGAAGGAAATAGTATTATGATCGGAGGCAGACATCCAATATCTGAACGCGATAGCTGAGGCGTTCAACCAAACTGAATGGTATATGGATAGCTGATGTTTCCAGAAACATTGTCCACATTAAAAACAAATGAAGGGACAAAGTCTAGGATTTACCTCCAGCAGAATGCTATCAAATTCAGTCTTGCTCCTGAGCAGTTCTGTGCTGTAAGCAACTTCACACACCTCTCATGGGGCATCCTCATTTGTACCGTAAGGGTAAATCCCATTGTAAAGTTCACATAAACTGAGATGCTAGACTTCAGTTTAGGATTTATAGTAGGAACCGTTTAAGCTCATTAAAAGGCACACCCTGTCTGATTCTTTCTTAACTGCATCTCCTGACTCTTATTTATTGTCATTTATCTTACATAAAAAGCTTGAAGCCATAAAGCAAGCAGTCAGTTCTCCTGGCCAACAGTGGCATCAGAAAATGCAGGTACCTCTGAGAGACAGAAAAGCTCCAGAATCGGGCTGTTTTAGGGTGTAGGATATCTATTGGACTGTCTCTTTGTATGTACTGCAATAGGCATTTGATTAAAAAGCAACCACAAGGCCGGGCGTGGTGGCGCACGCCTTTAATCCCAGCACTTGGGAGGCAGAGGCAGGTGGATTTCTGAGTTCAAGGCCAGGCTGGTCTACTGAGTGAGTTCCAGGACAGCCAGGGCTACACAGAGAAACCTTGTCTCAAAGAAAAAAAAAAAGCAACCACAAAAACAAGTATGTGATTATTGGCTTTGTGTGTCCCCTGCTCCCAAATAAAGCATCTCTCCTCTGTCTTAACCTGTGACTGTTACGGGATTGTTTTCAGAACCAACAGACCGTGATTCACATTCACTATAGTTCCACATACTTTTTTCCTTTCCTTTCAGGACTTGATTTGTATTTGTTGGTTCTCAGAAGTAAATATGAAGAAGGCAAAGTTTCTGAACTTTCATTTACCCATTCGCAACAATAGTTTATTAATAGACACTTATAGAAACCATGTAGAATCTTGGAAAATTAAACAGAAATAGTTACTGCTCACATGGAGTTCACAGTATGAAGACGACTGGGGTGGGGTTATACAGATACATATTTTTTTAAATAAAAATGGGATTTATTCAGTTCTCTTACATGACACAGACTGGGTAAATCAACAACAGTTGCCTGCTTGACAGAGAAGCAGAAAATGAGAGTTGCTCAATCCAGGAAGCTCAGCAGTCCCTAAGTGGGAGTGAAGGGCAGGAAAGTCCCTGGAGATTATTGAGTCCACGCTGATGACTCTAATGATGAATGCTAATGAAGCTGGAGTCAGACACCAGCAGAGGGCCTTGGCAGCATCGAGGTGTAGCTGCTCAGAGGAAGGCGAGTGTATCCATGCTGCCTTACTATGGATTTCCGTTTTCATCTGAGCTGCCCTTTCAAAGCTGTCACCCCTAATGAGACAAGGTGCAGATATTTTTTTAGATTTATTTATTTATTTAATGTATGTGAGAACACTGTCACTGTCTTCAGACACACCAGAAGAGGGCTTCCGATCCCATTACAGGTGGTTGAGAGCCACCATGTGGTTGGGAATTGAACTCAGGACCTCTGGAAGAGCAGTCAGTAGTCTTAATCTCTGAGCCATCTCTCCAGTCCAGTTTTCAAAAACAGATCTGGCACTAGAGAAGGCTCAGCAGTTAAGAGCACTGGCTGTTCTTGCAGAGGACCAGGGTTTGATTTCCAGCACCCACATATCAGCTCACAGCTGCATGTAACTCCAGATCCAGAGGATCCAGTATCCGTTTCTGGTTTCTGAGGGCCCCAGGCATGCATATGCTGCACAGACATATGTGCAAGCAAAACACTCGTACACATAAATAAAATAATTTTTAAAAATCTAAAAACTAACGTTTATATGCATGTATACCATATTTTACTAATTTAAAGTAGGAATAACCTGCAATTTAAGAATAATTACGCAAATTACAAAATCATTATGGTTAATTGCTTTTATCCAGTGGTTTCTTTTACTCTAGCTGAACTTTAGTATCTGTGGCCAATGCGTGGTTGCAAACTACGAAAACATGTGGTTCCTACCCGAATAATGGTTGCTATTAGTATTTAAGTTAAAGGGTAAAATGAAAGCAAAATGAAAACAAGAAATGCAGAACTCGTATCTGTCCGGGTGGGAGTGATTCTTCCCTGAATGCTGTGCAGTATAAAAAACAAAACAAATTTTTGTTTCTTTAATACGGGAAGAATGTATTTTTTGCTTTGTTTAATTGCAACACACACACACACACACACACACATACACACACACACACCTTGTTTTTAATTTTTTAATGAAGAAGCTATAAGAGATGGAAGCAGAGAGAGAGAGGCTTGGTCTGACCTTAGGCAGGACCATGTTTATCCATGGTGAGGGGTGACTTTTATCAACCACATGTGTGAATGGCCAAAATGCCTACAGAAGAAGATGGCATGTAGCCTGTAACAAGGATGGAAATGAATTCCAGAGTCTGCACGAGGAGCTGGGAATCGCAGTTTTCCGGCAGGAAGCAATCATGTTTAATTTACATGACTAACATTTTCTTCTCTCTTTTCTTTTCTAAGATTTATTTATTTATTTAATTTTATGTGTAGGAGTGTTTTGCTTGAATGTATCTCTATGTACCACATGTATGGAAGTGCCGGATCCTCTGGAGCTGGAATTATAGAAGGTTGTTAGCTGCCATGTGGGTGCTGAGAACTGAACCTGGTGTTAATCCTGAGATTTGCAAGAGAAAAACCAGTTCCACAATTTTGAGCCAAATTTGAAGCAAACTTTAGTTAAATACTGACCAGGATAGAATCTGGTTAGGTCCACTCTGGGAGTGGTGCTGATTCAGGTTTTGCAGGAGCTTATAAAGCTAAAACCCACAATTCATTGCGTTTCCCATCAGGTCCAATCAGGGCCAAGAATACATCCTGATGTATTTCCTGCCTACGTATCTCCTGCCTACATTGATCAAGCGCATCTGGTATAGTTGGTTCAAACAAACTTGTTTAGGGGACTGAAAACTGTTGGAATGTTTTTATTACTATGTTATTATGTTCTTATACCTCTACCTCCCTTCCAACCTTTACTCACCCTAATCCCTGGAGAGAAGCAGGTTAGAGGGAAGGGAGACATAAATCTCTATAGGCTACTTCTGCTCATCGGGTCATCCGGTTCCTTGGGTGCCAGGGGCCTTCCTGGGGGCCTTCCCAGAATGGAGCAGACAGAGTCAGAGGGTTTTTCCTGACAGGGTGGCCCTCAGAGGAGATAAGGTAGATGAGGGGATGGAGTGAGTCAGGCATGATGGTCAGGGAAACCTCACTTGTTAGCAATCACACTGCTTCTGTGGCTCTGACTTGTTAGTAGTCAAGCTATTTCTGCTGCTCTAACTAGCAACCAGGAGCTTCTTTATTTATAGAAGTTTCACAGAACAAAGACAGACTAATGATTATCCGAGTGGCACAGAATACATCTTTGACTTTTCATTATATGTCCAGGGTTACAAGTTCAGTCATGATTAGAAAATACAAACAGAACAAATGATTCTTCTTAGTATTAGCCCCACAACTCCAATTTGAAGAATCTAAAGATAACATTTATTATATGATATTTATTATATCCCCTTTATTATTATATGTTTTAAGATTGGCAGTTTTTGCTATTTTAAAGCACCCCACACAAACAGAAATTATCTGACTTGGTCTTTTCTTATGCATAGCAAATACTAATACCTAACTTCTACTGTATGTTTCACATTTATGCTATAAAGTAGGAAAGGCTTATTTTAGTCAATTTATCTTATTTATTGAGTTTTATTCCCTTAGAAATATACCCTGTATGACTCCCCCCCCCCATCTTTAAACTACATTTTTAGAGACTCTAAGCCTATACTAAAAAGAGACCTTGAATCTGTAACCTATCCTCCTGGCTAGCCAGGATGTTTCAATTGTCTCTGTTTGTCTCTGTTTGCCCTGCATCAGGTATATTGGTTCAGTTTGCTCAGGGGCAGATGCTCCAAGAAAACTCCTAGGGTAATGGCCTCATCTAGCGCTGTGCTTATCTGTGCTTATTAATCTCCAGGGCATAAGGAAGACTTCCAAATATTAGCCAGATCAAGTGAGCTTTAGGATTTTTTTTAAAAAAGATTCAGACATAATTTTTCTCAGGAATAGACATAAAATGAATCAAAATGCAGAAAGTCCCCAGTAATGCAACACTCAGAGACCAAACCCCAAAAGTTAGAGGGATGGGAGAGAGAGATTGTAGCAATCTGCTCAGCTTCGCTGGAACCGTGTCAAGCAGCTGTGCCGGCTTCATGACTCTCGCCGTTTCTAGTGGGTATGGCTGTGCCACTTAGGGAAAGTCCAGTCTTTGTTGTCAGAATATCCAGCCATGCAGTAAACCAGCAAACCAGTAACAGGCAACGGGGGCAGCAGCAAGAGGAACAGTGGCTGCCTTCTTCTTCACAGCACCTCTGGCCCCTCTCAGGGCTCTGGCATTTATACTCTCTCCGGAGTACCCAGAATTAAACTATCTGCAGCTGGCAAAGATAATGCCCCTCCTATAGCTGAGACAATCCTAGTTAACAGCTGTGGACAAACTGAAGCAGCCCCAGATCCCATATCTGGGATGAAAACACATTCACATAACATAACTGGGATTTTTAAGAAACCAAAATTCTCACTACAGAGAACATGTGGCTTTGTTATATCTTAAGAACTACAGCTCCCAGAATCCCAGGAAGTTATCTTGTCCTCGGGCAAGTGGGGCTTACAGGTTGACTTTGGCTCTTACATTTAACCTTCTGGGAGAGCAGCCAGTGCCCTTAACTACAGAACCATCTATGCATCCCATATTAACACTTTCGTTCAATCTAAGTCTAGACAACGGAAGATCAAGATCAATCTCTTGTTATACATATTCCAATTTCCATGATATAAACGTGCCCACTTCTGCGGTTCTCTTTCCTTTTTCTTTTTCCTTCTCTCTTCACCCTCGCTTCCTTTCTCTGGTCTTGGGGAAGGAACTCCCTGTGCTATATCTCTAGTCCTTTTTAAAAGGTTTGTTTTGAGAAAAGTCTTGCTAAGATGCCCAGGCTGGCCTCAGACATGACGCTCCTGGCATATCCTCCCAAATTGCTGGGATCACAGATATCCACAGCTGTTCTAGACACTCTGCCCCATGTCAGATATTTATACAACTTCTCTAAATGTGAGGTCAGGGAGCTTTACACACCCCACTACAAAATATTCCAGCATAAAGACACAGTGCACGTAAATAACCTGAAGGAAGTAGAAGGTAATAAGCCTACCAAAATGATCAGAAGTAAAGGGTTTTGATTGCTTACCTCTGATTTTAATAAACGTACTTTCTAGGTTATAATGCATATTAGAGGTTTATTTAATTTTTAATTGTCTTTTAACAACTGACTCAAAAAATCTTGAACATAAAATAATCTATTTTTGTGAGTCAGTATGAGTTGGCTCTAGTGTTGTTGGAAACATCTTGATATACTAATGTTTGTGCTTTTTCTTTTCTGTTCTTCCTTGTAATTTATCTTCTCTGAGTAACTCAGAAGTATTCAGGCTGCCTTGAGAAGTGTGATAGTTATAAAAAGCCAACAATAACAGCCACACTGTTGTGGTCTGACCCCACCCCTCCACCCCCAGCATAGCTGTAGCCATTTTGTTCTATGCCTGCCAGCTATTTCATATTGTTGCTGTAATATGCCTGGCAGTCACTGACACAGAGAAGTGACTTGACTCAGAGCAGGGTCATGCTGATCACATCCTCTGTTACGTTCTAAGATTTGTTAATCTTAAGAAATTCCACAAAGCTTTACGTAGGACCCATCAGATCAAAGATCAATCTGAACTGTTATGTCTAAAACAGCTTGAGTCAGGGTTGACCACCTGGCAGCATTTCCTGCACCTTCGTGTGAGCTCATCATGGTTTTTGTGGGGTTTTTTTTTCCTTTATAAGCTGACAGAGAAAGATGTCCACTGTCATAGTTCAGATAATTCTTGCCCCTGTTCTGACCAGTATTAAGGGTGTGTGTTCAATAAACCATGCCTGTCTGATTGAGACAGTGTTCATGTGGAACGTTTGTGGAACGACTCCTATACCACAACAGATGCAGGAGTCTTCATTATAAACAGTGGATTAAATGTATGTGGTATCTTAAAATCCTTCTGATCTCCACTGGCACCAGGCATGCACACATATGATACACACACATACATGTAGGCAAAACACCCGTACACATTAAATAAGCAAATAGAAAGAAATCAATAACACTTCCAGTGGAAGCAGGTACAGAATGTGCTTTAGGAAGGACAAGGGCCAAGGAGAACTACATATGTAATGGAAAACTGTAGCTTTGAGTCGTGAAATTTAGGGGTAGAGAAGGAAAAACTGTGCACTACTTAAAAAACAAAACACAACTATTTATGTGCACGATGGCATGTATACAAAATGCACACATAGTAAACATTGAAATAATTTTCAACGGTTATTCCAGATGGCAAGCCACTGTGATAAAGAATACTAGAATAATGCAAAATGTAGATAGCTCAGAAACAAAACAAACAGCAAAAACAACAACAAAAAACCCAAGGGGGTTCAAAAGAAGTAGAAAAACAGCAAGGGACTCAAAAAATCAATACAATCAAAGTAGAAAAATACAATTATTTGACATTTAAAACCTCAGAAATATAGTGGGTTTATTTATTTATTTATTAAAGTAAAAGGCAGCCAGCATTCTTATTTTCCCCAAGCTATCTTCAGAGAACAAGAGTGCCATGAAGAAGATAACCAATCTGTCTGGCAGGAATGAATACAGCTAAAGAAACACTGGGTTCCAGTCTACTGCTATAGACTAGTGGAAGAAAGGGCGCCAAGAAATTAGCACGTATGCAGGAATCTCCTGCTGGGAAAGGAAAGGCTTTCCCTTGAGGGCTTCCAGAGGATACATTTATCTCCTGTAGAAAGATTTATAATTTGTCCAGTGTCCTTGCAGACTTGGAGATAGAACATTGGTGGTCAGCGGACACCACCTTGCCTGACTGCTTAGTTGTGTATATTTCTTGCTTTCTATTTAAACTTTACCTTTATGTCAGGGCCCTCAAAGACAGGCTTAGGGCATACTGGATCACTGTACCTCTCTTCCCAGAGTGGCCACATTGAACGTATCTCTTTTTTCTTTCTTTCTTTTTTTTTTTTCTTTCTGCTTTTCATTATTAATTTGTCTCCTCTAATTGGCTTATTGAAGACAAGTGGTTGAACTTTGCCTGGTTGCAATACCTATAACATAAAGGATAACTTGGGACACTGTGGACACAGACTAAGAGAATGCAGTCTCATCTGGGGCTTCTGGAGGGTTCCCATAGAGACAGAGGCTTAGTGTACCCAGAGACAGGGGATAAACACCATTTCAGCACAAAGGTGGCAAACAGAAAGAGGAAAAGCATCAGTAAGGGTGCTGAGAGAAACTCTTTTCTATCAAAGATGGTTTGTCTGCCTAGGGCATTCTATAAACATTTCCTATCTCGAGGTATAACTTTGCCCAAATCCTGGATGCCAGACATTCCTGGGAGCTGACAGGGTCACACACTTCCTCTTTGCAGGGATTACGGATTAGCTCGTCTAGTCAGATTGTGAGATCAAGCTCCTACCAATGCAGTGAGACACAGTCACCACACAGCATTAGAAAAGAAGCTAAATTGAACTTTCTACCCCAGTGTGATGTGCTCGTTTGCCCAGCTTAGGTCCTTCAGAACCTTGAAAAAGTAAATTGCCTTACTTTGGCTTTGGTGTGTCTCCTTGGTGTGACTCTGAGAGTAATATTCTTTTCTCGCAGCACTGAGAACACAAGCAAGGTCACTGAGCCCAGACTAGGAGGTCTAGCAAGGACGTCTAGAAAAAAGAGCAGCCAAGACTGTGAAGCAGACTGTGATGAAGGATGCTGCCTCAGAAAGGCTTTGAGTCATTACATGAACAGGCTGAAAACATTTTTAAGCTAACAATTTAACATCTACCTGCATTTATTTACTTATTTATTTTTAAGCCAACAATTTAACATATTGATTGGTTGATTGGAAATGAACACTGGAGGCTTGAACGCAGGATCTTATGCTTCCATGTTCTGTCATTGAGTTGCAGTTTCAGTCCTTAATATCTGGCTTGAATATTTTAATAACATTTAATAGATTTGGTGTATAAAGGGAGAAATAGGTCTAATTATATAAGACCTATATATATTATATAAGTGAGTAGATAGGTTTTGGATTTTTTTTGTTTTATGTTTTTTATGGTTGTTGTTTGGTTGGTTTGGTTTAGTTTTTTGTTTGTTTGTTTATTGTTGTTTTCGGTTTGTTTTTTTTTTTTGCTTTGTTTTGTTGTGACAAGGTTTTTCTGTATAGCCCTGTCCTGTCCTGGAACTTGCTCTGTAGATCAGTCTGGCCTCAAACCTAGAAATCCACCTGTCTCTACCTTGGTAAAGGTGTGCACCACAATGCCTGGCTGATATGAATATATTTTTAAAACTTTAGAAATTCCATTTAGTAGGACTGCATCATAATCTTGCAACTAATGTTCTTCCTTGTATTATGCTGGGTATACGGAACCTCAGGAAATGCCCTATTCCACATTTTGGGGGTTTTCTGAAACATTATCTCCACTTCACTCAATTTTACAATGTTAATATATATTATTCACTAACAAATGCTTAATATTTTATGTATCACTACCATTGCAGAAACTTGAAATTCATTCCAATTCAATTAAAAGGAATATAAAATATCTTTCTTTTGCTGTTACAACTCAAAGTATGTTCAAAAATAACATATTTAACAGTTAAAACATTTTTACATTTATTTATTTATTGTGTGGACACACGTGCATGAACATGAGTAGAGAGGTCAGAAGACAACCTGTCTGAGTCGGCTCTCTTTCCACCATGTAAGCCCTACGATTAAACTCAGGTCTTGAGGCTTGATGTCAAGCATCTTTATGGGCTGAAGTATCTCAGCAGTGTGATGGCTAAAGTTTTAAGTTTAAATTGCTGTGCTTAAGAGATCTATAAAACAAAAATGCCTCTAACCTGTAAGCCCCACTTGCCCAAGGAGAGAGAACTGCCTGGACGCTGGGTGCTGTTGCTCATGTAAGACAAGCCATGTGTTTTCGCTTCTGTAAACAAGCTTGGTTGCCCTGCTGCATAGGAAGTGATTGATCACGGTTAGGTGGGAGGTACATTAGCAGGAAGTACATCAGGTGCATGCTTACCTCTGACCGGATGAAGGTGGTAAGTACATAGCTGTGGGTCTGTTTTTCCACTTCTTCCCTTGTGGTGTCTAGGACTGCTGAACACCAAGTACAGAAGGATGGAGTGAGGCCGAGTTCCATGGTCCACATCTTCCCTTGGGTTGTCTAGACCCCCGTGGGAAAGGATGAAGCAAAGTCCGGAACAGGTGTGTCAGCAGGATCCTGGCGGGCAGTGAATGCTGAGGGAGGAGGTCTCCTCCCAAGATCTCAGTATTACAGCTCTTTAATGTTACAGGTCTTTTAGATAACATTCAATGAAGCAGCGCTCTCAGATGGTATCCATCAAACAGGTTGGGTTCATACACTTTATTCAGGGTGAACCAGGGCTACGTATGTGGAGACTGGGTAAAGTTTCATTGGCTGGCCTGGAGTTAGATTATCGCTTTTGCTCCTCCAGACCCAAATGTGTTTGTTTTTAATCTCTAACTGTCCTGTGTCAGTCAGGATACCTGACCTTGTGACAGGGATAAGAGAGCAAAGAAGAACAGCCAAAAGAAAAAAAAAATTAAACAATTGGTTTCATTTAACTGCTTAAAACTCTTACTAAGATATAAACTCTTGTGGATTTGGTCTAATGCTTGTATTATGTTAACTGAGTTTCCAAAATTGTATGAGAATCTACATGTGAGACACTGAGGGTCCCTGCCCCCAGTTGGTTTTGATTGGTAAATAAAGTTGCAGGAGACCAATGGCTGGACAGGGAGACAGAGGCAGAACTTTAGGATTCATTGGCAAGTAGACTGAGAGAGGAACTGTCATGCTGGGAAAAGAGTAAAGACCAGACCTGAGAAGTTTAGAACAGAGAGGCAGCTAACATGTAAGAGTCGAGGATCATGACCCAGGAAGGCTGCATGCCTGGATCTGGGGGAGCCAAGAAGGAATATCGGTTTTAGTAAGTAATAATTCAGGAATATCGGAGGGGAAAGTTTGTTAGCCACATGAAGGTTTGGGGTGGCCCAACCATTGAGCTGTTTGGGGGCCACAGCTCTGAGCATCAAATGCTCAACTACAGAAACTGAGATATTCCTATCTTATAATATAGCAAGACAATGACCTAAGCAGTCTGGAAGGATCTTAGAGAATGTATCTTTACCAAAGGTCTATTCTAGATAGCAGAGACTGACTTTAAGAATATGTGTCTAGCCTCCTTGTCTTTGCTAACTTTAAGCTTTAGCTGTTTTGATAAACTGAGTGATACAAGAAACTGTAATATTCTGTAATGGTGTACTATGTAAGGGCCAGGAAAGTAAAGTTGCTCATCTCCCTATGGACTATATTTATAATTTAAGGCTTTATTTTGATACTAAAAGAGCTTTAATTCAGAATTTTTTTAAAGGCTAAACCTAACAGGGATAAAAATGCAAACCCTAATGTTATAAAAGTTACTAACTTATTATAAACTGTTAAAGATGATTAAGACATGCAAGTTAATAGTCACCTGATAAAATTCTTTAATCAGTTCAGAACTATACTTGTAGTCATTCTAAGTACTAGTGTAATTTATTACAAGAGTAAGCTTTGTTTCTCCTCCTATATGTTTTCAAAGTTAAGCCTAAGACTAACAAAAGACTTCTTTTTCCTTTATGTTATTGTTAGACTGAAGAGTTCAAAGGTTCAGAGTTTTAACATTGATCAATGGAGTTTTGATAAGCTGGTAAAGGTATTTCTAAGCTCAAGATTTTAAATCTCCTTTGCTTGTTGTGGTGATTTGAATATGCCAGGGAGTGGCACTATTAGGAGGTGTGGCCTTGTTGGAGGAAGTGTGTCACTGTGGGGGTGGGCAATGAGACCCTCCTCCCAACCACATGGGAGCCAGTCTTCTCCTAGCTGCCTTCAGATGAAGATGTAGAACTCTCAGCTCCTCCTGCACCATGCCTGCCTGGATGCTGCCATGCTCCCGCCTTGATAATAATGGCCTGAACCTCTGAACCTGTAAGCCAGCCCAACTGTCCTTATAAGAGTTGCCTTGGTCATGGTGTCTCTTCACAGCAGTACAAACCTTAGGGTTAAGACAGTTATTATCTGAGTATAAACTTAAAGGTGCTTCTCCTCATGTTAAAAATATCTCTGTCCAATCTATATATCCAGCTCTCTGGAAAGAGTAAAGAATATTCATGCTTTTAAACCTAAAGCCATAGCTTTTACTACAACTCAAAGGCATGAGTCTACTCCAGGTGTTTTACAGATACTTGTTAGCTGGTTTTTTTCCTACAACGTGGATTTAAGTACAGATTATAAGCAGTGACAATGCTACTATATCTAATTATATCTAAAACTTTTATCTCTATTTGTAATCTATAAATTTCATGTAAGCTTCAAAGAGACAAGGGAGTCATAAGACTTGGTCATCTCTCATAAGTCAAACAGACTCCAGATAAGTACTTCTTTCAATCAAAAGCCTAAGTTTCTCCATCTGCCTGTTCCAGAGAGTGAGATCTCTTTCTCTCCTGTTCTTGATACTTTCCCCTCCTCCAAGTACCAGGGCTATGGTCCTGAAAGCTCCAAGTGTAAGATTTTCATTTAAGTTCCTAAACTTTAATTTCTATCCTTGGTCTATACCTGTCCCATCCAATTTCTACTTGGCTGACAAACCACCCAAGAATCAGCTGTGGACTACAAACTGCTCCAAAATTGCTGTGAGCCTTGGACTTGCTGAAAGCTGATGTCAACCTGTCCAGCCAATGTGGTTGCTCCCTGTCTCTTCAGCTGGGTCAGTGAACTAGATGCTTCTTATAAATGCCCCATTGTCTGAATCGTCCACTGGTCTTTGACTAGCATTCCAGCCTTCCTGTGTCCTGACAGTGGTGTCCTAATTTCATAAGGAAATAGTTACGGAAGAGAGTATATTGTCCCTTATCCTCAGCAAAAGACTAGAATATAAGGTATAAGAAACATAAGAAAACTCCCAGGCAGATGAGACAAAATGACTACCTATAGAGCTTATTGGCATACCAGGAAAGGTATCTGTAAAAATAGACTAGGGTGTATGAACAGGTAGATTCATTAGCTAAACTACTTCCACAATGTGATAGGGCACTCAACCTGCTCTTCGTAAAACAAAGAGGCTAATGTATGGTTTTAAGGGAAAGTTGTTAACTGGGTGTGGTGGTGTACACCTTTAGTCCCAGCACTCAGGAGGCAGAGGCAGGCAGAGCTACAAGAGTTTGAGGCCAGTCTGGTCTTCAGAGTGAATTCCAGGACAGCCAGGGATACACAGGAAAAAAAAAATCTATCTGAAAGAAAAGTAGGGGAGATCAAGAGAACACGAGATCGATTCTACACAAACATCTTGGGAATCATTAGAGATAATATGTCTGTACTAAAAAACATTGCTAAAAAGAGCGGAGAGCCTTAGATGAAATAAATGACTGGTTCCCATTTTCATTTCCAGGCTTCTTCTAGATAGTAACTCTGACGTCAGCCATCACAGGGCCTTTGGCTTTTCTGTCTCTGCTAACTATTGTTGGCCCTTCTATTGTTAAGCCTTAATTAGATACACAACTAAATACACAAATTCCTGTCTGGGTACCATTCAGCTGATGATTGTTAGGTCCAAGTATGAACAGGTACCCATCAGAGAGTCAAGGATTTGACTCAGGATACAATTCAAGTGGGGAATGAAGTGGATTTTGTTTTTAGCTTAAATTACTGTGCTTAAGGGAACTATAAAACAAAAATGCCTCTAACCTGTGATCCCCACTTGCCCAAGGACAGATGACTTCCCAGAATGCTGGGGGCTGCTGCTCATGTAGGATAACAAGCCACATGTTTTCACTTCTGTAAAAAGGCTTGGTTGTCCCAACAACACAGGATATTGCCCAATACGTAGGCAGGCATGTATACAGGAAATACACTAGGATGTATGCTGTTCCAGGTTGGATGGAGACGGGAAATACATAGCTTTGTGGGGTTTGTCTCTACAAGCCTCTGACTAATGTAATTTGGTGTCATACTCTGGGAGCCCCAGGTATGGACCTGGTCCTGGCCAGTACTTAATAAAGCTTATTTCAAATTTGGCTCAAAAATTGTGGTAGTGATCTTATTTTCTTGCCCAGTGGGATTAACAGTAGCCCAACAGTCAACATTTTTAATGTAAAAATTCAGATAATGCTAAGTAGCAGTGGTACACACCTTTAATGCCAGCTCTGGGAGGTAGAGGCAGGTAGATCTCTGAATTTCAGGTCAGCCTGGTCTACAGAGGGAGTCTTCCAACAGCCAGGACTACATAGAGAAATCCTACCTCAAAAAAGTTTAAAAAGAAAAAAGAAGAAGAAGAAAAAAAAAAAACCCAGAAAGATAATAGAGCAATTTTTAATCAATAATTTAGATGATAAAAGTTTTAATAAAAACCTTTCTCACAAGCTTAGCAAAACATACACATTCTAAATTTAATTATTTTAGTAACTCTGACACTCTAAAGTACTCTGGTTCTCAGAGTTGAGACCCAACAGCTCCTAGCTAGTGAAGAAGGCAGTTAGTCCTGTCTAGCTGTTGTCCTAGGCTCTCTAGGTTTGCTCTAGCTCAGATCCTCCACCAGCTCCATAGCCAACAGCGCTTGGTCTCTGCTTCTCCTTCTGGCCATGGGCTGTAGTCCCCTGGTCTGATAACACTTATCCTCTCCACTTGGATATTTGGCCCTGACTCTGACCTCTCCTAACCCAATGCACAGCTAGAAAAGGGGATGTTACTCTGCTGATCAGATTTGCTTTGAGGCGTTCTTCACAGTATGGGAAAACACAGTATGCTCTTCATGGTATATGGAAAAACATAGCATGCTGACATTGCTTGTCTTAGGGGTGGGAGCTGGAGAAAGGGCATTTTTATGTGGTCCAGATTGACCTAGAACTCCTTTCTCCTGTGCTGAGCTACATGCACGCCCACCACACCAGCCTTCCACTAGATGATCTTCTTACAGGAAACTGTCAGTGACTTCCACTTTTTCTTATTCCAATTCTCCCGCAGTAAATAAAAGCATGAATAACAAACCAAATCTGTAAGCCTTCTGCTTTTCAGTTCCTCTTTATGCAGAACAGCCCAGTTTTCTGTTTTATTCTTTTTCTTTTCGTTTCTGTTTTATTTTTAACTTGCATAGTATTAATTAATTTTTTTATCATGATGTATTTATATGTTAATGGGGTCCAGTATTATATTCTGACGCATATGTGTAGTGTACTCTGACCCACTCGGGGTAATTAACATCGACATCTCCTTATGTCTTCATTTTGGGAGACTTCAGGATCCTTTCTTCTAGATCCTCAGAAGATATGTAATATGTTATTATGAACTATCATCACCTGCTGTGTTTTGGATTATAAATATTTATGGTTCAAACTGAGAACTCAGCATTGCAGTTTCTGGTGGTTGCTGAACATTAAGTACACAGAATCTCACTGTGTAGGCCTGATTAGTCTGGAACTCATATGTAGACCAGTCTGGGCTGAAACTAAAGAAATCTTCTTGCCTCTGCATCCAGTGTGCTGGAATTAAAGATACATGCCACCGTGCCTGGGTCCAAATGGATTAAAAAACTATGTTCATTTTATTTTTGTTTATATGTATGTATGCATATTTACATGTATAAAGGTGTCTTTAGAGGCCAGAAAATGTTGCATTCCTTGGGCCTGGAGTTTACAGGAGGTTGTGGGCCATCTGATGTGGGTGCTCAAAAGTGACTCTTTTCTTCTATAGAAACAGTGCATGCTCTTAACCCACAGAACTGTCTTTCCAGACCCCTAGCTGGATCTTTAACATCTAAAACATTCATATTTCTTGTAAATCTGCTGTACCTACCAGTAGGAAATGACCCTATTTGGTCATTCTTTGTTCCAGTCCTAGTGCTGTGGTGGTCATATTTTTAAAAGTAGAAATTATAATTTGGGGGTTAGAGAATGGCTCAGTGGTTAAGAACAGCTACTGCTCCTGTAAAGAACTGGGTTCAGTTTTTAGCATCCACATGGCAGCTCACACTGTCTATAAATCTAGTTCCAGGAGATCTGACACCTCTCCGTCCTCTGGGGACACCAGGCATGCAGTCGGTGCACTTAAGTAAGTGCAGCCAAAACACTCAAAAATATAAAATAATGTGAATCTAAAAATTGTTTTTAAAGCATAACTTGTAATTTAGCCACAGATTTTTATTCAAATAAACTATTTACAAGAAAAGTTATTCCAGGGAATGAAAGTCAAATGCCAACAAAGGAATGGCCTTAGCTATGGAAAAACAAAGAGAAAGAAATCAGGTCTGTTCTGATAAATCTAGGACATCAAATTGTTAGGCGTGACATGTGCTTTTTCCCTCTGGACATAGGTCACTGTCAGTGTTTGCCAAGGCACTGGATCAGCCAGACCCTGAGAAAGCTGCTCGGATGTGTTTTAGTAAATGTATTAAAATGCTCTGCTCCTATCTTATCAGGCATATTATTTTAGCTATGTAACGTTTCTCCCTGAGGACAGTAGTGGGAAAGCAGTCATTTGCTTACTGGTTGTTATTGATCAGTGTGTACAATTGTCTTAATGTATGAATGATTCTGATTAGAGATCTAAGGACTGGGGAAATAAAAGTTTTATATGATTAATAAATGAATTATTCATCTGGCTGTAGATGTTTTTTCTGTTTTTAGAAAAAAATCTGCCAGGCAGTGGTGGCGCATGCCTTTAATCCCAGCACTTGGGAGGCAGAGGCAGGTGGTTTATGAGTTCAAGGCCAGCCTGGTCTATAGAGTGAGTTCCAGGATAGCCAGGGCTACACAGAGAAACTCTGTCTTGGAAAAAAAGAAAAGAGGAAAAAAGAAAAAAAATCTAAAGACTGGGGTACATGGAAGACACAGACAGATGCACATATACGTTCATGGGTGTACACACACACACACACACACACACACACACACACACACACACACAGAGTCCTGGAAGTCTACCAGCTAGAAGGGAGAATGACTGAGATTTTGAAATACAGCTTTCCAGACTCCATATACATGCTCTATTTTTGTTTAGAAATTCCACACAAACCTGTTTTATAACCTGGTATTTATGGGCATATTTGTGTGTCAAGAAGTGAGACACTAAAATGTTCTGTTAGTTGTTACACAGTATTTTATAGAATGAATGTCACTGTAATTTACATGGAAAAATTTATCTAGCTTGTTTCTAACTTTTGTCATTTATAAACTTTAAAATGATAAACCCTCTCACAATCAAAAACTACTGGAGGTCTTTTTTTCTTTCTAAAGATAAACTGAGAAGTGGAATTGTCAGGTATGTTGGTTAAGAGTCTTTGGTGGCAACTGACAGACACCTGTTGTAATGATTTCTGGTAGAAAACATGGAATTTACTGACTTACATTTCAAAACCTCATTTATAGCTTTTGGTGTATTTGTTTACTTTTCAAATCAGACATGAATATGGTCAAAGAGAATGATGGAAATTTGCATTTTTCTCAAAGTCTCAGATACACATGCACCCCCCCCCCCACACACACATACTATGACTCAGATTCCCTGAGTCATGAAGTGGGAGGGGGACATCAGTAAGTCTCAGACCAATCCCTCTAGTCATCAATTTCCTCTCTGATATGCTGCAGAGATTCTCGCTACCTCAGCCTCCCCAGACCCTGAGCTCAGTGAAAACACAAGGCTCTAACCAGGATCCCCAGTTCCTGAGTCACAGTAGAGAACTCTCTAGGCAGGTGAAACAGGGTGATCATGGGGCTCACATGTTTTCTCTGCCTAGAGATCAGAGACCACTCACTGCTTCATCATTAGGGTCTGAGGCCCATAGGTTCTCATCTTTTGTCTGGTTTTAAAATTATTTCCTGTGGGCATATAAAGCTGGCCCCCGTCCTTGTACTTTTGAGTCAAGTCTTGAACTCAACAATAAACCAGAGCCTGGAGGTCATGTGCCAGACATGGGGGAGCGAGTGATCGGATTACAGAAAGGCCAGCAATAGATCTGGGCACAGTGATGGCAGGATCCAGAGTAGAAATAATACCCACCATGGACGTTCCGGTGACCTGCTCCTTTCCCAGTATGTTTCTTCAATGATTAATTTTGTCTTGAGAATTTCACACATTCATGTGATGTATTTTGATTATGTCTACCCACCTCCATCCCCTCCCTCCATTCTTAACTTACCCCCTCCCACGATTCCTTCCCAACTTTATGTGCATGGGTGAAGGGTAACTTATCTGAACATGGTTATCCTCTCCGGGGGCTGCAACCCTGAAGGAAACTGACCCTCCCTACCTCCACCTCCACAGCAGACATCAACTACCAAAGCTACTCAGACTTGGGCAGAATTTCATGGGTCCAGGTTCATCCATGCTGGATCTTTCAGCTGACTTGATCTTGGGTTTGTGTGCGTATGTACTGATGCTGAGGATTGAGCTCAAGGCAAGGCCCCACACATGCTGGATTAGTGCTCTGTCACTGCTCCAGACCCCCAGCCTGTGACTTTCTTTCCTCAGCTTCAAACTGAAAAGTGTTTAGAAAGGAACTATGCTCCTCAACTGCCCAAATGCCATATCAAACCACTGTGACTCTCGGGGAGTCTGGAGGTTGAAACGGGGGAATTGTCCGTGGGGCAGCCACCCCAACTGTGTCTCCTATTGTAAAGGAGTCAGTTTCTGTCACTTCAAAGACTACTTCAAATAATTTTGAACTTGACTGTGCCCACCAATGCTTAGTGTTGAGTCCGTTTTGTCTAGTACAGTGCATGAAGAAGCTAATGTAGACATGAACTTGATGTTTGAAGGAGTGTGGCAGAGAAAAGCAGGAAACCTAAGAGCCTCCATAGGAACCAGAGAGAGCTCTTCAGGTTAGCTTAACCAATGCTGTAAAAACCCAGGCCAGTACATTTGAAAACACTTAGGCTAACTGTTTCAGCCTGGAAGAAAAAACTCCCATTTTGGAGTCATCTGTGATTGGTATCCACTTTTCAAGCTTTCCAGCCAGGTAGGCATCAAGCACCATCCACCTACCTTTGGAGCAATGTTCAAGTCTGGCCACTTCTCTGAATTCCACTGACTTCTTGTCCAGGGCTTGGCCATCTCTTGCTGGGCTTGTGTCAAAATCTTCTGGCTTTAATCCCAGCGTTGACTTCTGTAACAGGTGCTATGCTTGCTGTCCTGAATATTTTTGATCCTTGTGTCAGTTCTGCCAGTGTTCACTTGTGAAATGCCCTTTCCTAATCTCAGTCACAGATTATACCCAGTTCCAGAAGTGAGTCCCCGGGGAGACTATCTTCAGGCTCATTGAATTCGTCAATTGGTCAACTCAATGGGTGAATTTACCTTGACCTTATTAATCATTTTAGACTAATTAGACACAAAAAAGTATGTGTTGGGGGCTTCTGGGAAGACAGCTTCTTGCTCCAAAAGATGTCTTTCTTCTCTTGTGTAACATGTACAGAGGAAACAGAAAGTATGGGTGGCTATCCTATGAGCCAGCTTTAAGGACAACAGAAAAATCAAAGAGAAGAAACTAAGAGACGTCATAGCGAGTTCATTCTGCCTCTGAGCTCAGTTATCTCGGACAGAAAGAGGGTAAAGAAGCAAGAGAGAAATAAAAAGAATCTGAGGTTCTTAGGTTGGGTTTTAACTTTGATCAGGCTAAGAGAAGAAATGTGAAGTCTGAGAACCCAAGAACTGTGCCTGTGAAGTCAATCTTGGACTGTATTTTTCTTACTTTATGCAATCTGTGAGCTCTAAATCTATAACCAGGCACTGTTTATTGTTTTGCATGCTGTATTAATTCAGTAAGAACTTACTAATTACATTCATTTTTGCACTGCTATCGAGTGTGAGATAGGATGAATAAAGTATGGTCTCCAAAAGGGTTTACAGTCTGGTTAGAAAGGCAGTGTGAAAACAAACCGCTTACGACACCGACATTGTGACACGTGCTGGAGGCAGAGAACAGTGCCGACGGCTTTCTTCAGACAGTACGAGCGCTAACCAGCAGTCTCTGTCCAATTGCATAGGACAGAACCCCAATTTCAGACAGTCTATACTTAGAAAATGGAATTAAGAATTTCATGGCAGGGCTGGAGAGATGGCTCAGTGGTTAAGAACACTGACTGCTCTTCCAGAGGTCCTGAGTTCAATTCCCAGCAACCACATGGTGGCTCACAACCATCTGTAATGGGATCCGATCCCTCTTCTGGTGTGTCTGAAGACAGCTACAGTGTACTCGTCAGAAAAAAAAATAAATAAAACCTTAAAAAAAAAAAAAAAGAATTTCATGGCAAAGCTGACTGGCAGGCTCTGATGATGTTGGTTTTAGTATTTCTTTCCAGCTTAATTTCTTCTCCTTGGGTCTCATTTTCTTCTTCAAATGCCAGTCTGAAATGGATTTAGTGGTGTGCCAGCCAGTCAGCACCTTGAGTGGAAGACACCATTTCCTCAGCTCTTGGAATTGTTGGCTCCAATTCTAGCCTCTCTGTGTGAATTGTCTTGGCGTCTCACTCAAGGCTCTGTGACCTCCCTGAGGGCAGCCTGCATCCAAAGACTGATGAAAGGGATACAAGCATCTGAACACTTGTCTTGTCTTGATGTTTGAAGGGATACCCAAGATTTAGGGTCACCTATGGAATAAGTTGAGGGGTCCAAGGATTTAGAGAGTCTGACTCATGGTAGAACTTTTATAGAAATGATGACTGAATTCACCTCCCCCTCTGCAGCCTGCTTCTCAGCGCCTCCACCATGTGTTGGATAAGATAGAGTAGTAAAAACAAAAGACAGTTCCAAATAGAGAAAGGCCAGGTGATTTGCACTGTGCCCCAGTGACCCTTTGTGCAAAGCCAGTGAAGAGTCTGGTCTTCTCCTTGGCCTGGCCTGGAAATGGGGAGAGACTTTGTATAAGAAAATAAATCCTACAAATTTTCAGACACACATCTAGGTAGAATTGGTAGATGTGGCTGCATTTGGTATAGCCTTAGATATCTTGGTAAGTGGTGCATAACTCCCATATCTGAGAAGTTAGCAGTAAAGCTAATGACACAAGCTATAGTCACCTGGGAGGAGTCAGTCTTAACTGAGAAAATTCCTTCATGAGATTGGGCTGTAGGAAGGCCTGTAGGACATTTTCTTAATCGGTGCTTGTTGAGGGAGGGCCCAGCCCACTGTGGGTTGTAGCCCTGAGCACTGTGGTCCTGGAGTCTAAGAAAGCAGGCTGAGCAAGTCATGAGGAGCTTGCAAGGAACAGTACTCCCTTATGGCCTCTGGACCAGTTCCTGCAGCCAGGTTTCTGCCCAGTTTGAGTTCTTAGCCTGGCTTCCCTCAATGGACTGTGATTCAGGATATAGAAGCCAAATAAACCAGTTCCTCCCAACGTGCTGTTGTTCATGGTGTTTCATCACATTCATTTTGTTTATTTATTAATCATCACTGAGCTCTATAATATAGAGAAAATGGTGAGAAGAGCCAGCCAGATCTAAAGTTAGCATAAAGAAATCTGATGAGAAAGACTAGAAATTATTGTCTATTAAACATAAAACAGTTTGGTTTGGTGTCACATAGTCACAATTTGTGAGTTGAACCAGGATGAAAGAGGAAGAGTCTGATGCCAGCCTGGGCTATGTAGCAAGCCCAAGGGCAACCTGAGCTACATAGTGAGAACCTATCTCAAAACACCAAGGGCTGGGCATGTAGCTTGGTGACAGAACATTTGGTTGGCATGTGTGTGAGGCCCTGGGTCTGAATTCAAACACTGTATACACACGCACACACACACACACACACACACACACACACACACACACAATTCACTTATTTATGACAGATAGATGAAACAATTGAAATTCTAGGTTCCAGCTAAAAATGGTCTCAGATCTACTTTATTAGCGATTAAAAATATTAAGTTTAAAATATGGAGCTTTTGACAGAACAGATATCTCTATATGTGACTTTATTACCGTGGGTGTTAAGCCTTATTTGAATATAGGCTAGCTACTCATTCCATAATTCCTGTGGAAGAAGATCTACCCTTTTTTTTTTTTAAAAAAGTATTCTTTTAACATGTAAGGAACTGAAAATCAAATATCAAGTTACTGTCGCCATCTACTGGTCACTAGATGAAATATGTTTAATTCATTAGGTTTTTATGCCTGCTTGCTATTCTTTTTGACATCTCTTGTCAGATTTCTTGATGACAGCCGTTCTGACCGGGGTGAGGTGGTATCATAAAGCAGTTCTAATTTTCACTTCTCCACTGACAAGCGATTTTGAACTTTAGAAAAATAGTTATTTGATATTTATGTTTCTTTTCATGGAAACTGTATTTAGTTTATTTGTGGATTGGCAGTTTTATTTCCTTGGTATTTAATTTCTGCAACTGTTTTTACATACCATTTTGATTCATTGGTTTATGGTGAAATAGAATACGTTAGAAAAGACAAATGATTAGATTCTGGTGTATTGTTTTTATTTAGTGATTTACTTAAGACACTGTTTGGACTGAATATCTGCCAAGCACAACTTCACTTGCTACCTGTAACAGAATGACCTGGAAAAACAACAGAAACGAAGGGCCATTGCCCGTAACACCCTGCTGACTGTCACGTATGCTTCTGTAAAATCTTGCTTGCTTGCTTGCCCGCCCCACCTTACGGTTTTAAAATATAAAATGAGATTTGAACTGGACGCAGGATCAAAGTGTTTGAGGAGCTGTCCTGGCCACTGTCTGCCGTGACTCTCTTCTCTTCCCTCCCACTGGTGTGGATGCGCTTTCTCCAGAATGACTCCCACACTGTATCTTTAATGATTAGCCCGATGGAGGCTAAAACTCAGATGGCCGCCACAGCAGTCCTGTGGCAATCTTTTTCCTGCTTCTGGCTCCCCAGACTCTGAAAAGAAGTCCTCTGGTCCATTCTGGGTGATTCTGAGCGGTGCCTCCGGGGTATCCAGTTTCGTGACACGCAGCAGTACTGTGCAGAATATAGAATATGATCAGAAGAATGTCTCTCATTTCTGGGCTGGAAGCAATCCCAGCAGCTTGTCCAGAAAGACCATGTTGCCTTGCACATAGAGACACCCCAGATGCATTGGTGTTTGGGTAATCTGAAACACAGATTAGGATTTATAGCCCATTGGGGATTTTCTGGAAAGGAATATCCATCACGTAGCACACATTACTGATCTACACAGACCCTAGTACTGACTCTTGCTTCAAGCCACCAAAATGAGCCTTTAACAAAATGAATCATAAAGTGCTACTGGTGGGCGTTGAATGTGACCCCGAAGAGCGTTGCCTGGTGTGAACAAATTCCTAGCACTGATCCCAGAGCCACATGACTGAAGTGTGATGCTGCCTGTAGTCCCAATCTCAGGAAGTAGAGGCAGGAGAATCAGAAATTCAAGACCATTCTCAAGGACTGACCATGAGGTTAGCCTGTGCTCTTGAGGTTCTGTCTAAAAGAAAAAAAAAAAAACCAACCACACAAAATTGGGCAAAATTTAACCTGCCTCTAGAAATTCCTAAAATAACAGGTTAGCTTAGGAGGCTACTTTATTTTTGAGAATTTAAAATCTCACATTATGTGCATGTAAGTTGCTTTTCTTGACATGCTTAATTTTAAACATTTTTTTTTTTGCTAGTGTGTGTATGTTCATTAATGTGAACCCCCTCATGATGTTTCTTGGCCTACAGTTATCTCAGCCATTCCTAGCTGAAATGCAGGTATTCAAGGGTTAATCTTAGGGACTGACGAGATGGCTAAGTGGTTTACAATTGTCTGTAGGCACTCAATATTCAAGTGCACAGACATGCATGCAGATAAAACACCCATATATATAAAATAAAAATAGATAAGTCTTTTTTTTTTTTAAACTCACTCTGTAGACCAGGCTGACCTTAATGCAGAGTTACTCCTGCCTCTGCCTCCTGAGTGAGGGATTAAAGGTGTGCAGTACCGCCACCTTGCATGAATAAATCTTTTTTTTTTTTTTTAAGGTTTTTTAAGTTTTTTTTTTCTAAGACAGGGTTTCTCGTTTCTCTATGTAAAAGCCCTGGGTATCCTGGAACTCACTTTAAAGACCAGGCTGGCCTCGAACTCACAGAGATCTGCCTTCCTCTGTCTCCGGAGTGCTGCAATTAAAGGTGTGTGTCACCACACCCTGATAAAAAGTTAAAATTTTAAATTTAGGACTGAAGGGAAAAAGGGTGGGGGATCACTTTAAAATTCAATGGCAAAATATATTTTTAGTCCATGAAAATTAAAACGATTCAAATACAATTAAAATGTAATATTAATTTTTTTTACATAACCTTTTAAAAACATTTTAGAGAGATCAGACAATTTTCAATGTTTGTTTTACTTTTACTTTGGTTTTGTGACAGGAATGTAGAGTGTCACATATGCAAGGCAGGCGTTCCCCTGCCCAGTTAGATTGCCATGCTGTTACTATGTCAAAGTATAGACTGAGGCCTTTGCTCTTATCTGAACATATGGGCGTGGGAAGACTGTCTCCATACTATCCAAGTATTCACAGGATTTAGTTCCTTGGGGTGGCTGGACTGAGAGTTTTAGTTCCTCCTTGGCTCTTGGCCATAGCCACCCTCGGTTCACTGTGACACTGTTTCTCCAGCAATAGCTACTTGCTTCTTGGAAGCATGTGACCCAAGCTCATAGAGTTGGTCAACAAGATAGAAGTCACAATTTTATGCAACCTAGTCACAGGCATGGCAGCAAGCACTTTTTTTATGTTTTTGTTTTAGTAGTTGGACACTATCCACGAGGCCTAAGTCATTTTCAAGGGGAGGTGATTGCACAGTAGAGCAAATGCAAGGCAGCCAGTGTCGCTAGCAGCCTGTTCTGAAGACTGTTCACCATAGTCAGCATATCCATCTGTGCAAACATGGCAGTTCGTGAATACCTCTGAATCACAGATGGGAACACAAACAGAGTCAAGAAAGTAGCCCCTTGGCTCCACTAAGCAATGATTTAATTTTCATCCACCATTTTTGCTTATCCTGACAACTTAAAGCCTATTTCCATGTTATTATAAGCTATTTTAAACATTATTTTTTTAAAAAATTTCATGATACTTTTAAATACTTTATACTAATTTTCAAGGAAAGTCAGATCCTTCCTGGAGAATCTTTAGGGTTTCAAATATATACTCGTGCTGTGTATAAATAGGAGTAGTTTGACTTCTTACCTTCTCACTTGTAGCTCTTTTATCTCTCTCTCTTGCTTTATTAGTCTGGTGAAGAATTGAAACCCCGAAGAGTGGAGAGAGTAGACACCGTTGTCTCACTCCTGATTTTAGAAGAAGCACATTTCCTGGTTGGTAGTTTGTTGGCAATACATTTGCTGTATATAAACTATTATGTTGAGTTTAGTCCTTTCTTTCTTTGACTGTGTACATACATGTTCACTTGTGTGTGGATGCATGTGTATAAGTGAACATGCCCATGTGTGTGGAGGCTTGAAATTGACATCTAGTTTGCTCTCAATAGCTCTCCATTTTATTTGTTTTGGCAAGGGGCCTTTCCAGTATGACTAGTCTAGCTAGCCAGCATGCCCTGGGGATCCTTTTGAATGTCAGGATTCTATGGGACAGCCACATCTGGCTGGCTTTTGTCCCTACGGTTCCAAACTCCAGCCTCCATACTGGCATTTGATCTACTAAGCCATCTCCTCAGCCCTAATTTTAGTTTCTTGAGGGCTTTTATCATGAAAGATCTTTTGAAATTGTCAAAGGCCTGTTCTGCATTGATTGAGATGATCATGTGATTTGTCCTTGGTTCTGCTTGTGTGCTAGATCACAGTTGCAGATCTGCATGTGGTGTGGCTTGGAAATTCATCATATAGCCAGGCAGTGGTGGCGCACGCCTTTAATCCCAGCACTGGGGAGGCAGAGGCAGAGGCAGGTGGATTTCTGAGTTCGAGGCCAGCCTGGTCTACAGAGTGAGTTCCAGGACAGCCAGGGCTACACAGAGAAACCGGGTCTTGAAAAACAAAAAACAAAAAACAGATCTGCATGTGTTGAGTAGTCCTAGATCACAGTTACTGATCTGCATGTGTTGGGTAGTCCTTGTATCCCTGGAATAAAAGCAATTTAACCATGGGGTACATTTCTTCACTGTATTATTGAATGTGCTTTGTGTTTTGTTGAAGATTTACATTCATTAGGAAAATTAGTCTCTCTGTTTTTTCTGTTTGTGGTTTTGGTATCAAGGAAATTTTGGCTTCACAGAAATAGTTTAGAAGCATTTCTTTCTTTTCTACTTTATAGATCTTTAAAGGTACAGTAAAGAATAACAGAAAACGTATCTGATTTTGGGCTGTCGACACGGATCAGCAGGTAAAGAGGCTTGCTGCCAAGCCTGAAAACCTGAGCCTGTCTCAGAACCACATGGCTGTATGTTGAGCTGTGACTTTTGCATGAACACTGTGGCATGACCATGTATTTAGTAAGTGCATGGTCGAAAATGTGCGCACACACACACACACACACACACACACATACACACACAGACACTCACTAAAATAAATGTAAAGCAACAATATTTAAAAATCCATCCAATCCTACAGTTTTGATTGCGGGGTTTTGGCTTCACTCTTATTAGAGACCTAAGCCCCTTTTCTTTACTTTTATGGATTTATGTCTTCTTCTTTTTTTTTTTTTTTCAGTTCAATTCACTCATCTTCTAAAATAACCAAATTCTCTTTTCATAAATCTTTTGTTCTTTTTGCCCCTGCTTTACTTATTTCAACCCTGATTTTATTTTTCACTTTCCCCTAATTTTGTGTCTGGCTCATTCTCATGATTCTAGAGCCTTGAGGTGCAACATGACGTTATTTATTTGAGACCTCCTTGATATTGTTGTTTGTTTTGGGACAGCGTCTCCTTACGGAGCCAAGGCAGCCTGTACACTCGTGATCCTTCTGCTTCAACCTGCCAAGTTGGCACTACAGGTGGTACCACCTTGCCTGGTTCATGACTGCAGATATAGGCATAACCATCAAACTTCTTAGAACTGCCTTACCTCTACCTCAAAGGTTTTACCAAATTATCTTTTCCTTCTCCTTTGACTTTAAGAATTTCTCATTGCCCTCATTGGTTTGTCCAATGACCCACCAAGCATTCAAAAGCATTTTGTTCAATTTCCATGTGTTTGCATAATTTCTAGTTTTATGCAGATATGTTCTGATACGATACAAGAAATCAATTGAGTTTTGAATATTTGCTAAGGCTTAAAATGTGATTTATTTCATATCAGCTGGGGAAAATGTGTATTTTGCAGCTGTTAGAGTATTTTTTGTGTTTGTATGCATGTATGTATTCATATGGGTATGCATGCATGTGGGAGATGCAATGTGCATGCATTGTGCATGCATTGTTTTTCCCCTCAATTGTTTAACACCTCTTTTTTTTTCCCCTTGAGGCCAAAGGCTCTCACTGAGCTCATTAATTCATCGAGGTCTGCTGACTAATGAGCTCTGGGGAGCTATCTATCTTCCCTTGGCTGCTCCAGCACAGGAGTAGACATGCACTGCCATTTTGGCTTTTATGTAGATGCTGAGGACTAAATTCAGGGTCCCACAATTGCATGGCGGGTACTTTACCAAATGAGCAATCCTAGCTCCAGTAAACTGCTCTTTTATGGTTATCAAATGTGGCATTCTGATTAATAAAATGTCCTGGTTAGAATCACTATTTTATTATATAACTTGGATTACTAATGAAAAGAAAAGCATGAGTATTAGAAATGACCTATATTAGTCAGGTGTGGTGGCACACACCTTTAATCCAAGCATTTAGGAGGCAGAGGCAGGCAGATTTCTGTATCAGGTCAGCCAGGGCTACACATTAAGACTCTGTCTCAAACAAATGAACAAACAAACCAAAGCAACAACATTCCTCAAAACAAAACCACAAAACTAAGGTTACATTAAAGTTGGACCTGATAACGTAGGTCTGTAATCCAGGGTAGCTGAGGGAGGCAGAATGTAAAGCAGCAGGCCTGCCTGGGCTACAGGGTAAGTTCAAGGGACTGAGGAACCCAACAAGACCTGTGTAAGGTGGGAGGATAAGGAGTTCAAGGCCATTCTCTGCCACTCTGTGAGTTGGAGACTGTGGTGGTTCAAATATGTTTGGCCCATGGGAAGCTTTGAATCTCAGCCCAGTGCAGAAGAGACCTGTAGCATGTAGTTTTTAAAACCCATGCTAACTCCAACTAGGGGCCAACCACATCAGTTTTGCCCATTCCCTGTAGCTAGCCCTAAGCAGCCGTCTGGCCTTGATTCCTGAGGCCAGCTTGCAAGGGGACCAAAACCAGTTTTTCCTGAAAATGCCTAGAGTTAGCCAATTATGTTCCTCAGGCCAACCCCCTTGGATGGTCTGTGGAAGCCAACAACACTGTGGTCTCATTCAACTCCCTCTATCCCCGTGAAAGGAAAACACTAGAGACTTACATTTATACCAGCCAGATTTATATCAGTAAATCTCCAACCCCAATATGCCCATGCAAAGTACCCACAACTTAATAGGAATACAAGCTGCACGCCTAGATTGGGCAAATATACCCTACACTACTCTATTGCCCAGCTATGAAATCGCTCCTCCAGGTCACATGGGTCTGCTCCATCTTCAACCTTTTCTTCCTCCATCTTCTTCGACTTCCATTCTGTCTTGTTCTCTCTTCTTCCTCTTCTCTCCCGTCTCTAAAGCTTTCAGCTCTGTCTTTTCCTTCCACTGCCCAATCACAGGCTCTAGCCTTTATCTGGCCAATTAAGCTTTCACCTGGAATCACCTGAGTACATGATCTACTCCTTGTTGGGACACCCCTCTTGAGGGAACAGAAAATACAAACAGCAATCCACAACAGAGCCCCTCCTCCTGGCTGCTTGCAGAAGAGTTTCCTGTCTGCCTTCGGATCAAGATGCAGAACTCTCAGCTCCTTCTCCAGCACCATGTCTACAGTTATGCTGCCATGCTTCTTCTGGCCATGATGATAATGGACTGAATATCCGAGACTGTAAGCCAGCCCTAAATAAATCTTTTATAAGAGTTGCCTTGGTCATGGTGTCTCTTCACAGCAATGAAACACAAAGACAAAGACTATCCTATGCTGCATGAAACCCTGTCCCTAAACAAAACAACAATAAACCCACAAATGAACAAGAGCTAACAGTATTGATGAGAAAGATGCTGTAGAGCCTCTGGCATCATTGTGCACACTAAGAAACTCTGAGCATTTTTTGGTTTGTACAAAGTACAGTATTTAGAGATCGAGGGACAGAGAGGTTCAAAAGGCAGTTCTTGCGTTTTAGAAGGTAGATCAGCTAATAAAAGGTTACAAGTTGACAAACGTTTAAGTGGCTGTGCAGTCAAGGTTATATACGTTGTTTTTAACTTTGTAAAAGCTGAAGCTCTCTTCTCTGTTCTTTCCCCTTGACATTTCTCCTAATTATCAAATCCACCCCTGCTCCAGGAAACAGCTAATAAGTGCTTTGTCCCTAATTGGTTGTAATGAGCAGCCTGTCCAGTTCTGACTCTTTCTTCTATGGCAACTGGCTGAAGTAGACAAAGACACATTTACAGGAGAGACTACTGCTGGGAGATGCAGCTCTAAGAAGCTCCACAAAGCAGTCTGTTACATAAATTGTGTACTTTTAATCCTCTCCTCTGTGCTCATTTATACCATTGAACATTAAAACTGCTTTAGAAACAAGTCTACCGGAAATGCAGCGTATTTCAAAAGCTCCCTTAAGATGACTGTAACTTAGTGTTTATTTACCACAACACCGGTGAATCCCACTCCTCCTAACTGTAGTTCATCAGCATTCCCATCCAGTCACTACTGGGAATGTCCTCTCCCACTGCTATTCCAGTTTGGTGCATGAGTGTGAAAAGTGGCAGGCTCTTTTCCATGATCATAGATTTTAAATATTTACTTGCTTGTACTGCATAATTTAGCACACTAGAGTTGGAAAGCAGTTTATATGGTAGTGGATTCCTTGCCAGGGTTAGAGAATACAAAGTCCCTCTGTGACTCCTGTGTGAAATTGTAAAAATGTAAGGCATTCTCGTTTCCCTTTTTTACCAATTAAAGTTTGTTTTACCATAAATCTACAGAAAGCCTCTGCTCGTGGTATACATATAATATACTGCAATATTCTGTAGTTAGCATATATACCCAGGCCCAGGTCCTCATGGTTTGTTAGTATAGCATGCCAGAAGTGAAGATACAGTCCTTCTGGTAGTACAAGTGCGATGGTAAATCTTAGTAGTCAATTTGACTCCATCTGGAATTAACTCAGACCAAAGCTGCTGGGTACGGTAGTAAGGTGTTCTCTTAATCCAGTTCTTTGAAGTAGAAAGACCCACCCTAAATTTAGACCACAGCTTTTGGTAGCAGCCCAAACAAAAAGGAAGGAAGCTGTTCTATGTCCACTTGCCCACCTTTGCTGACAAGTTCATTTATTCTGTTGCTGCCAGTACTAAATCCAACTTCTTTGTAAATGAAACGAAGACAGCACTCCAGGAATCTTCCAGGATCCCAGTGCCAGAGTGGGATTTCTGAGACCTCTAGCTTCATGGACCAAGCAATTATCAGAGTCTTGGCCTTTCCAATGTGAGACAGCCGTTGTTGAACTACCCGGATGACATTCTGTAAGCAAGTCTAATAAATCCCCTTCTAATATATACTGGTCTATCAGTTCTGTTCCTTTAGAGAACCCTCATACAAGTCCTTATAGAAGTTATGAAAAGACTGTGGACAGCTTGTGAGATCTGTTACCTCCTCTAAGCATCAGAAAGTGTTCTGTATTTTAAAATGCGAAACGAACTATCCAAGCAGACAAAAGAGCAGATACTATGTTATCTATACTAATAAATGCCCCTCTTGTTGTCTTGTCATACCCCTCCACTGATTATTTGGCTGTCCCACGTGACTGGTGAATAAATTGCTCTAGTAATTCTAGGCAACTGTTTTCATAAGAATAACAGTAAAAGAATTTTCCCAGTGTCATCGCACAGGTCCCTTATTCCAACACTAGGGGGTTGAGAAAAGATAATGAGTTCTGAGCCAGCCTGGGTCGTATTGCAAGTTCCTATCTTCAAACAAAATACCACTCAATTCTAATTGTGAAACACAGTTAGATTTCAAAGAACATATTTTGCATTCCAGAATGCGTTCGTTCTCTCGCTGTTTAACTGTTTAACTCTCGCGTTGGAGAGATTGTTGATTTTTTTCCCTTGTAGTTTCTGCTCATTTCTTATGCATTGCCCAAACAGTTTGCGTTACTGAAAACAATATATTAGTAGAATTACATGTTGTCATCATTTAGTATTTTTTAAAAGGCAGGTCCTGTATTACAATTCTTGACAAGAATCTGAATGTGAAAAATGAATGAACATGTCCCTAGATGCTCCACAAGGATGTAATCGATACCCCACACCATAGCTTGCTTTGGAGTAGATAGTCTGTTAGTATTTTAATCCAAGTGGGTTTGGTCTTAAGGACCCAGAGCTCTATGCATGCTGGATCTTGTAGTCCGAGACTACACGGTGCGTGGAGGCTGGTAGCTGAAGTCCAGTAGTTACAGCTACGAGGGACAGCTGTAATCCTAACACGGGTCAGCCGCTCAGAAATGCACGGCTCTAGGCTCTGAGCTTGCAGCCCGGGAGCTTAGAGTCTCAGACAGGGCTGCCTGCAGAACCGCGGCCTGTGGAGGCTTCGGCGTCCTGTGCTACGGTGGCCGCGCAGGGCCTCGTACTTCACGTCCCGCGGTGCTTACGCGCTGTTCGAGCTGCTTCTGGAGCTGGAGCGTGTACTGGTGTGGGGACTCCTGCGCGGCTGTACAGTTATCCAGTCCGGTGTCGTCGAGGGGTCGGATTGAGGCTGGCGGAGTGGAGAAGGTTGGAGCTAGGTGTTTGTAGTCTCCGAATGGCCGGTTCTGGGGGGCCCTGCCCTTGGTGTAGACCCGTGGCTAACTGTCTGGGTTCCTGGAGGGTTTTGGAGCGTCTCTCGATTCTGCTTCCTCCTGCGGGTTATCGTCTGATTCCTCCTCGCCCTTTGAACTGTAAGCCTTCCAGAGGCCAGCTGTTCTATCCTTCTTGACCAGGAGAGGTTTTGTCCCTAGCTGCTTTATCCCATTGACTCTTCTGTGCCACTGATCTTCACTGCCCAGTTTCTCTTCATTTAATTAATGTGTGTGGGAAAAGGTTGATCTCAATCTGTCCATCTGTAGCCCCATTGCCCCTTTGGGTTGTTTGTAACCGCAATCTGTAGCACTATGTACCCTGGCTGTACTAATAATAGTCTGGGTTTTGCTCATTCTCACATGTCCACCCACATCTGAGAGTTTTTGTAGTTGGAAACTCAGAATACAATCTTCTGTGTGATGACCCGACGCCATTGGGGTGAGCTCAGCATGACTCTGCTTGAGTTTATATTTCTCAGGGTTTTTGTCTGATATTTTTGTTCTTTATTGATTACTTTTCCACGTGGAGTTCATTGCGACCTCGGAGCTAAGAATATATTGTTTTATGGCTTTTTAATATTTGAATTACTTAGGTGAAGATTTCCTTCTGTTTGTTTACCTTTTCTGACCTTACATTCCCTTGGGAGTTTGGAATTGATTTTGTGTCAGCTGATAGCAGATAGACACAAAGGAGTGATCTTTCCTGCCTGCTGTTTGTGGTTTTTAATTAGATTATGAGTCTTTGGAAGTGCCCAGAGGGATTGGAAAGGCTTTGAAATGTATTTTCTGAGTTTCAAATGATAAAGCTTTATTTTTCCAATCAGGGAAGAGTCCTAATTAGTCTAGTGTCTGAAGCTAATTGACTGATTTACCTGCCATTAAAATTTTAGAACTGAAGTTAAAGATCCGGCAATGTGAGGGATTGTATACATTAGTAAAATGAGTTTAGAGGCCACTCAATTGATGCTTTTTCTATAAAGTGGGATGCACATATATTTTTAAAAGAATATTTTGTTATGTGAGTGTTTTTCTACACACATGTCTGTTCATCTTGTGTGTGTCTGGTGCCCCATGAAGTCAGAAGAGGGTATCTGATCTCTAGGAACTGGAGTTGCAGGTGATTGTGAGCTACCATGTGGGTGCTGGGAATCAACCAAGGTCATCTACAAGAATAGCCAGTGCTGGTAACTGCTGAGCCAACTCTTCAGCCCAGATGCAAATATATTGAAAAATGATTTGTGAAACTCTCATTTAAGCTTTGTTCTTAGTAGTCTGATAGCGTTGGTTAACATTTTTGTATTTCTATTTGCTAATCTTATACACAGAGATATTTTGTGTCTTATTTTCTGGGAATCCTGTAACTTAAGTGACTTTCTCAGCTTCCCTTCTAATTATTGTGTTACAGTGTTTCTAATACATAGTTTTCTTTTTGTTTTGTTTTGCTTTAAAACCATCCAACCATGCAACCTGGGCTGACTCCAACTCTGTCTTCCCACCTCAGTGTCCAGAGTGCTGGGTTTACAGGCCTGTGTCCAATGTCATTCTTCTTTAAGAGATATAATCTATAACTATCAATAAAATGAAAACATGCTTCTGAGTTGGGATTGTTTCTAATCGATCTGGAATACTTTCAGTTATGTTTACGATTATAAACGTATAGTATTTTAAAATTGGTGCATGCCTGTAATCCCAGCTCTCAGGAGACTGGTGCAGAAGGAGTCCTATGAGTCTGAGGACAGGCTGAGGCATGGTGTGTTCTAGGTCAGCTTGAGCCAGAGTGAGCCTTTGTCTCCAAACAAAACAAATAAACCCTAAACCACCAAGCCAAAAAGACCTCCAGACCCGAACAAAACCCAATATATTCATTTTCAGAATTTATTCATTCATAAAATTCTTGATTGGAAAAAAGGTAAGAAGCTATATAACTACATAATTTTTAAATATTTTCCTGAGAGTTTTAAGTTTCAAGTTGACTTTTTCCTGAGAACAGTAATGATAATAGTTCAATAACAAGGCAGTTATTGGACTCCTACTATTTAATGAAATGATGACATTTATTGATCAGACCACCTTGTCTCCATGACTCATCTTTGTACCATATAATTTCAAAGCATTATCTCCACACTGTATGGACTCAGTAAGCTATTATTATGAATGCTTTGCAGATGGAGAAACTAAAGTTCAAAGAGTTGAAGTCCAGTTCGTACACTCATTATGTCTGTCTGTCTTTCTGTGTTTCTTAAATATTTATGAGTACACTGTAGCTGTCTTCAGACACACCAGAAGAGGGCATCGGATCCCATTACAGATGGTTGTGAACCACCATAGGGTTGCTGGGAATTGAACTCAGGACCTCTGGAAGAACAGTCAGTGTTCTTAGCTGCTGAGCCATCTCTCCAGCCCCAAGTTCAGTTCTTTTTGTTGCTTTTCAGTGCACTAAAGCTGCAAAGATTTGTTCATTATCTTGGGATGCATAAAGAGCATTATAGTTCAGCAGATATGTGCTAAGCGGCCATTTTACATCCATCTCGATCTTTCTGTTTATATATCCAGCTATCTATTTTATTTCTATTCATCCATATTTAACATCTATGTATCCTTCCATCTATGTATTTATCATCTATCTATCATCTACCATCCTGTGACGAGATTTCACCTATATCTTAAGGACTGGGCAGAGATTGCTTTAAGTAAAAGTTATGAGGAAAGTGATTGCAGACGGAAGCATTAAGTGAACAGATCCCTCAAGCTGAATTGTAGAGGCTAGGGATTAGAAAGGCACCAGTGGGCTGCTTTACACCGTCAGCTGTCATGCACTTAGCAGGTATACAATGTTTGCATTCAAAGAAAACACTTTTCGGTGAAGCAGTGGCAAGGGCTCAGATGTGAAGTGCTGAGCTGTGTGGTTCTAAGTGATCACATTGAGAATGGAAGGAGTCTGAGAGCCGCTCGGGAAAGGACCCGTACCATGTATTTGCTGCTGAATTGTGGGGATGGACTAGCAGCCTAGAGACCAGGATGGCTGGTTGTCAGGTCTGAAGAAGTAGACCGGGTAGATTCACCTGTTTTTAATCAAATCATAGGATTTACATAATTTTCAAAGTTTACTATTTATGAGTTACCATCAATTAAACAGGCTACAATGGTCAACTATATGATATGTTCTGGTTTCAGAGTTAAGTTGCAACATTCTGTGTTACCAGAATTTGTTATTGGGTATTCCTTATGTTGGAAAGTGAACCTTATAACCTCTTCATTTTTAGGACTATTTATGAATCCATTTGTAGTCTTTATCCCACATATAACTTGTGCTAACTAGGGATTCTTCTAGGTCACAGTGTAGTGAGCGTCCTAGTAGGGTTTCTGTTGCTGTTCCAAAACACCATGACTAGAAGCAAGTTGGAGAGGAAAGGGCGTTTACTTCTACGTTGTTGTCCATCACTAACAGAATCTGGAGGCAGGAACTGATGCAGAGCCATGGAGAAGTGTTGCTTTCTGCGATGCTTATCATGCCCTATTCAGCTGATTTCCTTGTAGAACCAAGGACCACTAACCTAGGGTTGGAGCCACCCACGGTGGGCTGGGACCTCCCCCATCAGTCACTAACTGAGAAAATGCCTTAGCAGGATCTTATAGAGGCATCTTCTCAATTGAGGTTCCCTCCTTTCAGACAACTCCAGCTTGTGTCAAGTCAACATAAAACTAGCCAGCACAGTGAGTAAAATAGTCTGTCGCAATCACATTGTCTTGTGTAATAGAGAAGGCAGGCATACACCAGATAGTCAAATTTGAAGTTACAGCTATGTCAAATGCTCTTACAAAAGGACTTGATGCTCTTTATTTTGAGGAAGAGTGTAATGTAGATGGGAAGACTGAAGATGGGTGAACCCAGTAAGGAGAGAGTTAGAATAGCCTATATGTGGGATGAGACTATCTGGAGTAGGGTAGTCAAGGTGAAGGCAGAAGCGTGTGAGAGGTGAGGGAGTTGACATCATTGTAAGCAGGATATCAGGCTAAATTCTAACTTCATTTACTTGATTCATATATGAATGCACATGTGCATAGAGCAATACAGACATGCCTTTTTCTTTCAGAACCTTTCCATTGTGCGTTTTCGATGGGTTCTGAGTCAATACAGTCAGTTTAGGTTTCATATTTCACAGCGGTGGTAATAGTGTAGAGTATGACAAAATACTTGGACTTTGGAGTCAGCATAGCTGAATTCAGGGTCTCTTGTTACATACTGGAGTACAGCCATATATATAGATATACAGTTGTGGAGAACAGCTTAGACACTGAGCATAGTAGAGCTGGCCTTATCTTTGTCATAAGGGTCAGGAGAGATACTGTGTGCCCAGGCTCCCCAGCATCCCTGGTGCAGTTTCTGTGATTGTTATTAGGATGTGTATTCTGAAGTCATCATGTGACTTTGGTGACAGTGTTTTAGTTGTATTGCTTTGGTATCTAACTTAACATTTTCTATTCATTATGGTCCTGAGATGACTTAGTGCGGGGTTCCCAGGCAAGTGTCCAATTGGTTTGTGATTACTTACCGGTTGTTAGAATGTATCATTCCTGTGAGCCTCATGAGTAGAGGAAGTAGTCAAACTGTTCTTAGGTCAACCCAGTTTCTACCTTTTCCTTGAAACCCAGGCTTAGGTTGCTAGCTGCTAACACTATCCCTTATTTGAGCTTTGTTATTGTGGATGTGCTTTCAGTATTTACTCGTACATAGATGCTTCTTTTTCTTTTTTTTAAAAGATTTGTTTCTTTATTTTACATATTTGAGTACTCTGTAGCTGTCTTCAGACACATCAGAAGAGGGCATCAGACCCCATTACAGATGGTTGTGAGCCACCATGTGGACGCTGGGAACCTGGGTCCTCTGGAAGAGCAGTCAGTGATCTCTTAACCATTGAGCCATCTCTCTAGCCTCATCATCTTTTTGTTTGTTTTGCTGATAAATTATCTCAGATGTGGTCATTGGTGGCCCCCAACCTTGTTCCCATTTCCTTTGGATATGTTCTCATCAGTTGTTGAGCATTTTCTTACACTTTTGCACTGTAAGATGTTCTGTGCTTATCTGGTCCAGTTTCTGCTGGAGATCTGGAATTAGCTATTTCACCATAAAGTCCTGGATTATTTACTGTGAGTTGATACTTAGAAACCAAGATCTGGACGTTGAATATGCTACTGGTATTTTTTCCCCAAATCTTTTAAATAGATCCTACACAGCCAGCCATCTGTTCTCTTTGAAAAAGAAATCATGGGTTCATAATAGAGTACTTTCTGTTCAAGTTCAGCATTGAAGAGTTCTCTTCACTTCTCCAGTTCTCCCTCTCCCTCTCTCTCTCGTTAATATATGTTGTTGTTGTTGTTATTATTATTATTTTACCATAGGGAGAATTGGGCTTCTCAACCGTATCAACATATCTGCTAATCTAGTCTATTCTGTAACACACACATAAGGTTTTAAGATTACTAGCTCATCATCGTACCCAACAACATATCTAGGAAACAAAGGCTACTTTGCCATTTTATGACCCTAGACTATGTTCTATTAAAGGTATTGTATTCAAAGTAATATTCTTAGTGTAAACTAGGTATCTAGTAAACTACTTTTTAATGGATTATAAAGTCAGTCATCTATAAAACTACTAAAGTAGACGTTATAATGTAAACTTTATCATAGTATGTAGTTATAGAGAATCCACAGCAGTTATATCCACTGAAGAACATGTAGTTTATAGTTGTTTTTTACCTTTGTAAGGACTCAAACTTGTGGGTATATTTCACAATTGCTGCAATATTATTTAAAATTAAGACTCATTAAAAAACCCAACAGTTTCTATGGGTAAGGCAAAGCAATTGAAACAATGTTATTCTTTGGAGAGATGACACAATTCAGGCATCACTCTTTAACAATGGATGCAATTGTTGAGGATACTAAGGCACTCCTGAGTGTTATGTGTAGTGTTTTCCTGCATTATGTTCAGAATAGAAAGCTGCGTTTGTGTGTCTTTGGTCTTTGTATCTGAACAGTGCAGTTGTAACTGTGTTTGTCCTGTGATACTGTCTGTGTGTGATGCTCTCACTGGGAACTATTTCTGCCCTGCAGTTCTTTGTATCCCTGTGAGATACATGACATTCATGGACCACATGTGCCTTTAGCATACAAGGCAGATGAACTCAGGAGCTGAGTTTCATGGCTTGAATTATTTCCTTACTGCTTTGCTTCTCAAATTCTCCGGTGAATGAGGGAGATATTTTGTGTTTAAATAGTATATTTAAACACCTGTGAAGTTTTTCTTGGTAAAAGTGACCAATAAAAGATGACTTGGGGGCCGGAGAGGTGGCTCAGCGGTTAAGACCACTGACTGCTCTTCCGAAGATCATGAGTTCAAATCCTAGCAACCACATGATGGCTCACAACCATCCGTAATGAGATCTGATGCCCTCTTCTGGGGTATGTGAAGACAGCTACAGTGTACTTACATGTAATAAATAAATAAATTTTTTTTTTTTTTTAAAAAAAAGAAAGATGACTTGGGAGTTTATCCATATTTCTTGCAAATTTCAAACTCAGTGTTTTATTTCATATAAAAATTTTATCTATCTGTCTGTCTGTCTGTCTGTCTATGAATGAGTGTTTTGCCTGAATGTTAATCTGTGCACTGCATGCATGCTTGGTGCCTTTGGAGGCCAGAATGTGGTGTTGGCTTCCTGGGATTAGAGTTATAGATGGTTGAGAGCTGCCATGTGGCTCCTGGGTCCTCTGCAAGAGCAGCCAGTGCTCTTAACCATTAAGCCATGTCCCCAGCCCCTCAGTGTATCTTATTTTAAATTTAGCCTTCTCCATTTGGTTTCTTGTTTCTGTTCGTGTGACCATTGTCCTCCTAGATGTCAGATCTTTGCGTTATTTAGGACCTGTCTTATGTGCGTGTACCTTCCTGACCCATTCAAGCTGTATTGTCGGTCCCACTGTTTCAGCTTTCTGCTGGCATCCCGTTTCTAACCCTTCATCAGTACTGTGGTCAGACCTTATCTATAGCCCTCTGATCTGTTAAAGCTCATCCCTGTGAAAAAGAGAAGATTGGATGGGATTAGGTAGGGTGTTTTAAAATATCAGCTGGAGGCTGGGTGTGGGGGCAGAGGCAGGTGGGCATCTTTGTGAGTTAGAGGCCAGCCTGGTCTACATAGCAAGTTTCCAGGACAGCCAGGATTACAGAGAGACCCTGTCTCAAAAACAAAAAACAAACAAACAAACAAAAAAACCCCCACCACCAACAAAACAACAAAACAAAACAACAAATCAAGAAACCAACCCAAAATCCAACAAAAGAAAAAGCAAACTAAACTCACACATGCACACGTACATACTAGCTGGGATTTCAAATCGAAGAATTAGTTTCTAAGGACTGACGCATGACCAGATTGGAAGTCATAGGGGAGAATTCTGGCTCCATATTACATGGTTTCTGGAGATTGAATTTAGGTACTCATACTTGACAGGCAAGCGGTTTATGAATGGAGCCATCTCCCTAGCCCACCATATACCATATTTCAAGGAAATGTAGTTGTTAAACACGAGCAAATATCCTGAAGTTAGCGTGAATCCTCTAGAACAGTTCACAGGACAATGAATAGTTTAAAACAGTATTGGCCTTTACGGCTCTAACTGCATTTTGGGTTTTGTACAGTGCTCATTAAGTACCTTGATCTGGAAGTGTGCAGTCACAGGCTAAGAAGTGTGGTTAGCGAGGGTGTTGCAAGGAGGGTTCATTTCTGTGGGTTAATGCTGGGTTCTTGATTTGTGATGCGTGAGTGTTAACCAGGAGGCAGATTGGGGATTTTGCAATCTGGGCGGGATCCACTTAAAGCCTTTTATACTTTAAGTATACATTTTCTTTTGCTGCTTTTCTACCAAGCATCATTGGTTAATCGAAATCACTGATGGGCTGGAGTGTATCACACAAGGACCAGTGATTGAGAGCTACTCTGATTTAACGCTGTCTAGTTATTAGATATTCAAAAGTTCCTTTTGAGTCTGGAGATTTGTGGACATTTTAGTTCTTATAATGTTGATTTTATGTGTAGATGGACTATTTAACAGCTTAGCAAGCTGCATTTTTATGTATACAATCTTCAAGTGTTTGTAGTTGAATTGATCAGAAGTTACTACGATCATGACATAACATTTATTAATCAAAACATAGTAAATACTAAGTATATTTTGAAGCTAAAATCAAGACAAGAAAGCTATCTTCAGATAGTCCAGATATTAGTAACTTTTTTTGAGTCAAGGTTTCTCTGTGAAGCCTTACGTGTCTTTTTAATGTTTCGAAGGAAAGACTACTTATTACTATTTTTTCTTTTTTAGGATTTATATTACTTGCATTTTACATATATGAGTGTTTGCCTATATGTATGTATGTTTACCGTGTGTGCCTGGTACCCTCAAAAGCAAGAAGAGAGCACTGGATCCCTGAACGTTGAGTTACAGGTGCTTGTGAGCTGCCATGTAGGTGCTAGGAATGCAACCCAGGTCCCCTGAAAGACTACAAGTGTCCAACTTAGCTGATGAGGCATCTCTCCAACCCCTAAGAACTCTTTTAAAAAGTATTTATTTGTATTTTATGTGTATGTGTGTGTCTGCTTGTCTGTATGTGTACCACATGCACATGGCTATAGAAGCCAGAAGAGGGTGTCAGAGTCCCAGGAGCTTGAGTTACAGATGGTTTGGAGCTGCCCAGTGTGGGTGCTGGGAGTTGAACCCGGGTCCTCTGCAAGAGCGGCAAGCGCTCCTAACCGCAGAGCCAGCTCTTCAGCTGCCTTATACATATTCTTCTAACAATGTTCAAGTAAGCCATTAGGTTCCTTTCAGCCGTGTGTCCCTGGCAGGGAGGTGTGAAGGTGACTTTGCGCATGACATGGACAGTGCAGCACAGGTGGCACCTGAGCCACAAGACAGGTGTGGGAAATGTTTTTCTGCTCTGGACTTAGATTCCTCTCTACTATTTGGATCTAAGATGATGTTTGAGTATTGCATTTCGTTTAGGTCATCATTATGAAAGAGTTGTGTATCAACAAAATGTTTTTAAGTGGAAGCTATGAGGAACCCTCACAGTATTTACTAGATGCATTCTTGGGGCAAAACTGTTCAATTCTTTTTGCTATTGGTCCGTCATTGTTTTCTAAGTTGTTCTGAGGATACAAGTCCTCCCTATCTTATCTTGTGTTTGGAATTTTTTTCTTTATTAAAATTTTAAAAAATTTTTGTCTTAGTGCCTTCAGCTTGTGCATTAACAATAAGAGAAGACAGCTGCTGTAGCTATTAGCACCCCTGCCTCTTTTGTGCTAAGCATGCTGGACTCTTAGGTGTCATTTAAGGAGGATTTACATTTTCTAGAATTTAAGCTTAGAGCATAAAAATAGCTGATTGGCAGGTGTGGGAGGGAGTAGAAGTGGGTGCAATGTGAGTGTCTGTGTAAATAAAAATCTGAGATGAAGAGAGAGCTTAGGAAGCAGAGATGTTAGCTGAGAAGGGATTGCTATTTATTAATATAGGCACACAAGGCATGAAGTGAAGAGATGGCTTCAGAGATAAGAGCATATACTGGTCTTTCGGAGGACTCAAGTTCTCTTCCCACCACCCACATTGGCTACCTCACAATCGCCTGGAGCTCCAGCTCCAGGAAGATCAGATGCTTCTGGCCTCCACAGGCTCCTGCACTCATGTGTGTGCATGCTCCCTCACCCCACTTATGATGATTAAAAAATAATAACATCATCTTTAAAAATACATGCTCAGAATGAATGAAAAACTTGGGGCAGACTTTACTATTAATTTTATTTAATGGTGTAACAAAAAACACATAAAAAACTCACAATGAGGGTTAGTGAGGTGGGCCAGTTGCTTGCTGTGCCAGCCTGATCTGAATCTGATCCCCAGAACCCACAGTAGAACTGACTCCAACCATTGTCCCATGACCCCTGTACACACACTCTGTGGCATGAGTGGGTCCCCTCACCTCTGGTGTTCTCCTCACCCACTCCCTCTCCCGTCCCCCTCTTCTCCCCTACAATATTAATAAATACAATTTAAGATTTCTGAAGCAACGTTTGTATTTCATTTTGCTACAGAATACCTGTTGGGGAAGGCCTATGGGCATGCGCACTATGACTGAGATGTATTTTGCAGTCATCCAGCAGTTGTGAGGTTGTTGTTATTTCGGATGCTTTTCCAGGCTGAGTTTGTAACATCAACTATATAGAATAGAAATCAGTCTGACACAGGGCCAGTCAGGCCGGGCATCACACACCAGAGGGAATGAAATACACTGGAAAGTGTCTGTTACCTAGGCTTTCTTGGCTAATGAAATAATTTCCCCCTTCTTGAAATCAGTGTTTTAAGTAGCCCAGGCCGGCCTTGAACTGCTAACCCAGGTGGCTTTTCTGCTTTAGCCTTCAGAGGCCGCTCTATAGGTGCATGAAGCTTGCACAAACCAGTTTAAATGAATTAATAAAAAAAAAACCAAAAACTTGTCCAGACAGGGTGGCACATGCCTGTCCTCCCAGTACTCAGAAGGGTGGTAAGTTCCAGGCTGGCCTGGCTTTCATTGTGGGACTCTATTGAAGCAAACAAAACCTAGGGAAGCTGCTGGGAAGGGAAGTGGGGAAGGCAAGAAAGTTCAGAATCTTACAGTAAGACAAATATTCAGTGTTTTCCTGAAAAAAGTGTGTGTGTGTGTGTGTGTGTGTGTGTGTGTGTGTGTGTACGCACCTTCACGGAAGACAACTTTGGGGATTTGGCCATAGGGCCTGGAGGTCAAATTTAGGCTTGTAGGTTTGCCCGGCAAGCACCTGTACTCACTCAGCTATCTCACTGGGCTTGTCCACCCTTATCTTAAGGTGAAACTACATTAGAGAATTAACAAAAGAGATCTCAGTAATTGTCTTTAGTCGTGCCTGCCTGCATGGAAAGCACCATGTGGAAACCAGGAGATGGTGCTGGATCCCTGGTAACAGCAGTTACAGATGGTGTGAGCCACCACAGGGGTGCTGAGAACAGCAGTTACAGATGGTGTGAGCCACCATGGAGGTGCTGAGAACAGCAGTTACAGATGGTGTGAGCCACCATGAGGTTGCTGAGAGCTGCTCCACACTAGCAGACAGTACTCTTAAGTGCTTGAGTCATGTCTCCAACTCCTGCCTAGAGTATTTTTAAGAAAAATAATCATAATAAAATGTTTAGAAAAATGAAAGAGTAGCTCTCAAGTTTTCTTACTTCAGAAGAGGGGGTTAGGAGAATGTTTTTGGAGGTGACACCCTGATTTTGGTCTCATAAAGTTATGTCTGTTTTCAAATCATGCATATTATAGGTATTAAGTATGTGCATATTTTGGTATATAAAAAAGAAAGAAACTAATCGCAATCCTCATCTTACATCAGGGCTAACCCATAGGGAGGTACACTCAGCACATCGGAAACCGCTTCAGTTGCTGTAGTAGACCTTTGAGGTTTTATGGGGTCCACTTAAATTGGGAACATGAATTTAGTTTGACCCTGTCAGCAAGATGGAGAAGTTGTCTCTGAGATGGCTGGACTCAGACAACTGTCTCCTTACAGCAGAAGCTGTTCAGCTATTGGGAAGTCTCCAGCTGCCCTAGGGCCTGGGACCTTGGACTTGGTTCCCCCTGTGATTAAATGGAGTCTGAAAGCACTTAGGACAAGTTCCTTTGCCGGTTCGTTCCCTACTGAGGTTAAGTAACACAGAACTGTTGTGTTTAGAGATTGGAACAGTTTATTTGTATATGAAAGCAAACTCTTTATTCAGTTAGTCTTAACAGGAGCATATCAAGAAGGATGCACATTTAAATATCTTAAATATTTTTACTTTAAAAATAGTCCATGCTCAACTATAATTTTTTTCTTAGGTTCTGATTATGTTTTTACTTTAAGAAGAAAAAGTTATTTCTAATAGTGTGCAATGCAAGCTTTAAAAAGAGCTAGTACAGAATTTTAAGACCAGTTAGTGAGAAATCAATGAAGGTCCTAAAGTACATGACACTAACTATACATCAGCTTCTGGTGTTCTGTTCTTCCCAGGTTCTGCCAGGGAGATTTTGGGAAATCCTCAGCAACTTTTATGTACATAGTGTTTAGCTTTTATTGTTCTTGATTTAATTCGGAACTCAGATTCTCTCCAATCCATTATTACTATCTATCTATCCATCTATCTATCTATCTATCTATCTATCTATCTATCTATCTATCTATTTGAGGCAGGTTCTCTCTGTGTAGTTCTGGTTATCCTAAACCTTACTATGTTGATCAAGCTGGCCTTGAACTCACAGAGATCTATGTCTACCTCTGCCTCCCATATGCCATCATGTCCAGCTCACATTAGTTTTGTCACCAACAGATGTACACAGTTTTGTAAAGCTGTAGTACACCAGCAGGCAAGGGCGGCCACACCTACTTGACAAGGTATTATCTCCCATTACGTGCCTTGTGTGGTTCCAGCCTAGGCTCTGATCATGGACTGTGTGGACCTGTCTTCAGAGGTTTTTCACAGCTTGCCTTTGCTTGTTTGAAGCTAAAGATTTTGTAGTTTGATTGCCAGGCTCGTGGTTTCCAGGTTCAAAGATGACTGAATAAGGATTCATTTTACCAGGTTTCAAAGTCAGCAAGGTGCTGGCGTGTGTGTGTGTGTGTGTGTGTGTGTGTGTGTGTGTTCATGCTTGTGCTTTTAGTTGGGTTTCTTATCAAAGTGGCTAAATACCAATCTTTTGCTCTATTCACATCCTGCAGGGTGGCCTGCAGCTCACTACCTAGCCCAGGCTAAATCCTGAACAGTGCTGCATCCTGACTTCAGGGTTCAAGATGGTTCTAACCACATTGGGTTACTGTCAGTTTTCTTCATTTTCCTTTTAAGTGTCTTTTCAGTGGCTTAAAGCCAGGTCTCTTTGACTCTCTAACACACAGAGCTGGTAGGAGTAGCCTCAGTCTGACACTGGAGCTTCCAGTGAGTGTCCTTTGAAACTGGCCCACCACCAGGATTTTTTGTTTGTTTGTTTGTTTTGGTTTTTCGAGACAGGGTTTCTCTGTATAGCCCTGGCTGTCCTGGAACTCACTCTATAGACCAGGCTGGCCTCGAGCTCAGAAATCCGCCTGCCTCTGCCTCTCAAGTGCTGGGATTAAAGGCATGCACCACCACTGCCTGGCCCACCACCAGGATTTATTATTTGCTTTTCAAAAGAACCTGAACCACTGTCAGCTAGTCCTGGACTTCATTCTTCCAGACAGACTCCCAGTGCTTTATAAGTTAGGGGTTTATTGATAGAAAAGCAGCTGTGACTTTTTAGTTTTTGAAAAAAAATGTATGCGTGTAGGTATTTTGCCTCCACCACATGTATGTAGCGCCGGCAGAGCCACAAGACAGCATCTGGTTAGAGATGCTTGTGAGCCACGCCCTGGGTGCTGGGATGTACACCTGGGTCCTCTGCTAGAGCAGCCAGGATTCTGCCGCACCCGCACCCGGGCACCCGTGGCATCCCATCGATACCACTTGGTCACAGGCCAGATTTACCCAAGCATTTTCTGGCATTTCCTTTATTATCACTACTTTCAGAGATCTTAGACCTTATTAATTTGGGCCATAGCTTGTGGCAGAACAAGGTAGAGCATGTGGTGAGCGAGGCGACTCATCTATCTCATGGTTTCGTTTTAGTTGGGGCGGTTTGGGTTGTACAGAGTTTAATGCCGAACCAGGTGTTATGCTTGCATTTTGTGTATTAACTTTTCATTTCAGCAGTTTGTCTTTGAGTAACTTTATTATACTTTTGTTTATTTATTTATTTTGCTTATATGTGTATAGTACATGTGTAGAGGTCACAGGAAAACTCTCAGAAATAATTTTTGATCATCAACAATGTGGATTCTGGGAGTCAAATTCAGGTTGTGGGGCTTGGTGGCAAACGCCTTTTACCTGTTCAACATCTCACTGATTTTGTTATTTTAAAAGAGACTTAGCTAAGCATTTTGCCTTCTGCCTGTAATCCCAGATGAGGCTGAAAGAGGAGGATTATGATTTTTTTTTTTAAAGAGTCATCTGGATGTCAACAATTTAAATAATAAAAATAAGTCACAAAGGTAGAGCTTTTATTTTGTAGAGATTTCCATGTAAAATATTATTGGCATTTTGTATGTGATTGACTTGCACCATTTGAATATATTATTACGGATTTGATTTTCTTCATTTTGAGAAGTGGTAACTCAGCCTTTTCCAGTCTCTCCTCCAGGCTGCTGTGCTGTTAGACAAACAAACCCCACAGAATCTGACTCTTTTGACACACAGCTGCTCCTGGTCTTCAAGGCCTGCGGACCCGCCCCTTTAAACCTTTAACTTCACGAACAGTTTTATGCTTCTCGTTCTGTTGACACATTTGCTTTAGCATGTTCCTTCTACCTTAGGGCTATGGTGTGTAGTCAATAGCTTTTAATTCATACCATGAAATAGTGCCAGTATTTTTTCCAGTAGATACTTGTGATCCCCAAAGCACAATGTCCTGTGTAGCAGTCTTTCCTTGAAGAGCAAAATGTGAGCTACTGTGGATGAACACAAACATTTCCTGTTGTAATTTGTTCATCTCTCAGATTGTATCAAGAGTCTCAACTTCCCTTCAGGTCACGTTCATTCTTACTTAAAACCAAAAGCACTTCAGTTGTCACTTTAAACCATTCTTCCTTTTAAATGCTTCAGTATTGAGATAGGAAGATAATATAGAAAATGTAACACTTTCAAAAGCAAAACAATTAGACACAGTACACGGAAGCAAGGACTACTTAATCAGTGTAAATGGAAGTTACTGAAGGCAGGCAGCATCTCAATAAGATTCCCAAGCAGCTTCTGTAATTACAGAGAAGCCTTGGGCGGTCTTGCAAGCTTTAAAGCGGAGCTATGCTCTCAGGCACTTTTTGAGTGCCTGAAGTGAATGCTTTCACTTGTGAGCTATTGGGGGCGTTATTGTTTGGCTTTATGTTAATTCTATTTTACATACTTTATATTATATGCTTTATGTACTTAAAATATTTATAGGCTATCATATTCTAGAAAACATATGAAATGAAAAAATTCCCTCCCCCCTCCCATCCTTCCCTCCTTCCTTTGTTTCTGACGAGGCCATGGTACTTTAGATTCAAACTCACTACACAACAAGACAAACGTGAACTTCTGATCCTCATGTCTTTCCCTCCAGAATGCTGGGATTCCAGATATGCACCACTGTGTTTATGCTGTGCTTGGAATTAAATCCACATTTTGTGCATTCTAGGCAAGCACTCAACCAGCTGAGCTGTAGCCTCAGCTTGTTTTGCTTATTTTCAGTTTAATTTATATTTGATAATTTAAGTAACTTCAGCAGTATGGTACCATCTAATATGTGTTGATTGCTTATTTTTTTCCTTTCAGTACATTGGATTTTCTGAAAGAATGGAATCAAGTGATGGCTTTTTCTTTCGAATTTGAATATGGAGGCTTCAGGAACCGATGAAGTTGACAAGCTGAAAACTAAATTTATATCTGCTTGGAACAATATGAAATATAGTAAGTATCGTGACTTAAGTATTGTGTAAACTTACTTGGGATTGAAATACTTTATTATGTCTAGAATAGTCATGGAATATGAAAGGAATGTACACAGTGCTGATAAGAATCTCTTGAAGACAGTGGAATATAATCATAAACCTTACTTAGAGACTCAAATATTCTATATTGAAATATGGGCGTGGTAGCATATACCTGTACATCCAACATTCTGGAGGTAGAGACAGGAGTTCAAGGCTAGCCTGGTCTGCAGCGTGAGTTATCTATAGTAAGCATATATCCTATATACTCCTAAGAGACCCCTTCAGTCCCAGTTCTTTTCCCTTTTGAGATAAGGTCTCATTTAACTTTAGTTGTCCCTAACTATCTGGCTCGGGTTAGTTTTGAACTCATGATCTTTCTCAGCCAGCTGAACACTAGGGTTCCATGTGAGTGGCCCCATGATCGATCGGTCATTCCTTTTTATATGATTATGTAATATTTCATTGGGTGGCTGTACCTGACATTTTGTTTGCTTTTTTCATCAGTTAATGTTGAGTCTCTGTGAATAGTGTTGGTGTGGATGCTCTTGTACAGATTTGTGTGTGTGTGTGACCACATCTTTAAGGCTGAGTCAGGACCAGCTGAGGAAACTTTAGTGCTGAGTCATACCGGGTAGTGGAATGGCTGAGAATAACTGTAACTTTCTGAAGAATTACCAAACTGCCTTCCAGAATGGCTGTGTCATTTCACATCCCTGCCAGTGCGTCTGAGGTCTGAGTTATCTGAGATCCCCGTCAGCTGATCAGCATGGTTTATCTCTGCTCCTTTCAGCCGGTTTCACTTACCATATGCCAGTCTGTACGCCAGTCTCACAGCATTGCCATATGTGCGGTTTGTCATCAAGTGTAGACTTGGAGGTTCAGTTTTCCAACCTTATGTTTCTTTTTCAAGGTTGCTTTGCTTGTTCTAGAACATTTGTGTTTCCATATCAATTTGATATTTTTTCTTCTGCTCAATCTAGTCCATTGATAATAGTTTCTATGTCATTGATTGAGAAAACGGATTCTACAAAGTGTCCTCTGTCTTCCACATGTGCTGTGGCATGCGTGTCCCACTCACATTTCCACACACAAACAATAAATAAGTAATACAGTAAGCAAAAAATCGTTATTTATGGCTCTTATCTGTTGGCTCCCTGCTTTTGTTTTGCTTGTTTTTTGATAGAGGGTCTATCTGTGCAGCCCTGGAACTCCCCATGTAGACCACCCTGGCCTCAAACTCACAGACCTCTGCCTATCTCTGCCCCCTGAGCACTGGGATTAAAGGTGCATGACACCACCCCTGGCTGTATAATTTTTAAAACATGGTATTTTTATTTCTTCTTTGGAAATTTTGTACATGTGCATAATATATTTTGATCCTAGTCACCTCCAGTCTCCCTCTCCAACTCTCTTTGGTTACTCATCTCTCCATCCCGCTGCCTTTTTTTGGTTTGTTTGTTTTTTTGTTAAATAATCCACTAAAGCCAGTTAGTGTTGTGTTGCCTGTATATACACAGCTGTGTATCCACTGGAGCATGGCCAACCTACGAGGAATCACTAAAAAACCATAACACAACCCTCTCGTAGCAGCTATAAACTCCTTAGCTAGGGGTGAGGGCTTGTGAGCCCCTCCATGCTGGAGTGGGGACCGCTGTGATCTTGTGAGATGTTGTGCCCGCAGCCACACCTGTTGTGAGGTCATGGGTGTGGTGGTTCTGCCATGTCTAAAAGATACTGTCTTGCCCTAGTCCTTCCCAGCTTCTTCTCTTATAGTCTTTCTGCTCTTTGTTAGTGTATTTCCTGGGTGTTTTGGGGAAGGTGTGTGTGTGTGCGCGCGCGCGCGTGTGCACGCGTGTGAAGGAAATTTATAAAATACTAGGTTTCATATGGCTTTTTCAAACATGTGTTAGTGCTAATTACTCCTTCTCCAAGCCTCCCACTTCCCATGGCTCTGTGTTTTTATATCTTCAGTTTCTTCCTGTCTGCCCCATAGTATCCTGATTCAGCATCAGGAAGCTAAAGCAAAGATAGATAAGGAGTTTCATATAATGAACGAATTTATAAAGAAAACTGGAAAGTGGTTAATTGAAACTAAATAGTTAAAAGAAAAAGTACAGTGTATGGGTTAATCTTTTAATGTGTTGAACCATGCAAGCTCCCATGTGCCTGTGGAAAAAGAGAAAAATGTCAGGGTCTTTTTGAGAAGCACTGGGCGGTCTTCCACACCAAGCATAGAGCAAATCAGTCCGCCTCGAGCTGTCGTGGGGAAGATAAGAGCAGAAGAGAATGTGTCCCGTGATTGATGTGTGACAGTGAAGCACTGTGACCCTAAGTTCTTGTTAGATGTGAGCTCTTGCAGTGCCTCAGGTCACATTCTCTTCCTCTTCTGAGGAAAGACTGGAGAGCGGCCAGTCAGAAGATGTAGGTGAAGAGTAAACCATAGGGAGGGAGATGGTGAGAAGTTTCCTTTTAAGGGTTGGTTTCTGTACTTGAGCCTGCTTTTACGGAGTTCTCAGAAACCTGTTGCTTTCTGGGAAAAGAGATGGCTGCTGTTATGGGGCTTTGATCTAATATTTGTAACGATAATATATGGGAAGCTCTAGTCCAGCTCCTGGTGTGCACACAGCAGATAAACACCCATGTCCTATTGGAGTTTAGAAGAGAACCAGGTCTAAGTGGAAAGGGGGGAAGATGTCCCCAAAGACGACTCTGAAAGGAGTAGAACTTATATAGACTGATATTCTGGGAGACACTTCTTATCACATGATAACGTGAGTCAAGTAGTGTAACCCAGTAGAGATGGAGAATAGGGTTCCAATTTGTACCCCAGTCTTCACTGAGACTGAGAGGTCTATGCTAAGTCTGATAAGTCGTAATAGTATGCATTAACACTTTTATTTATTTTTAAATTATTTTATATTTTTAATGTGTCTCTGAGTGTGGTTTTGTGCACCCGCAGGCCAGAAGAGGGCAATGGATCCCCTGAGTTGGGGTAACAGGCAGTTGAGAGCCATCTGACATGGGAGTGGGAGACCGAGCTTGAACCCTCTGTAAGGACAGCAACTGCTCTTAACCTCCGTGCTATTTCTCTGTCCCCTTGAGGGTGTGTGTGTGTGTGTGTGTGTGTGTGTGTGTGTGTGCACCGTGCACACATGTGGAAGTCAGAGGACAGCTGTGGGCCTTGTCTCCTCTTTTCACCATGTAGGTTCTGGGCTGAGGTCAGGCTTGGCAGTAGGCTTTCCATTGAGCTGTCTTGCTGGTCCAGTCAGATGCTTCTGAACAGAAAATCTGTCTAGTTAAGGCTGAGCCGCTGGGAGTTTAACTTGGTAGTGATAGGTGACATTTTGAGGAAGGGGAACTGTGAGCAGGGAAACTGTTTTGACACCTTATGGTAAATCAAGTGTAGCCCAACGAAGGCTGAGCAGTGTGTCTGAGTTCCTATCTGTCTCCTTGTTCAGCAGAGAACTTTTCTTGCATCATTGTAATTTTTAGTACATATTTTCCTTTATTTGTATAAAGTGCTTTAGGGAATATAAAAACCTAGTTTTAAACTTTTATTAATCACTCTGTATGATGTAAAGGCAGATAGTCTGTTAGACCCATGTTTGTCAACATTAATTCTGTCTATACATGCCCTTGTGTTTAGAAAACCATCCACTCTACTTTCTTTCTAGAGAGAATCTCTCTGTGTAGACCAAGTTGGCCTCAAATTTGTGGTTCTCCTGCCTCGGGCCCCCAAGTCCAGGTCTTACTGGCATATGCCGCTGTGACATGTTCAACCCCACCCTTAGCAGCACTGTAGGAGGACCATTGCTTTTCACCAGAGATTCAGAACAGTTCCTGCCATCATGGATGCCAAGGAGAACACCTCCTCTCTCTCCCATTGCTGACAGACTGGAAGGAAGAAACCTGATAATTAGTTTGTGACTTCAGTTGGGGCTTAGGACCGGGGATTGAAAGCCCAGATGAGAATGTCTGAGCGCCTTGTGCGCATCCAGACACTTACATCAGAGACTGATTTTACCAGGTGTACTATGTGCTTCCTCAAATTCCTCTCCAGGGGTTTTCAAGTACTTTTCACCTTTAAAATACCTGAGATGGAAGATAACTCAAAAAGTTGATAATCTTTGCTTCCTTGATGAGCAGAAGTTACTGGGGGAAACCGGAGTAGAGTTACTACCTTTCCAGTTTGTGTTGGGAGAGCATCATGACCTGTCAGAATAAACAGAATCACTGTTTTCCTCTTCCATGTTTTATAAGGAGGAGATTTGTAAAGAGGAGAGACTGACATTTATTTAAGCTAGCAAAGTTTATTTTTTAAAATTTAAATTTATCATCATCATCATCTTTAATTGTTTTTTACAGTCCAGTCATTATCCCCCTCCCAGTTAAATTTATTTGAACTAGCCTCTAATTTTGTTTCATTGTCTAAATAGTTTGTAACTTCTAAGCATGCATATTCATAGAGGTAATCATGCCTTGCAGTCAGCTAGGAAAGAGACACTGTAGGGCTTTTACTTTGGAATTTTAACCCTACAACCCTCTTCTCTCCCTGCAGGTTGGGTGTTGAAAACAAAGACATATTTTAGTAGAAATTCACCTGTTTTATTGCTTGGAAAATGTTATCATTTTAAATATGAAGGTAAGTGATAAACATGTAAAGCATTAAAAAACCTTTGAAGACTGATTGCTAAACGTCTTGTTATTTTATTTCCATATTGAACTGCCTTAGCATGTTAACCACCTACATATATGCTTGTGTTCTTTGTTAAGTTCCCTGGGAACTTGAGCTATGATGGTAAAGGGAAGGATCACCGCAGTGAGATCACCAAGCATCCGCTCCGGGGGCCACATTCCAGGCTCTCTATTGAAACTCCTACCAGTCAATTTTGGACTTTCCAGAACATTCCTCTGCACCTTCCTGCCCCATCCTTTGTTTCCCCCCTTGCTGGCGGGCTTCATGCCCCACTGCTTTCCTGCCACACACACTCCACATCCTCCTTGTTCCCCCTCATTGCTGCCCATCTGTTTTCTTCATAAATGGTGTCAGTATATTCCAGAGTTCCTGAGCAGTTGTGTTTTCATTTTCATTTGGATCTAGGAATTCTGAAAATTCCTTCCGTCTAGTGGAATAACCCTCTGTCATCGAAAAGTGTATATTGTTCAGTTTCTACCTATTTGTATAGGTTTGGTAGTTCTTGGTATTTCTTAGTATTGTGTAGTCAGCCTTGACTAAGCCTTCAGAATAATTAGTGATTTTCTTTCTTTTTTATGTTTGTTTGCTTCCTTCCCCCCACTTTTTATTGTGTGGTACCTTGAAATATTTCTCATTTTTCTTAAAGCTCTTGGGACAAAGTTCCTTCAGTACTGACAGTTTCCCCGTAGGATTTAGTGTTGTCTAGGTCTGAAGAGGTTAAGAAAAGACTTGACTTCTAGAGAGGAGATTGGAGCTCTGTATGTGTAGAATGAGACATGAGAGTCAGGAACTATTGTATCACATTTAAAACAAATACGAATGTCAAAAGGGCCTATTTAGACATATTGTAGTGCCATGTTTAATTTCCAGGTACTTTTATTTGTAACTAACTTCGAGTTCTGTATAATATTGAGAGAAAGCCATGTCAATGGAGGCTTGGAATTCATTTGTTTATTACCATCTGCTGAATATAGATGAAGGTTGAATGATTGGAATTTTTCAAAATGAGCAGAAGGGATGGGCGAAGGAAGAATGAAGACAGACTGCACTGTAAAACTCTCAGCCTTTCACATCCTCCAGAAAGGCTTCGGATGTTGCCTTCGTGGCATTGAGAGTTGTAGCTAGATGCATTTCTGTACTCGTGTGCCCACCCATCCAGGGCAGCCAGCATGATGCTTACTAGATCTGCTAATGCAGAGCAGTGTCTCTGGCTGCAGGGGAGAGGTGAAGTGGTTTCTCTGGGAATAACTGAGGAATGGTAGTTCACTACAAATAGTGTTCTGTGAATTATTGGGCAAACAATGGCTTTTTCATAGTAACTATGTTAGAGACAATCAGTTTGCAAAGGCATTTAAAACAATGTATGTAGGTAGCAACAAATTCTGGAAAATGGTATTTGAGCATAAAGGACATTTACATTTTAAACATTTTATATTCTTACTCTGTAGCTTATTAGTTTTGACTTATAATTTGAGGATAAATATTCATGACAATACAATGTGTACTTCATGTGACTATATACATTGTTACATATTGACAAGTCATGGCATCTTACTTGCTTGTCACTTTTCAAAGAGCTCGAATGTGTGTGTGTCTTGAGCCAACTAAGGTAAAAAGAGAAGATGTTTTAAATTACCCTCTTGTCCAAGAAGCAATTTTACAGGGGCCAGAGGGACACTGTTAATAGCAGTGTTACTGCTGATCCTGTATTGTTCCCCAGCATACAGACCACCTCTGGGTTCATTCTCACTTGTTCAGACAACGGAAGACATATAGTCCTCTTAAGTGAGACGACACAGTAGTGATTACCATTCTGTCCACTTGGCCACCTGTCTTTATACTATAGAACTTACATTTTAACCATTTTGTAGATGAAGGCAGGATGTTGCCTGCAGGATCAGGATATGCCATCGAAGAGCGTGTAATTGCGGGGAATGTGGACGAGTTCCGTAAGGATTTCATTTCTAGGATATGGCTGACCTACAGGGAAGAATTTCCTCAACTAGAAGCTTCAGCCTTGACGACAGACTGTGGCTGGGGCTGTACACTGCGGACCGGCCAGATGCTGTTGGCTCAAGGACTCATACTACATTTTCTTGGTAGAGGTAAATCGAGTCTCTCTGTTTCTGGCTGCTGCTGTTCTTACTCAGAGCGTCGGTTTGTATAGCACATCCACCTTGCTGAGGTCAAGATGTTCCATTGACCTAAGAACATCTGTTACATCTGTACAGAGCCGAGCCAAGCCAAACGTCTTACATGCACATGCTCCTGACTCTCCTTTGAAAACTGTAGATTCAACATGGCTATCTGGTCACCACAGTGAATTTACTTCACATTTTATCGTTTTGGTTGAATTCTCTAGAGTGCCGCAATAAGTTCATTAAGCCCTTAAGTTCATTAAGGCAGAAGAATTTTTACTGTTTTTTCTTTGTACATGTCAGTAGTATTTTGAAATTTTTATCATAAATTATCACATTTATCATAATTATCACTTATTATATTTATATATTATATCATTTAACAGTATATATTATATATTACATATTATGACATATATGTATTATGTCATATATAATATAATTATAGGTTAATTATTTTATATATAATATATACCAATATATTAAATAGAAATTATATATTATATAATATAATTATATATTTAATTAGCAGTATAAATATACAATTATACTATATCATTATATTTATAAATTATTTATATATTATCATACATAATCATTAATAATCTCTAATTCTCTGTATTAATAAAACTAAATTATTATTATTATTTTTTGAGACAGGCTCTCACTATGTAGCCTTAACTGGCCTAGAAATCACAATGTAGACTAGGCTGGCCTTGAGTTTTCATAGACCCACCTGGTTGTCTCTCGAGTGTTTGGATGTGCCACCACACCTGGTTATAATCCTTATATTAAAATTTTAGGCTTCTAGTTAATGAGAACATTATGTTTAGAGTTTTCAAAAGATTTATTAAAATAAATAAATATGGATGTGTCTGTGTGAAGGCCAGAAGATGTCAGATCCCCTGGGGTTGGAATTAGAGGCAGTTATAAGCTCCCTAACATAGGTGCTGGGCACTGAGCCTAATTCCTCTACAAGAACAGTAAGCTGTCTTAACTGCTGATCCATGTCTCTAGCCCCAGTGCTTAGACATTTATTTATTCATTCATTCATTCATTCATTCATTCATTTGAGACAGAAGTTCCCTGGCTGTCCTGGAAAACTCTCTACAGACCATGTGGCCTTGAATACAGAGATCTGCCTGTCTCTGCCTCCTGAGTCTTGGGATTAAAGGACTTATGCTTAGACTTTTAAACCCTCAGAAATCTCATTAATAGTCAACTTACTTATATTTACTTTCTAATGTCACTTCCCCATCAGTCACTTTTTTATAATGTATACATATATTTGTAAGAGAGCTTTGTTTTACCGTTTTCAGGATCTTTCGATCCTACTAAATATTATCAGATTTCTTTAGAGTGTTAGACAGTACCCCTATACTAGTAATTTTTCTACGGAGATGATTAACATTATTTAGCAAACAAGTTTGTGAGCAGTGTGACTAATACAAAGAAAAAGGTGGTTTTTTTTTTTTTAATTTTTAAATTTTTATACATTGGTGATTAATCTCAGGGCCTTGGCTTTATGCCACTAAACCAACTAAGACTCAGTTTAGACAAGTTTATTCCTGAGCAGACCTCTGAACGCACATCTTAATCTAAATGTAAAATGATTTGCTCCATTGATTCATAAGTAATGTTTGAAGATTGCTGCGTTATTAAACGGTAAATAATGGGTCCATTTGCTGTGTTTACATCTGACGTCTTCCCTGGCTCTGTTCATTAGGTTGTAATTTACTAGAGAACTGCTCTTATTCTCTAACAAATCACCATAGGATTCTGAAGGAAGATGTCTGGAGAATATCTTGAAGAAAAGATAGTTAAACAATATTTTTTTAAAAAAATATTAAAAATTTAAAACTATTTTAAAAGATACTGAAAGTTAAAATTTCAGCAGTTTTACTTCCTTTTCTTTTTAAAATGTTTAATCAAAATAAATCTCCTCCTTAAAGATATCTATTCAGAGTACTATAAATATTGATAAATACTTTCTATTTATTTATTTATTTTTTATTGTGCCTTTGGGAAGCCTAGAAGCCTGACAGACTGGCAGTAGAGTACAGGAGTCTTTTCTTTCAACTGAAGATTGACAAGAAGGAAGAAAGGAAGGAAGGGAAGGAGGAAGGGAGGGAAGGAGAGAGGAAGGGAGGAAGGGAGGAAGGAAGGGAGGGAGGGAGGGAAGAAGGGAGGAAGGAAGGGAGGGAGGGAAGGAGAGAGGAAGGGAGGAAGGGAGGAAGGAAGGGAGGGAGGGAGGAAGGGAGGGAGAGAGGAAGGGAAGGAGGGAGGGAGGAAGGGAGGGAGGGAGGAAGGAAGGAAGACCATATTGAAGGGCTGTCCATTTGTACTTGAGCTTATCAACTTTTCTGTTTTTGTAACTTTTCCTTAATTAGTGTAGTACATCCCAGTTTGGAAAAGTTAGAAATCATAGAATAGTTCTGAGACCACAGATCTAAGCATAGCACTGATGTTATCGTCCATACTGGTTTGCTGATATGTTTATTGTTTTAGTTTATAAGCACGTCTCTGGCCCAGTCTGGTCCAGAATGCTGTCCTGCCCTGAGCCCTGCCTGGGTCTCCTGAGCATAGCTCCCCCCCCCCTTCCCCTCTTTCTTCCTCTTTTGTTTCCCCTTCCTCCATTCTCCCTTCTGTCTTTCTTCCCTCTTCAGAACCGAGGGCTCTGAGCCTGTCAGACAAACACTAATCTACGCCCCCATCCCACTGTGTTTGTTTTTTTTCTGGAGGCAGGTTCTCCCTGTGTAGGCTAGGCTGGTCTCGATGCCCATTTGTCCTGCCTTAGCCTCACATGCGCTGGGCTTAGGGCCTTGAGTCACTGTGCTGGGCTTGCTAGACTTTTTTCTTTTCTTTGTTTTATTTTTGAAACAGGGTCTCACTGTGCATATCAGGCTAGCCTCGAGCTCACAGAGATCAGCCTTCCTCAGCTTCCCAAGTACTGGGATTAAAGGTGTGTGCCTCCATGCCTTGCCTACATTCATTCATTCATTCATTCATTCTCTCTCTCTCTCTCTCTCTCTCTCTCTCTTTCCCTCCCTCCGTCTTTTAAATTGAAGGATTTTTTTTGTTTGTTTTTTTTTTAAGATTTATTTATTTTATGTATATGAGTACACTGTCGCTCTCTTCAGACACACCAAAAGAGGGCATCAGAGTTCATTACAGATGGTTGTGAGCCACCATGTGGTGGCTGGGAATTGAACTCAGGACCTCTGGAAGAGCTGTCAGAGCTCTTAACCTCTGAGCCATCTCTCCAGTCCTTTTTTTCTCTTTCAAAGCAGCTTTTACAAGTGGTCAGCTCTGAAATCATATGCATACAAGTAACACTACATGTAATGAGCAGGTTATACTTAGATCTTTAGAAACACACACACACACACACACATACACACACACACACACAAAACGACATCAACAACTTAAAAATAAAAAAGAGGCCATGAATTTGAGGGAGAGCCAAGAACTGGTACAAGAGAGTGGTTGGAGGGAAGAAAGGGAAGGAGGGATTATGCAATTATATTTTAATTTCAAAAAAATTAAAAAAAATTATTAAAGTAGTTTATTGGGATATAACTATCTCATTTAAATTAATTTTATTAAGTAAATGTACTAATTTGAAGTGACCATTCAGTGGTTCTCTGAGTTCTGTAGCCGTCACAATATCCAATTTTAGAATATTTTTATTATTGCACAGAGAACTCTTTGGCAGCCATTCTCCCCTGTATGTCACCATTAGCAACTGTCACTCTGCCCCTGCACAGTCTTGAGTCTCTGTTTTGGTTCAATAACCTGTTTGGCTTTAAATGCTGCATATTTATTTAGTACAGTGGTCAAGGTCTGTCTGTTTGAAAAGTCTGAGTCTTGCTTTGGAATTACTATAGCTTGGACCTGGCCTGATGCACTGCATATTGAGAATTCAGACTCTGACTCATGGACTTCCAACACTGTCAAAAAGTTTACTGCATCATTGGAAGCATCCCTTTCAGGGGAAAGGGAACTCAGAACTCCAGCAGCTTCTCTGAAGGAAACATCTGGGAGGCATTCTGATGACCAAGCAGTACGGAACGAGATTTATCACAGGAAAATCATCTCTTGGTTTGGAGATTCCCCCGTGGCTGTCTTTGGCTTACATCGATTAATCGAGTTCGGGAAGAAGTCTGGGAAAAAAGCTGGCGACTGGTATGGACCAGCAGTGGTTGCTCACATTTTAAGGTATCATTGATTTTGACTCTTCTGTTTTGTGCTTAGAAATACCAACTTTGACAGTGAGTGTATACAGCCGAAGCTCGAAAGTCCAGCTATGTGAAAAACCTTCTGCTTTTTCTTTGCTAATGGGGTTGAAGACATAGGGACTACAGTTGCCTTTACCTACAGACAGTTTCCTGCTCTTGTTTATAGGTACAGATATCCAGGGTCTCTTTCTAAGTAGGTTCTCATTAGATGATTCTGTTGTATGTTCTGAAAGCTACCATCTCTTTCAACCTGGAGGTAGGAAGGCAGGCCATATTAGGTTTTTTTTTTAAATGTAACAAATTTATTGATGTCTAATGAGATGTCAGGAGCTAAAATTATTGTTTCAGCATTTCCATGCACACTTAAAATTCCTATAAATGGTACATAACGAAACAAACACTTATAAACTCATAATCACAAAAGCATAGTTTCTAACCTTCAAGATGTCCCCAGGCTCAATGTGCTTTCTTGTGGAGGCAAATGGTAAATATTTGGGGCTTAGTAGACCTACATGTTTCTGTTATTTATTATTCTTTTTTTCAATATTTGAACCTGCCAAAACTACTCTTAGCTTAAACAGACAGGTTGTATTTGGCCATTGTTATCTGGTGTTTCTTCTACACTAATATACAGAGGCTTACATAGTAAAGATATAGACAAGTTAAATATTTTAGTTGTCACATCTGCATGAACCCTTTTCAGATGCTGGGTTTTGTCACAACACACGTCACTGAGAACACTCTTGCTGAGAAGTGCCTTCTAGCTTGCAGTTTTGCTTACAGAATTCCGATGAGTTAACTTAGGAAAGTCATGTGCTCAGGTCAGATAGTTGTGTCTTGTTCCTCCGCTACTCCATGGTTCTAGGGCTCAAACCCAGGGCCTCCGGATGCTAGGCGAGTGCTCTCCCGCTGAGCTCTGTTCTAGCCCTTCAGACTGATTTTTGTAACTGAGAATGAACTGTTGTTCAAAGGGGGAGGGGAAAGTTGCCAAATGTCGTTGGGGTTGGAGACAAGCACCGTGATACCTCCTTTGTAGTGGATGTCTTACTGTGAAGCAAACCTTGAAGCAATGTGACTTGCTGCTTAGAAAGCATGCTGTGCAGCCGGAGAGCTGATGAAGAAAGGAAGTCCTTTGAGGGCTGGGAGATGGGTTTATACCCAGGGATTCTAAGTTATGTTTCTCAGCTTCATTTCAAGCCTTTGGGTAAATGCTCAGCTTTGGAAAGTGCAGCTGATAATGGACACTCTTCAGGTGACAGATGTGACAGCAGACATTCAGGGTACATAGGAAAGGCAGGGCAGCTGTGGGTTTTTTTTCCTTTGTAAACTAAATCTTTAGGTGACAACAGGAAATCTGAGGTAGGATTTTAAGGGTGTTTTTATTTCCCTAGAAAAGCAGTTGAAGAAGCAAGGCACCCGGATTTGCAAGGGTTAACTATTTATGTTGCCCAGGACTGTACAGGTATGGAGCGTGTGACATCGTAGCTGTGCATTATATTGTCTCAGACCCTTCATGTACACATAGCTCATCTCTTCCTGGTTATGTTATAAATGGTTATGAAGATGACAGTCAGAGATAATTCATTATTGTTCCCACATAACACCCCTCATGTCATAGGAATTAGTAGTTGTTGAATAAATGCCTTAATTGCTAATTTAAATATATTTGGCAGAAAAATGTTAAGCATTTAAAATGATTATTGTGCTCTTATTTTTCTCCCTAAGACAGGACATCACTATAAAGGCTGGTCAGGTCTTGACTTTATAATTCTAGTTCAAGCTACTCCATAGACCCTGTGTCCAGGGCTGAGGATGTATCAACACACTGGGTCTAACCTTTCTTACCTATCACCCCTGCAGGCATCCAGGGCTGAGTGTGTTATCAACACATCAGGTCTAACCTTCCTTTTTGGTTAGCCAGTTTAAGCCAGTTAAGATGACTCTTGCTTATAATCCTGGCCCAGGGAAGCCAGGGCAGGAAGGTCAGACATCTGAGGATAGACAATTTCCCTTGGAAGGATGTTTCTCTCTAGTGTGCCAGTAAATTATCTCATGGTGGTTTGGGGTCTTCTGTTGATACCCAGTATCTATAGTCAGCTTGAAACTAGAGAACAGAAATAGAGCCTCTATTTACTTCCTGCAATAAAATAAGCCCAATATGCTGTAAGCTAAGTTTTTGCAGAAAAGCTATTAAGAGGGCAAAATGAATGCTTTAGAAGAGTAAGGAATATGTCTGTCAGGTTTAGCATGAAGATATCTACAAACCTGGCAACCAATGAGGGCTCAGACTGTGGAAAGACTGGTCTGTATTTGGCATTTTGTATTTCTTAAAACATGTATTTATTGTGTGTGGGAGTCGTGGGCATGCCCAAGGCAGAGGACAACTTGCAGGAATTTGTTCTTGCCTCCCATCATTCTGGCGGTGGACCTCCGGTTGTCACGCTCGGGGGGGGGGGGGGGGGGCAGTGCCTTCCTGCTTAGGCAACATTTGACATCTAACCAATTAAACACTTTCTGACTTACCTTACACTTTTACTTGTCGTCAGTTTCCTGGCCAGAGCATGTGCCCAGGGAGACCAAGACTTGTGTTTTACTACCGTTGAGTTTCCAGGGGTGATGAGTATGAAATTTTGAACTTGTTGATCCTTTGCTAGTTATGGTGGAGACCAGGTGACCAGCCAGTGGGGGGGTGGGATTAGGGTAAGAATATTTACACAGTCGTCTTCATAACATTGAACACGTGTTCGTTGTGTTCCTCCCAGTTTACAATTCTGATGTAATTGATAAGCAGACTGATTCCGTGATGGCTGGAGATGCGAGCGAAAAGGCTGTGATTATTTTAGTTCCCGTTAGACTCGGTGGAGAAAGAACCAATACCGACTATCTGGAGTTTGTGAAGGTAAGAGGTAACCAGTTCTCTTTCTGTTTTTCTGTTCAAGGCAGCAGTACCTAATATAAAAAAATAGAGAAGAGTCGCAGTTTCTTTTCCACAAGTAAGTCATCTTGTGGATGACTACAGTTACACATCTGCCTAGCTTGGCATCAGGCATTTTAAATTTGAGCATTGAGAAGTCATATATGAGTCCGAAGGGCATCTTTCTATGACTGAGTGAAAAGCCTTTCAGTCTTTGTGCTAGTTGATGGCATGTAGGAACGAGGTTTGCAGTGTGGCCCCACTCTAGTATCCTTTTCTGATTAAGAATATATTCATCTTAGTTATTCTTAAAACTACTATTAAACCATGTCAAACTAACTGCTAAAACGGACTTTAAAAATGCTACTGTATTTCATAATCTGTTATTGTGACACTGTGGTGCCAGTGTGAAATTGATGGTGGACCCAGCTTCCCTTTCTTATGAACCAGTTTAAAGTCTCTTCAATCCCGTAGCTTATAGTTGTGTTTCTTGAACCAAAAGAACCTGTCTTGTTTAGGCACTAAGACATTCAGTTTTGAAGCAATACCTTTGCAATATTGAGTATTTGGTTACGTTTGTAGCTTTACTATTTCAGTTTTAATAAAATGACTTTTCTCCAGAATAAACTTTAGGGGGTTGAAGTTTGTTTTGACTTACAGTGCAGAGAGGTTCAGTCCTTATCCTACAGGTGACATGTAGCCCAGGATGGCTAAAAATGCTAACCTACACAAGATTAGAAGCTTACTTAAGACACTATGAGATTTTATTTTTCCTTTTCTTTTTGCTTTGGTAACTGGAATGCCTGGTCCTTTAGTGTGAACTTTGGTGATGACAGAGTTGTGTTAGTGTCACACAGAACAGATGTGGGTGTACATGGTACATGATCTTCTACTTGCACATCTGTGTGTCTTCCAAGCGCAGACAGTCCGATTTCAAAACCAGACAATGCATGTGCTTGTGGTGACACAAAGAGTGCAACCCATGTCGCCAATAAAGCTTTAAACAACCACTGCAGATGATAGGCGTTTAGTGTTACTTAGAAGACAGTAGTATTCTTACTTGATGGTTAAGGTTGCGTCCACTCCTCAGCTGTGTCTCCTGCACTGCCCACCATGCTTCACAGCTGGCTTCGCTTTGCACTACACCAGCAGCTGGGGTACAGAAGGACCCGGACCTTGTTTTCTACTTTCCTACCAGTTACTTTTTATGGTCAAAGTAAATATAGTCCCCAGTGTGTTACTGTGTCTTAGTCTTAGCATTGCTTTTATAGCGTCTCAAAGGAAAACAGAACTGAGGCCAGGGAGACAGATGACTTAGCCAGTCAATCCCATGAGGACCTGAGTTTGAACCCCACATGCCCACAGAAAGTTGGGCATGGTGGCATGTTCCTAAAACCCCAGTACCAGGGATGTGGACTCGGACTTGATGGCTAGGTAGCCTAGCCAATCAGTGAGTAAGGAACCTAGAACAATTCAAATATTATAAGGGTTTGTAAGCATAGACTACAACCATTAGTTATCAAAGAGATATATGTATTTATTGATAAGAAAATTGGTCATGGCATAATGAGTGCTAAAAAGATCAAGTAGCATGGGGCTGGAGAGATGGTTTAGTGGTTAAGAACACTTACTGCTCTAGCAGAGAACCCAGGTTCGGTTCCTAGCACCCACATCAAGTGGTTCACAATTTTCTGTACCTCCAGCCCCGTGAAGTCTAATGCCTTCCGGCTTTTGTAGGCACCTACATGGATATAGTGTACATAACTTACACAGGCATACATATACATGGAGATTTTTTTTAAATCCAGAAAAAGTAAGTAGCATATACAGTGTTTAGCCACATAAAAGTGTACTAGTAAATCTGTATATGTAACATTGGCAGATATGGAGGAGATATTCCCCCAAATTTTAGTAATAATGAGGTCTAAGCTAGGTGTGGTGGCACACACCTGTAATACCAGCATCTGGAAAAGCAGAGGGAGGGAGGTTAGTTCAGGGTCATTCTCAGCTATGTAGTAAGCTTGTGACTGTCCTGGACAGCATGAGACATTGTTTCAAAAATTGAAAAAAAATGATCCTTTGGGTATTCTAATTTTTTTGTGTTGTATATCATAAATAAATAAGTAAATATATTTTTAAGCAACCACACGTTATTCTTAAGAAAACAAATTAAATTAGAAAACACTTTATCTGACTTGGTTTATTTGTTAAAGGAAGAACACTGTCCTTACACAGATGTGTTAGTTACCCACCTCAGAGCTGTGACAAAATTCCTGACAGCTCATCTTGGCAGGAGTGTTGAGGTGTCTGGAGTGTGAGGTGTCTGTGGTGTGAGGTGTCAGGGGTGTGAGGTGTCTGTGGTGTGAGGTGTCAGGGGTGTGAGGTGTCTGTGGTGTGAGGTGTCTATGGTGTGAGGTGTCTGTGGTGTGAGGTATCGGGTGTGAGGTGTCAGGGGTGTGAGGTGTCTGTGGTGTGAGGTGTCAGGGGTGTGAGGTGTCTGTGGTGTGAGGTGTCTGTGGTGTGAGGTTATCAGGGGTGTGAGGTGTCTGTGGTGTGAGGTGTCTGTGGTGTGAGGTGTCTGTGGTGTGAGATGTCTGTGGTGTGAGGTATCAGGGATGTGAGGTGTCAAGGGTGTGAGGTGTCAGGGGTGTGAGGTGTCAAGGGTGTGAGGTATCAGGGATGTGAGGTGTCAGGGGTGTGAGGTGTCTAGAGTGTGAGGTGTCAGGGGTGTGAGGTGTCTGTGGTGTGAGGTGTCTGTAGTGTGAGGTGTCTGTGGTGTGAGGGGTCTGTGATGTGAGGGGTCTGTGATGTGAGGTATCAGGTGTGAGGTGTCAGGGGTGTGAGGTGTCTGGAGTGTGAGATGTCTGGAGTGTGAAGGAATGAGCAGCTGGAATCCCAAGTAAGAGTCTGATGACCTTCCCTGCCCTCTTCTAGGGAATGTTACGAGGTTGTGAGGGTCCCATTCAGGCGATGACAGCTAGTCTGATTTAAAGATAGAAAGGCTGTGTCATAGCAGGGGATAGACTCTTACAGCTGTAGAATACTGTTGTTTACCCTCATGATGGCTTGCCTGGTGGGAAGCTGCATGTTACTCACTGCCACCTCCTAGCCTCAAAAGACAACACCACATTTGTATATTATTAGCTTAGGAAAGATCAAAATCCAAGATTCAAAGGTTTGTTTGTTTGTTTGTTTGTTTTTGAGACAAATTTTGCTTCATAGCCCAGGCTAGCTTTGAACTGCTACTTTCTGCCTCAGTCTCTTGAGTACTAGGATGGTGTATACATACCACTGCGTTCACCTCCAAGTATGTTCTCTGATGAACGTGTAACAGCTTTTGCATTGTAACAAATGGTCATGAGCTGGACAGTATTAAGATGGGGAGATGGGAGCCATCTGAGTCTTTATTTAATCCTCTAGATCAGTGGATCTCAACATTCCTAATGCTGCGACCCTTTAATACAGTTCCTCATGTTGTGCTGACCCCCAACCATAAAATTATCTCCATTGCTACTTCATAACGTTAATTTTGCTACTATTATGAATTATAATATAAACATCCAATATGCAGGATGGTCTTCCACAACCCCGTGAAGAGGTCATTTGGCTCTCAAAGGGGTTGCGACCCACAGGTTGAGAAACACTGCTCTGGATCGTAGAGCATGCCCTCCTTAGGAGAAGAACAAGAGCTTTGCTCTGGTAGGACCTCCTGTGCTTTGTGATGTTACTCACTTTTTTCTGTGGCACACCGTGGCCTGTCCATGTTGTTGAGCGACATCCTGATAACAAGATTTGATGTGAATTAGTACTGAGTGGTGGAACGGAGAAGGGAGGCAGTTTAGAAGACAAGGGCCCCAGGACACGGAGCAGATGTAGAACAGTAGTAACTGTTGTCGAGAAGTTGGGACACTTGTAAGATGGGCAGTGCGGACTCGGCTCTCTCAGGTCCTTCCCACCTGCCTCCTGATCTAAATCTATTCATTTCCTTTGACAGGGTGTTTTAAGCCTGGAATACTGTGTAGGTATCATTGGCGGCAAACCTAAACAGTCTTACTACTTCGCTGGATTTCAAGGTCAGTGACTAAGTTTTAAATTGTTTTCTTTTAAAAGTGTTAAGCTATTATGAGATGGTTTGGAAACGAGATGGTTAATGGAGATCAATGAGTCCCTCATTCCATTGTCAGTCCCTTTCAGCCACTCGACTGGTCATTTGGTCCACAGCGTAACTGGATTCCTTAAAATGTGTGCTTGGTTTCTGTTATGGCACAAACAAAGCACAACTTACTGGTTTTCTTGAGCTCCAGCAGACCCCACTGCGTTCCAGCAGCTGCAGTTTACATATTTACCTTTTCCTGGTTTTTATCGGTGTAGTTGATAATAAAATGACAAGCAATATGTTCTTGCTGTCAGAACAGAGAAGGCAATGCATTTTTCATATGCAAACTGTAGAGTATAATTGTGTGTTTGTGAAAGTAATTTCATCACCAAAAATTAAATGACAGTCTCATCACTTTATAAAATTCTGCTTATACAAGCATATTTGATTATGCAAAGTTAATCTGTGCCACACAGACCCGTGTTTCCGTCCACGAGTCTCAGGCTGGCTGCCTGCTACACCTTGCCTTTTTTTTTCAGCTGCTCTACATAGAAATTGGATTGTAAGCAGTGTCATAATAAGGTGTTTTGTGAATTACTTGTCTTCTGTTTTGTCCTTGTAGATGACAGTTTGATTTACATGGATCCTCATTACTGCCAGTCTTTTGTAGATGTCAGCATAAAGGATTTCCCTCTCGAGGTACTGTACATAGGGAGCTGGTATTGTTCTCTTATTGTATGAAGCGGACTGTTATTTAGAGGTGTGCTAGGCAGCCATGCTTTTCCAGTATTACAATCATAAGTTAGTGTTTTGCTAGTCTGTAAAACCGTAGCCAACACTGGTCACAGGCTGCTGAAGTTTCATTTGTAATTTGCTGTCTTCTTCATTCATGTCTCTAACTCCATAGACACCTTGATTGTACCCAAATAAATGATCAAGGTTCTGAGTACTTCTGTAGCCAGCTGTCTAAGCAGCACCTAGAGAAGACTTTATAGGGTTAGATCTGTCCTGGAAGGAGAGGAGACAAAAAGACGGTTTCCCAAAGAAAAGCTGACAGCTTGGTGCAGAGCGGCAGGACAAGATCTTGGAGGCCTGCCTCTGCTTATATCTTCAGGGGTTTATTTTGATTTCTAGCCATCATTGAAGCTCATTTCATAGACTCTTCTCTCCATGTAGGTGGTCATTTTGTCATCCAATATTTTAGTCAGAGAAGTTTGAGTTCCAAAGCGAGACAGGTAACTCTTAAATCAGACCAGGACGATTTTGTTCAAGAATGGGCAAGGGCAGTGGTTATAAAGGGCAGGGCTGGCGCGAATGTGTTACACGTTGTGTTTCAGAAATGGCTTTGAGCTAATATTAACACTTAGTAGTATCCAAGGGGGTCTGTATGAAAACCAACTGCAAGATTAAAGTCTGGTTTAGAAATATGTATTATAAAACAGCCTAACCTCTTTTGTAGGTTACGTGTTCCCCAATTCATAGAATGTTGCATGTGAGCCTTAATAAACCTTAGGAGGTCTTCTGGGCAGCCGTGCCTATGCTGGCAAAGGCCTTACTCCTGCTAGGCAAGAGTGCTGCCACTGACCTCGGTCTCCAACCCTCAAATCTCACTTTCTGCTTTAGTCATATCACATGAAGATTTTAAACTGCCTTGCATTCCAGAGCACCCTTGCTTTGATATCTTGTATACACGCTACTGAAACTTTGTGACAGGCTGTAAATAACATTCATAATCTAAAATCTCTTTTATACTTTGTTAAAAATCATTTTTGTAGCCTGGCAGTGGTGGCGCACGCCTTTAATCCCAGCACTCGGGAGGCAGAGACAAGCGCATTTCTGAGTTTGAGGCCAGCCTGGTCTACAGAGTGAGTTCCAGGACAGCCAGGACTACACAGAGAAACCCTGTCTTGAATATACAAAAAAAAAAAAAAAAAAAAAAATCATTTTTGTAGTTTTTTTTTTTTAGTGGATGAAGAAATTTAAATCACAAACATTTTTATCCAACTCCATGTAAATAATTACTTGTAATCCTGATGTTTTTAATGAGTGATCTAAGTCTAACTGGATTGTGAAATTTGAAATACAGATTTAAACTAGAGAATATGTTTTAATATATCATTTGCTATTATTCTTACATTTTTAGAGTTGAACTTTTAACACTTTGAAATTAAATTATGCCAACCTCTTTCTTTCTGAACTGTCATTTATTAAATATTCTAGATGAAAGTCTGTAGATCTCTCTTGAACTCTTCTATGTGTCTCCGAATGCTTTGTTATGCATGTATTTAATTTTCATCTTTGTGATATTATCTCATAAATGTTAGGCTCTCTTGTTGACTTAGCGTGTGTAATTGAGTAGGATCTTCTTTGTCTTTAGTTATCCTCCTTGAGGTTTGTTTTTAGAGACAAGGTCTCTCTCTATAGCCCTGGCTGGCCTAGAACTTGCTATGTAGATCAGGGTGGAGATGCACTTGCCTCTGCCCCAGTCAGTGCCAGGATTAAAGGTGGGCATTACCATGCCCAGCTGAGGGCAGCTGTTAATGTATAAAACATGCGTATGGTTTTCCAAGGAGACAGTGGGGCTCAGAGGAGCAGTTTAACAACCTCAGAGAAGAGACAGTGGAAAAAGTAGAGGAGAGTGAGGAGAGCCTGGGTCCTCAGCACGAGCGCAGAGTGCGATGCAGGTTTTCATGGTCAGTGACCAGAATACGACAGATTCTTAGTTTTTACAATGGGAGGAGCATAATACACGTGTGCATTCATATGTAGGTATGTATTTATACATATGCCCATGTGTACATCTTACAAATATGATTTTATGTTCACATATGTTTTTGTGTACTCACATGAAATGTATATGCAATGTTTCTCCTGCTCAGCTTCAGCTCAGAGCTACCTGAGGGAATCTCAATTGGGGGGATTTTGTCAACCACCTTGACTTGCCAGCATGTATGTGGGACATTTTCTTGATTGCTCATTGACATAGGAAGACTGGGTGGTGTCATCCTTAGGCAGGAGGCCTTGGACTGTCTAAAGAGAGTTAGCTGAGCAGAAGCTAGGGAGTGAGGTAGTGAGCAGCCCTCCCCCATGGTTTCTGCTGTAAGCCCCTGCCTTGAGTTCTACCCTGGCATCCCACATTTACGAACTGTGATCCAAAAGCTGAAATAAGCTTCTTTCCAAGTTAGGTTTGGCCCTGCTGTTGTCAGGCGTCAGAACCCGGACTAGGACAATATTACACATATGTTATTAGTGAAGTAAGGTTTCCTAAATCAGACTCTCTGAGTTCTTATTTCATATACTTCCAGAATTATAATTCTTTAAGATGATATTTTAATTTTTTAGTACTATGTTTTGAGATGGGGTCTCACTGTGTCACCCTGGCTGGCCTAGAACTCACTTTGTAGACCAAGCTGGCCTTGAACTCACAGAGATCCACTGTCTTCTTCCAAGTGCTGAGATTATTGGAATGTGCTAACACTGCTGGCAGACACTAAGTTCTTAAAGGTAAGAAAGGCCCCATTAATGGGTATGTGTATCTGTTCCAATTCCTAGGGCCCCAATTCCAGCTATATGATAAGGATCATATAGTGGTGACTTGTTCAATCACCACTAATAAATGAAGAAAAATAGTGGCATTAAAGTTATTGGACAGACAGACAGGTGAGGAAGGTGAATTTGTCAGGCAAAGATACACTCTTTACGAATCACACATGTAAATTACGGTTAGCAGGCATGTTCTCTAACAAACATGTGAACTGCAGTTAGTAGGCATGTTCTCTAACATGTGAACTGCAGTTAGTAGGCATGTTCTCTAACAAACATGTGAGCTGCAGTTAGCAGGCATGTTCTCTTACTACTTAGGAAGCTTCATCTCAATCTCCAGAATAGCATAGGCACACCTAAATACAATTATTCTGGTGTCGTTTATCTATTTAGATAATAAAATCCATTATGCCAATAATTGTTATTCTTAGAGCATATATAAAGAGCATGAACCCGCAGTATCTCTTTTAGGAAATGAATTCCTTAATTAAACATGTAATCATGTCTGGAATGTAATAGGTGCCTAATAATTATTTGTTCAGGCAATGAATAAATGATGCATTAAAATGAAATAAATAGGAGTTGATTCTTTTTTTTTTTTTCCAGAAATATATTTCTTTGTTACAGAAGGAAATATACGTAGTTATTACTCCCTAAATTGTGTATGTAGGTAGAGGCTGCTATTACCAGACATCAGAATTTTAAAATTAAATTATACATGCCTCGCTTAAAGAGTTATCATAAAATGAACATAGCCTAGCAACACCACTTTGGAATATATTTAAAAGGCAGACTTATTTCACAATAAATAGAAATGATTCAGAATTTAAATTAATATTGTTTTGACTTCAGAATCTTAGGTAAACATAAAACAACATGACTTAAACATAGATGGATCTAAGGTGCCTTTCTGAGTCCTACTCCTCGAGTAGGGACAGCCACGAGCAGCTTCACTTTTGAGTGAAGTCAGAGACTTTAACTGTGGTTTGTGGGTAATTAACAAGTTCTTTGTAGACATCCAAAAAAGCCACCAGTTGCAGGTTAGTGTTTGTGGCTCTTATCTATGGAGATTGTGGTGGAACAGGAGAGGTAATCCGGTGCCACTGGGCCTTGTACAGACCTTTTGACTGTCTTCCTCAGAACTGTGCCGTGTACCCCAACACACTCCTCCAGATTGCAACCTATAGTTTTCTTAGCTCTTCTGTGCTTCAGATCTGTTTCTTAAAATAAAATAGTTAAAACCACATTAGGGAAAGCCCAATGAGACAGTGCTTGTATTGGATAGTGCCCGAGAGATCTACTTTAGCTAGCTTGGACCCCACTAATTAAAGAAAATTAGCTAAGCACTTTGTACAGGTCAGGGTTTGGTGCATGTTTACTGGCATGCTGTGGACTGTAACACAGAGCTGGCCTGCTCAGAAGGTATGTCCTTTGCAGGGCCCTAATGGGCGAGTTTCACCTGCCTCCTCTCATGCTCTGTATGGGAATGACCACTAGAAAAGAAAATTGGAAGAAAATTCAATTATGGGCCAATAATTTTATGCTCAGGAGGTAGAGGCTGGGGGGTTCCTGTGAGTTGGAGTCCAGCTTGGTTTACATTGCCAAGTCTATGTTAGCCAGGGCTACACAGTGACAACCTTATCAAAGAATAAATGAACAAAACCACAGGAATAACAAAATCAAACAAACAAACACTGCGAGGCTGACTGTATCAGTACAGGACATTTACACAAGCCTGTGGTTTGTGTGTTAGAGTATAAGAATAATCTTGTTAAGAGCTTTAGGAAGAACCTTCATACATCCACGTGCACACACAAGACTATAAAGAACCTTCCTCCACGTGCACACGCAAGGAGTTTGTTCCTTCTAATTCCAAACAACTGTGCTATGTCATGAATTTTTACATTTAAAAAAAGACTTGGTTTTTATTTGAGGTGCATTTTTATGAGTATGTGCATTTCATGTGTACAGTGCCCATGGAGTCCAGAAGGAGGCATTAGATCCCTTGGCACTGGAGTTACAGGCAGTTGGGAGCCACTTTGTAGGTGGTGGGTCCTCTGCAACAGTAGCCAGTATGCTTAACTACCAAGCCATCTCTCCAGCCCCCGAACACAACAGTTTTAATTCAGTCATCTGTTTATAGATATTTGGTTCCTTTCTCGCTTTGGCTATATGGATAAAACTGCTATGAATTTATAAACAATGAAGAATTTCTATAACTCAGACTCAACTCAGCCTTATAGGGATGGCTGGCTAACAGGGTTCTAGATTAGTCTATACATGCTGACTCTGGTGATCTGTGTTTCTTCCTTTTTTTGAATATTAGAAATGTATCCCATGTTTGATGAACTGGCTTTGTTTTGCCGAACAGCACAGTGTCATGAGGTAGAAGGTTTGGTTAAAAATATACAATGCTGGTTCTTGTGGTTTGCATCTCTATAGAGAGTGGTAAGGGCTAAAATGCTCCTTAGAAAATGTATTTAGTATATTTTGACAAAAGTCCATCAAGTTAAGGAAAATTAATTCCAAACTATTTTAAAAATTGCAGACATTCCACTGTCCATCTCCTAAAAAGATGTCATTTCGAAAAATGGATCCTAGCTGTACAATAGGATTTTACTGTCGAAATGTCCAGGACTTTGAACGGGCGTCTGAAGAAATCACTAAGGTACTTTATTAAAAGCACTATTCAATAATGTTTGTAAATTACATGATTTCTATTCCATAACAATAAATGTGTAAACAGTTACATGTACATACATGTAACTTGAATGCTACTAACTTCAGAGAGCCAGCGTTTGAGACAGATGGAGCCAGTGACTAGTTAAAAATGTTGTCCACTAGGTGGCAGTGTTGAAATAAAAATCCGGTCAACTGTGGCCGTGGGCAAGCAATTAGGTTACATCCTGTCTGAAGAGGATTTTAAAGGGCACTCCCTTAGGGGTAGGAAAAAAATTAATGAAGTATTTGATCAAGTCAAATTTCATTTCTTTTTAGTCCAAGTGGTTCTTTTATTTATTTTTTTAAAAGAGAAGTGATATTTTTGGGTTTCTTAGAACTGCTTTATTAAACGAAGTGTGTTTATCTTCCAGTAACTGTGTCTTGTCTGGTCTGGTCTATATAGGGGCTCATTGAAGTAGTTACTCAGCCAGCTACTTGCTACATTACATGTTTTTGGTACGTGGGCACTGCTGAACCACATACAGAGCTTTAATGTCTCCTGTATTCAGTACGTAACTGGATGGGTGTCTTTATTGGGGCCAGGAGTTACATAGGCTGCTCTTTCATGGTAAGTCAGAACAGACTAGAATCCCTGTGAGACACTTGGAGCTGGTACTCAGATGTAATAGGGATTTTGTAACTGTGTAACACCCAGTTGATCTTATTCGGTCAGGAAGGTAGACATAGTAGGTTAACATTTTACTTCAACAATGTAAAAATAGTATGAAAAGGTTAAATACAGTGTCTCAAATGGGAATTTTAGTTTACTTGACCTGCCCAAGAAAACAAAAGAAATTTAACAGGAATATGACAGAAAAAAATGTCACAAGGAGAGGGTGAGCCCCGTGAGCCCCTCCTCTGTCCATCTGCAGTCCTTACCTCCTCACCCTCCCTGGTGACAGGGAGGCCAGTGAGCAGAGCAGAGCATGGAGCTCTCATTGCTTCCTTCCCTGAAATCATGCTCGACAGTGTATTTTCTGGTTTGATACTCCTTTGTCTTCTAAAATACCATGTATGTCCTAAAATATATAAAACCAGGCAATCTAGTGATAGATGTTGATACTGATAAATATTTCCCACAGAAAGGTGAATTTCTCTGTTTTCTTTGGCTTAGTTTCTATTTGGATCAGAATAAGTGTGTTTGAAACAGGAGCACAGTCTACTCCTGTAGCCGAGGCAAACCAAAGCACTTACTGAGGAGTTGCATAATGACTTTCTGATCAAAAAATAGCTATTATGGCTTTCTTCACCAGAAAAGCAATTAGAATTATTGCTAATGTATCAGAGAAAAGGGAAAAGGGAACCGTGACGAGATGTCTTCTGGAAATATCGAGGATTTTTAAGAACCAGTAAACCATTCCTAAGCTAATGGCCATTGAGTGGTATCAAAGCTTGGCTTTGTCAATCACTGTTGCTTGGGCAGTTCTCCGGTAAGTACACCCCGAACACCAGAATTTGGCATTTCCAGCTAACCCGATTGTTTTCTGTATTTTTTTCTAATAGGATTTATTTTTTGTTTTCTCTTGTTGAAAACGAAGCTAGGCAGTCTAGAGTGTCATGTTTAGTTATAATGTTCTATGGGTGAATAGTCTCCGTATGCTATGTGATTAAAAAATGTTAATAAAAATTATTAAGGTAATTATCAGATGGAGCACAGTCTCCAGGTATGTACATAGCTACTATATACAAAGTGTAAAATGACTGAGATGGAATTCCTGCTTCAAATAAGACATAAAGCTTCTAGACTCGAGTAACATTTATGCTGAAGGAGGGGGATTACGACAAGCAGACATATATTACATTGAATATGATAAGCGTTCATATGAATCTAGAAATAAATTGATGAGGAAGAAAGTGAGCTGAACCCAGAGAGATGGCATATCCAAGTCAAAGTATTTTATTGTGATGGTGATATTTAAGCTGAGCCTGAAAGTGTACGCATAATTTCCACTGCTTAGTAAGACGGGAATGTACTTAAAGCCAAGGAAATGATCGGGGAGAAGGCCAAGAGAAGCGACACTATGGTGCACACCCATGCAGGGTCCACTTTGACGGAAGCCCAGTGAACACACTGGGCAGGGTCTCTGTCCTCTGACCATCTGAGCAGAACCCTGAAGGGTGTGCTCTGGAGACTTCTATTCTACCAAAGCAATCTTTTACACTAGACTTGGAAAACTACTTATAAATTAATCCAGGGTGTGATACCTTATATTTTCATGTGGCATTAAAGACAAACACACACACACACACACACACACACACACATATAAAACCTCCCTTCATATTAGGAAACATTGTGGATAGAGTGAGCATGGTTTCCTCTTTTCATTTATTTGTACAAAATTGTTTTAAGTTATAAATGATGAAAAGAAACGTGTTCATTAATCATGTAGAGGTAACATACATGGAAAGCAGTGAAGGCCAAGTAAGAGTGTCTGCAGCTTAGGAAACACTGCGCTAGGAAGTAGTACAGCCTGAATGACACTAGACACGTACGTTGACATAATATTGTAGAGAAGTGTGAATGTCAGGCTGGAGCAGCACATTAATAATGTATTTCATGCCATTAAAATTTAAATTTCAGGCATATAGACATATGAAGAAAAATGCCTGTATTCTAGCACCGAGCTTATGAAAAATTACACATATACTATAATTGGTTATAAATCCAGTGTAAGTGGCTCTTTCCCCAGCTGCATTCCTTTTCTTCCTTGTTTCTGGTAACTTACATATTGTGTCAGTCCATCACTCCCATTTTGATACATCTATAAACATCATATGCTACTTTGTATGTTACCTAGGATCTCAGTCTTTATTTTGTTGATGGTCATTTAGTTCGTTTCTAAGGACCTAAAATTGTTTATTTCAAGTTTTAGTTACAAATAATATTCTATTGTATTTTCTTTTTTAAAGTTATTTATTTATTTGTTTGTTTTTAAAGACAGGGTTTCTTTATGTAGCCCTGGCAGTCCTTGAACTAGCTCTGTAGACCAGGCTGGCCTTGGCTCACAGAGATCTGCCTGTCTCTGCCTCCTAAGTGCTGGGATTAAAGGCATGCACCACCACCTCCTGGCCAGAGCTATTTATTTTGTCTGTGTGGATATTTTACCTGCAAGTATATTACATGTACTGCAGTGCCTATGAAGGCCAGAAGAGGGCATCAGATCCCCCTGGGAATGAAGTTGCAGATGGAGCTCCTGTCTGGGTGCTAGGGATTGAACCCAGGTTCTGTGCAAGTGCTTTGATCACTGAGCCATCTGTTCAGCCTTAAAAATAGTGTTTTAAAGAATATTCTTGTGCATATCTAATTCTTCGCAACTGCATTAGATATACTCTGTACATCAGAGTAGAAATGCTGGGTGTAGGGGTCTGTAGTTCTGTTTGCCTCCTGTGGTCAAATGCTGTCCAGAGTGATCCCAAAAGCAGTATGCAAGAATTCCAAATGCCTCATGTGATGTCCCTTGAGACTGTCTGACTGAAAATTTATAAACAGTCTACTAGATAATAGTATCAGTTTGTATTTTAATCTGTATTTCTCTGATTGATAGTGACATTGACCACCTAGATGATGGTGAATTCATCTAGTCAAGAGTCATTTGAATGCTTTACACCTCCTGTTCTACAGAACTCCTCAAAGTCCATGATGCCTTTGATCTAACCTCATTCTTTTCCTCTTCCTGGTCTAACGGGAATTTAACACCCAGTCCCCCTTGCACAGTCAGTTTGCTGAAGATGAATTTGCAGCAGCTGCTGACTTCTCAAGACTTGATGGAGTAGCTCTCCTTGGCCCTGTCTCTGGTCTTTCTGTCATCCACTGTCCCTCCTCCCTTTCCTCCCTTATGTTTTTTATGCCCTTTATTTTCCTACATGCTTTTTAACTTATTATTGAAAGCTAAATGATCGCTATGGTTCATATCTGAGGTGTTCCTCACAGGCTCATGTACATGTACACCTGATCCTCAGCTGGTGACAGGGTTGGTAGCAGAGGTTACAGAAGCTTTAGGGGAAAGCTTTCTTGGCTTGGGGGTGGGGGGAGCGTCACCAGGGGCGGGAGGCTGCAGGGGTTACAATTCCATCCTGTTTCTGGCCCCATGCTTTTTCCTGGTCCAATCTCCTCATACACCTCTGCCACCAGGAGCCAAGCTGTTTATACCTCTACACCTTCCTGCCATGATGAAACCAGGAACCCAAATCAGTCTTACGATGTGTCTTAGTTAGGGTTTTACTGCTGTGAAGAGACACCATGACCAAGGCAACTCTTATAAGGACAACACTTCATTAGAGCTGGCTTACAGGTTCAGCCCATTATCATCATCAAGGCAGGAGCATGGCAGCATCCAGGCAGGCATGGTGTAGGAGTAGCTGAGAGTTCTACATCTTCATCTGAAGGCTGCTAGGAGAAGACTGGCTCCCATGTGGTTAGGAGGAGGGTCTCATTGCCCACCCCCACAGTGACATATTTCCTCCAACAAGGCCACACCTCCTGACAGTGCCATCTCTGGGCCACGCACATTCAAACCACAACACAGTGCATTGGCCAGCTGTTGGTCACAAGCGATGAGTCATGTCAAGACGATCAGGATGCTGGGCCATCACAATGGCTCAGTAGATAAGGGAGCCTGCTGCCAGGTCTGACGTGGGCTAAGTTCCCACCTGCAAGGATAAAATTCTCTGTTTCTTCTTTATATTTTTTTGCTCTTAGTTTTATATATTTTGTGGCAATATCATTAATTTATGTACAACTATGATTATTAGGTCTTACTCTTCAATTGAATCTACTGATTGACTAAATTTTTTTCTATTGACTGATTATAATTTTTATTAGATTTATTTATTTTATCTTATGTGTGACTGTTTTGGCTGCATGATGTCTGTTTCCCCTGGACATGTTTGGTGCCTGAGAAGATCAGAAGAGGGCATCAGATTCCCTGGAACTGAAGTTACAGATGGCTGTGAGCCCCCATATGGGTACTGGGATTCAAACCTGGGTCCTCTGGAAGAGCAGCAAATGCTCTAAACCACTAAGCCATCTCTTTAGCTTCTGGATTTATTCATTCATTCATTTATTCATTTTTGTTTTTGTTTTTGTTTTTTTAGACAGATCCTGATGAAACTCCAGCTGGCTTTGAAGCTATGTAGCTGAGGCTAGGCTAGTATTTATTCTTTCCCTCTCTTTCTCCCCCTCCCTGTCCCTTTCTCTCTCCTCCCTCTTCCTCCTACCCTCCCTCTCTCAAATTATTATATTTATTATTTATGTAAGTTTATTTGTGTGTGTGTGTGTGTGTGTGTGTGTGTCCATGTGTAGGTCAGAAGACAACTTGTAGGGGTCAGTTCATCCTTTCTCCCATATGGATTTCCACAACCTAACTCACTGTCAGACTTGGCTGCAGGCCCCCTTACCCACTGAGCCACCTTGAAGGCCCAAGTCTCTGACTCTCTCACTTCTGCATCACAAGCGTTGGGATTACAGGTCTGCACCACCTCTCCTGGCCCAACTGAATTATTTACAATTATATAATTACAATTGCTTCCTCTGTCACTGGTAGCATTTCCTGCCTTATGTTCTGTTTCTGTGCTTCACTGTCCAGAATCTGAGTCTTGTAGGATTCTGGATTCCTTGTGCTGTAGTGAGTGGTGCCTTCCTGATGCCTCGGTTCCTTCTTTCTCATACTGCTTCTGTCTGGGGTCATTTTGTGTCGCTCTAAATTGTTTCCATGGTTAGTTCTTGTAGTGCTTTTTGTTGATGAACAAATACTGTTTTTGTTTGTTAAGTCTTTATTTTGCATCCATTTAAAAGTGACAGAGTTCTTAAAGAAGAGTTGAAAATGTCATACAGTTAACTTTGCCCTGGAACCATGGGAGAGTTAATTGCTAGCACGATGCCCCATTATGTTGAAGGATTGAGCGTGCACTTCTTACAAACAAGGACCTTCTCCTGCGTGAGCTCAGTTCAGCTGTTCAAATCAGGGAAGTGATGCTGTTTATCATGTGAGCGTCTGGGCTTTAGAAGGTACCACCTGGAATCTATGTGTCTTGAATCTGCTTTAATCTAGAGGAGTTTACCATCTTCCGTGGCTCTCACTTTATGGTGTACTTTTAAACATGACCAGATTTGCTTAAAAAAAAAAAAATCCAAACAAAAAAATAAGACATGTTTGGTAATTTTATAGCTTGTCCCCAATGGTGGGTTTACATGGTGTTTCCTCATGATTTTTGGGTCCCCCTGTCAGGTCTTACATCTGTCAGGTTACGTGTATGTATCAGGTGACGCAGAATACTGTCTTCCTACTGAATTTTAGTGGCTAGCACATGATTTCAATTTGTCCCTTTGCTGGTACCTACCTTAGGTGATGTCTTCTGCCTCAGTGCACTTAGTAGGCCAGAGACACACTGCCCCTGCCCTGTGTGGAAGTGTGTTTTGCCCAACCCCACCTACTGGCTTCAGAAGTGAATTGCTTTGGAGGTATTTTCATGGGACCTAGGGTTCTTTCTGTTTCAGCCTCTGGCATCACTCCACCCTACCAGGTTCTCCATCTTTACAACGTACTCTTCTCGATTGCTTCCAGAAGCTTTTCAGTGGTGCTTTTATCTATTTTACCTATCCTTACGGTTGCTCTTGGTGATGGAGTTATTTGCTACATGATGTTTTACCAGGCCTTTCTAACAAGGGTATTTATAAAGTGGCTTTTAGCTATTTTTTTAAAGCGGTAAGACTTGACTATAAAATAAAAAGATCCATTTTAAAAATCGTAAAATTATTTTTATTTTTTTATTTCACTAGAATTCTGCCACAGGTACTATGTGTAGAAGGAGACCTGTTACGTTTTATCTGCTACCCATCCAAAGGAATGTGGACACTAAAATAAATTATAAAAGTACTAAAGCCAAGCAGAACAATTGAGAGGGAATTTGGTTGTCCTATAAATCAGCAACACCATCTTTGCGGTCCCTGCCCTCACACTGGGTCTTTCTCCACCTCACCCCCTGTGTGTGCTGCACAGGCATCTCCCACTCAGTGTGTGATTTAAGTGGTACCTGATGACCTGTCCCATCACTCTGGCCCATCACGACCCCTTCCTTGAAATGTCTGCTCTAGTTTCTTAACAGTCACCTTGCTACAGTCTGTTGTCACCACAGCCACCGCAGTGGGTTTATTTAATGTGTGATTAAGGGGCTGGAGAGACAGGTTAAGAACACCAGCTGCTCTTCTAGAGGAACTGGGTCTGAGCCCCAACACCCATGAGGTGGCTCACAACCCTTTGAACTCCAGTTCCGAGGGATCTGATGTCGTCTTCTGGCCTCCATGGCCACTGTGTGCACACAATGCACAGACAGACAGACAGACATGCGAAATACCCATTCTTATAAAATTACTTCTCATTCATACCTTCATAGTTTCTTTCCAACCTCTTCAGAGTCAACACTCAAACCTGTACTAACTCATAAGGCTTTATGGGGCTCAGGAGGGATCCCCGCTTCTTCCCCCACCTGCCCCGGACCTCACCTTCTGCCCTCTGCTCCCAGCTCCCTTGTCCAACCACAGCTGACCAACCTCTCCCTGCTCCTGCTTTGCTCTGTGTGTAGAATTCCCTCTCAACAGATGCAGATGTGCTTATGTTCCTTCCTTTGCCTCTTCCAGGTCTTTATTTATGCTCTCTGCTTAGAATTCTAGCTGTCTGTGTGCAGTCACCTCCTTCCTGCTTTGTCTCTTACTGCCTGTCATTCATTTTACACGCGTGTAGCTCATCTGTGTGCATTTTGCTGCTTCAGGTTCACACATGCCTTTTCCACTGCAGTGTTACCTTGGCAAAGTTATGGAGAGTTTATAGTTGAATTACCAGTGCTAAGGAATCTTACCACACTCTAGGGGTCAGTAAATATTTGTTGAATGAAAGACGAATTAAAGAGGTTTTGTTCAAAGTTTTTCTTATAAGTTATCAAGAGCTGAATGATTGTGCTATAGAGAGTCTGCGGTATATGGTCACCCATTCCAGTGTTATTTTCCTTAAATTGCTGTGGTCTTATCTTAACATTTACAATGTCTATTGATTTAGAACTATTAGTATGTATAACTCAAAATACACTTTTTAAAAAGCTAATTTCTATATGTAATTATGTATATGTATATGTGAGGGTAATATGTACATATCTTAAAAATCTGTTGATTGTGCCAAGTTTCTCCATTCAGGAACAAAGTGATGACCGGTGTGGGGTTAAAACCAAGCTTGGCTGACTCTCGCCCTCCCACTCCTGTTTCCCTGGGGCCCCATCCCTCCCCCTTGTGTGTTTCCACCTCTTTCCTGGGAATGATGAACCCAACTTCAAATTATCTGTCTTTCCTCTTCTCTTCTGCTCTGGAGGCCTGCACTTCTGTTTCCTGTAGGGAGTTGGCTGTTGACACGTTTGATGTTGTTGTAACTTGTCCCCGGAATGGGAATATCTTTCTTTGAAAGTTCTCAGGTTTGAATTCTAACTGCTACAACCTAAGATCTGATATGCTGTGCATCTGTGACCGTACTCTTTGCCTCTCTGATATGCTGTGTATTTCTCTAGTTGGTGCCGCCTGTAATACCATTCTGAAGACTGAGACAAAGTCAGAAGGTTTATGAAGTGTACTCGGCCTGGTTTACTGTTTTTCTGTATGTCAGCCACAGTGTTGACTTCACACATCCACATTTGGGATCCTGTTCATTGGGCGTCCTTAAATTCTTTCTGTTAAGGAGTTTTTCTTGAAATTGAGAAAATAATTTCATTTCATCTTGTTTGTTCTGTTTGTGTGTGTGTGTGTGTGTGTGTGTGTGTGTGTGTGTGTGTGTTGTCTCTTTGCATCTGTATCCTGTTTCTCTCTGAGTTCTACAGGGCAGACCTGAGGGCTCTGTAGCTTCTGCTAACACACCTGCTTAGCCTGTGGACTTAGCTCGCACCCACTCTGCCCCACTGTCCTGGAAACGGTGTAATGGGGGTATATTTGTATTTTCTCTCACAGACCCTTTTAAAACAATTGTTCCCAACCTGATTATCAAATAAGATATTCCTTTTGTTGGCAAGCATATTACCTGATAGTGTTACAGTTTGAGGCCAGACACACACACACACACACACACACACACACACACAAACAAGAATATTAAGAAACTAATCACTGTGGCTGGATAGATGGCTTAGTATTTAAGAGCACTGGCTTTGCTTCCACAGGACCTGGGTTCCATTCCCCACATCAACATGGCGACTTAAAATTGTCTGTAACTCCAGTTCCAGGAGATCCGGCACTCTCTTCTGCTTCAAGGGATCCTGCTTGCATATGAGGCACATAACTCAAAGAAGCAGATGCACACACACAAGTAAATGATAAATCAATAAAAACTAAAAAAAGAAATTATTTCATTATAGAATAGAGGTTAACACAAAAAAATTCTATGTCTAGTTATCTTTCAGTTTCAGAAGAAAGTTCCATTCATGGATTTTGAGATCAGAGAGGCAATTCAATGCATTTCTAGTGTTTGTTGAGTTCCTTGCTGAGCATCCCTCTAATTGAATGTTCTGCTGAGGATGCAGTCTTTGGTCCATCTGCTGACTGGGCTGGTTGCCTTAGTGTCTTTCGTGTGTCTCAGCCTGGCCCTTTCCGACCACGGGCCCTGAAGATGTGCTTAGCACATGACCTTGCTTGGTTTTTACCACATGCCCCTCATCTGTGAGTGGCACACAAGCATTGGGTACTTGTTAATCCCCATCTCTTCCTCCCAAACCCCCTTTTTTTCTTTTAAAAGAAGGATCCCGATTTCATTTATGGTGTTAATGCACCCACTCACTCAAGTTCCTGGGGTCTCAGTCATGCAGATACACTTGGGTGGTGAAGCCGGTGGCTGTGGACTTAGATTTTCAGGGATGTTTCACTGATGAAATGGGATTTAGATGCAATGTTGTTTCTCTCCTATTCGCTTCCCCTACCCTGAAGGCAAACGAAACGTGGGGCATTAGTAATCTTACTGTAATTAGGATAGGGAGGCTGGGGGATTATAGAGACTGTCTTTTAATGTCAACTAAACAATCCAAATTTAGTCTTTTTTTTTTTTAAAGACTTATTTATTATTATATGTAAGCACACGGTAGCTGTCTTCAGACACACCAGAAGAGGGGGTCAGATCTCATTAGGGATGGTTGTGAGCCACCATGTGGTTGCTAGGATTTGAACTCAGGACCTTTGGAAGAGCAGTCAGTGCTTTTAACCGCTGAGCCATCTCTCCAGCCCCCCCCCAAGACTTCTTATTGATAAAGAAAGTCCCTATTATTTAAAACCCTTGTTAATTGCTTTCTTTGTTTAAATTTGTCATTTGCACCAACTCCACTACTAATTAATATAAAAGATGTCACTATTGATATTGATAGAAATTCTTGAAGGGAGCTAATTTGGGGAGAAAGAAGTTGCTTTGCTCTATTATGATTGATTTGACCTGGTGTTAGAGTGAGCCTTCATTTGCTGCTGAAGGCTGATAGAGCATTAGTTCTATCAGAATGAAGCAAGCTACCATGGTTGAAACCTGGCTTTATCAGCTCCCTGTAACCTCGGAACCATAGAGAAGCCACCTGACCCTCCAGGACTCATCTGCACACAGTGGGTGGTAACAATGCCTGCAGAGATAGCTGAAGTTGAGGCAGATAATATACATTTTTAAAGATTTATTTATTATGCATATAATGTTCTGCCTGCCTGTATGCCTGCACGCCACCAGAAGAGGGCACCACATCCCATTACAGAGGGTTGTGAGGCGCCACATAGTCGCTGGGAATTGAACTCAGGACTTCTAGAAGAGCATCCAGTGCTCTTAACCTCCGAGCCATCTCTCCAGCCTGCAGGTAATATTTTTAAGGGGGTGAATGTAGAATGACCTAATATGTAGGAGTCATGATGGATCGATTTTCTATCTGTGTTTTGGGATGTGGACCTAGATGGAGACAGTAAGTGACTACAGAGTTATTCAGGAGACCCTGGGAAGTGAGGTGCTGCAGGACCGAAGTAAGTGATGCTAAAGAAAGAACCCCCCCCCGATCGTTGTCATGGAAACAAGGGGAGAAAGAAAGCTAGTTTTTCCTTTGAGAGGTAGAAGAGTGGGTGGGATTTACAGTTGAGTGTGGAGGAGACAGATGTGAGGGAGTTAACAGCACCTGCAGCCTTAATGGAATTCGACAATGTAACGAAGAATTCATGTTCCATATGTGTTTATTTATTTTATCCTAAGTGTGTGTGCATTTCACCTGCACACATCTGTGCAGTCGTGTGCTTGCAGCCTGTATGAGCCAGAGGGGGTATCAGGAGTTGCAGATGGTTGTGAGCCACTATGTGGGTGCTGGGAATCAATCTCTGGTCCTCTGTAAAAGCAGCCAGTGCTCCTAACCACTGCACCATCTCTCCAAACACTCTTTCATAGTTGTCTTTCTGCCTGTCTGTCTGTCTGTCCATCTATTAATTCATCTATTTATCATCTATTATCTTTCATCTGTCTATCTACATCTATGTGTGTGTGTTCATATGTACATATATTTGATTTTAGTTGTGGCATTTTAAGACAGTACCCTCATATATTTAGTCCAGGCTAGCATCCAACTGCTGATCCTCCTGGGTACTTGGGAGTATGTCACACTTACGGGTATGTGTCACCATTTCTGGCTCATGGCATATGATAGTCGGTGTTGTACATTTACACATGTCACGGAGACAGGTGTGCATATAGCAATAAGACAGACTTTAACAATTGAAAGGCTTTTCAAGGTGATTTTGACATATTTTATTTTTCATGGTTTTGTCTGGCTTTAGAATGTGACCAACGCATATGCTGTAGCTCCGTACAGTGACCATGGAGAGTGTCATCAGAGCTGTGGGCTAGCGTGGTTTTACATGTGCTGTCATAGGCTGTAGTAGGGGCTTTGGCATGGGGACCTACGTCCTCTTAACTAGCTTTATGATGAAATAAATTACTCAACTTTGTCCTCTGGATTTTTCCAGTCTAAATTCTGAGGCCTGTCAACCCAGTACACAGATAAAGTATGATCGTATTTCTTCCCTGTAAAGAAATCTATGACTTGCTTCAGCATTCATTTAGCTATGCTGTGAAAACAGAATAGAATTTAGACCTCTCAATCCCATTTTGAAACACACACACACACAGAGAAAGAGAGAGAGAGAGAGAGAGAGAGAGAGAGAGCGCTGATTGTTAATTTTCCCATTTACAGACATGTGTTAATGTTTTCACTACATTTGCTTCCAGAATTTTATAAATAGATTTATCTCTTGTTTTTAAAGGTACAGGATAGGGCTGGGAGAGGGCTCAGCAGGTGAGGGTGTCCTCAAGAGACACTGATGATTTGAATTCCACCCTTAGTACCCGTGTAGCTGAAGGAAAGAACTGGCTCCAGCTAGTTTTCTTCTGACCACCATGGGTGCACACACAGACATATAATAAAAGTTTGTAAAAGATTATATAGTAAATGTTTGGGTCCTGGAGAGATGGCTCAGCAGTTAAGGGTGCTTGCTGCTCTTCCAGAGGACCTGCGTTCAGGCTGTTCACAACCACTAGTAACTCCAGCTTCAGGGGAGTTACTAGTCTTCTTCTGCCCCTTACCTGCACTTGCACACACATGGCCACACACACACATAAACATACAGTATACACAGACACAAACACAGCATACACATGTACACACACATGAGGTATGTACACACAACACACACATGAGGTATGTACACACAACACACACACGAGGTATGTACACACAACACACACACGGCACACACATGCACAGCATTCATACGTACATATAAAAGCAAATAAAGATTATAGAATAAAGATTTCCCTACAGCATTAAATAATCGACATGCATTTTACTTTGTTGAGTTAGTGATACTTTGTCTCTAATTTGGAATTTTAATGTAGGTTTTACATTATCCGTTCTGGAAAATCTCAAGATTTTGATGACATTGTTATTGTTCTAATAGAATGCCAGGTTTTCCTTTTTTGTTTTTTTTTGTTTGTTTGTTTGTTTTTTGTTTTTTTTAAAAAAAAGATCAGGATTGAAGTTTTTATTTGTGTACCTCTGTCTGTCTGTGTGGGAACCCACCAAGGCAGAGGAGGACCTTGGATCCCCTGGAGCTGGAGTTACAAGTGGTTGTGAGCTACTTGAACCAAACTTGGGTCCTCTGGAAGACAAGCAAGTGATCTTAACTACTGAGCCGTCTGTCCAGCCCCCAAGCTTTTAAGCTAGTAGTTCTTTATATTCTTCAAGATGCCTTGCTGTGGTATTCCTCGCTATGGGAAGTATCTGGAAAGTCTGTTGACAGGCCGTCGGAGACACATGTACCAGTAATGAACTGTTGATGTAGTCACTTTCTGGGGCTGTAATCATTTGAGTCCTTTGATTCTGAATTTATCGATTTAGAAAAGAGTGAACTAGACAATTTACAAAGCCTCTTTTGGCATTCCGGTTTTTATTTGTCTTGAAATGATACCTTCACTGCTCTACCATGCTGATGTGCTGGTAAGTTTTCACTTGGCTTCGTCTTCTAGCAAATTGTCCATTATAGTGCATTTAACAGGTTGGATAATCTTTATCAGTTAGCTTTAGCGTCACAACAAAACTGATAAGGAAACTGCCCACAGGTCCCCTCCCCACTATCACTGCCCTCCCAAGGGAGTGTATTTGTCACCAGGATGCTCAGATTGACACATTGCCGTTGTCTCAAGTCTGGAGTTCTAAGATTTTCTGTATGCTGCTGTAGATTCTGTGGCTTTTGACAGACATACTGAGACACATGTCATTACAATATCATAAACAATAGTGTGACTGTCAGACCATCTCTCTTCTATGCCCATCTGCCCTCTGCCCTCTTAGACACTGATCTTCTTTTTACCATCTTTGTAGCCATCTTTTTATCTTTTGCAAATGTCTCGTAGCTGAGGCTATGTCTCGTAGCTGAGGCTATCCAGTGTGCAGACTCGCTAGACTGACTTTTCCACATGCTAACATGCATTTGAAGCTTCTGTGTGTGCTTTCAAAGCTCACTTCTTTTCAGGGTTCCATTTTCTGGATCACCACAGTGGTCCAGATTTATTTGTTCTCTCACTAAGAAACAGCAGCAGCATCTTGATTACCTCCAAGTTTTTGACACTGTGTAGAAGAACGTGCTATAAACATGTACGCAGGGTTTTTTAAAAAGTGCGTTTATTTTTACTGTATGTCTATGAGTGCTTCTTTGCATGGATGCTTGTGCACGACATGTGTTCCTGGTGCCTGTGGAAGCGAAAGGGTGTTGGATCCTGTGGCACTTGAGTGGGTACTGGGAACTAAACTCGGGTCCTCTGCAGGAGCAGCCAGTGCTCTTAACTGCTGAGTCATCTCTCCACTCCTAGGCTGCAGGTTTTATGTGGACATTGAATTTTAATTAATTTGAATAAACCTTCATTTCTAATTTTAATGTGTATGGGTGTTTTCCCACATGTGTGTCCAGTGGAAGGCAGAAAGGGGGCATCAGATCTCCTGGAACTGGAGTTATAGATGGTTCTAAGCGTCCATGTGGGCCAGTGCTCTTAACTGCTGAGGCTTTTCTCCAGCCCCCTGGATAAGCGTGTCTTCATTTGAGATGTCCTATTCTCGTTTGAGAGTCTTCTGTGTGATTTTAAATCTCGGGAAGATTTCCACTGACCGTTCTTAAAGCTGGAATCAACAGGTTTTATATAGGAGGCCTTAGATTGCAGGAGGGGAGAACCTTACAAAGGGTAAAGGTTTTCTTTTTGACACTTCCCCTGGGATGCAGACTTAACTCTGATAATTGATGAGCATCTCGGTCATTAACTAACAAATCCAAATGACTCCTTTCTGATCTTAAAAGGAAAGTTGGAAGACTCTAATGTTAGCTGTGCTTTGTTGATCTGAAGGCAATATGGTATGGACGCTTGCCCATCAGACACTGGAATTTTACAAGTGACAGGAGACAGATGTGAAGTGTCAGGCAGACCTGGCATGTATTGTAGCTGTTGGCTAGTGGAAGATGGTTCTTTCGTTTTTCTTTTTCTTTTTTAAAGATTTATTTATTTTATTTATATAAGTACACTGTAGCTGTCTTCAGACACACCAGAAGAGGGCATCAGATCCCCTTATAGGTGGTTGTGAGCCACCATGTGGTTGCTGGGAATTGAACTCAGGACCTTTAGAAGAGCTGTCAGTGCTCTTAACCGCTGAGCCATCTCTCCAGACCCAAAGATGGTTCTTTATTTTGATATTTTTGCCCATCTCCTTTTGTTTTGTAAAATGCAAATCAAATAAATTAGAGCAATGAAAAAATAGAAGCCTGAAACAAATGATAAAATCTGGTTTTATCAACAAATTGTTAGTACTTGGTTGTTTTAAAAATGGGTTGTTTCCATGCCACCACAAAGAAAAAAATGTGAATTATGTTAAATGTCTCTTTGAAATGTTTTTAACATTATTTCTTTTGCAAGAGTTACTTATTTACCCCACATTTCAAGAGAATCTACAAATGTAATGTGTGCATGCATGTGTGCTTGTGTGTGTGTGTGTATGTGATAAATCTACAGGTGATAAACCGTATTTAACTGATGATTAGTGATGTGTATAAGTACAGTTGATATTCTCTCAGCCTTTGCTCTGTAGCTTGAACTTTGCAGAGTTTTAATGGTCTTTATTTACAATAAAATTTTGTTTTTTGCTGGGCCTGTTGGCACATGCTGGTAACTCCAGCTTTTGGGAGGCAGAAGAAATGGGGTTGTGGCAAGTCTGGGGACATAGTTATATCCTGTCTCAAAAACAAAAATGAGGAAGATTTTTTTTTTTTGGTCCAAATATTCTTCAGAGAAAGTTTTCTAATCATGTTTATGAACATGGTTTATATTTTAATAAGAATTTATTTAACAAAAAGATTTAAAATTGTTCAAATACACTTGAATCTGCAATTTATAAACATGTATATTACATAATAGTTGCAGGTCTCCCACAAGATTTCAGGGGCTGTTTTGTTTGTAAGGAGGCAATTTGTCATTACTAAACAAGAGATCACTCTTTCATGCTGACTAGATTAAAGCAGTCAACAATTTTTCAGTCAAAAATTTTAGAATAGAAATCTTTGAAAAGACCAAACCTACTTTTTACATTTTTACACATTTTTAAAATTGTGAGTACACACTTGCCATTGTATACATGTGGATATCAGAAGACAACTCGTAAGAATTAATTCTCTCTTTCCACCATATGGGTGCCGGGTATTGAACTCAGTTTGTCAGGGTTGGTGGCAAGCCTCTTTACCCACTGAGCCATCTCACCGGCCTTCAAACTGAATATTAAAAGAGCTTTATATTGCTGCTTTTAATCTTTTAAAAACAAGTCTCTGAAGTAGGGAAATTGGCTGACTTAAACTGTCTCATGGAGGATGAGGGAGAGTCATTTGCCCAAGGTAATTGCAGACCTGAGGTACAACTGGGTCTTCTGACTCGGTGTCACACTGGTTTTTACTTGTCTTAGCTTACCAAGCAATCCTTCCCAATATTTCACCTCCATTTTGTCACAGTCTAGTTACTTGCAAAAGGAGGATGAATATGAGTTACTTCTTCAGCATGACTACAGAAGACTGTGGGAGACCTTGGGGTGATGAGGACTGATAACCCAGCTTGTATGTTTATGGGTAAACTGTGGCCCCAATCAGCTTTCAGCCTGTAGGCAGGACAGTAAAAACAGCAGCACAGGGTGAGCACAAACGAGCGAAAGACACAGGACAAGGTCAGGGCTAAACGCTTAGCTGTGTCACTTGGCCCTACTATGCACACTTGCATCCAGTGAATGACTCATTGTGCTGTCTCTTACAGATGTTGAAAATTTCCTCTAAGGAGAAATATCCATTATTTACCTTTGTAAATGGCCATTCCAGAGACTTTGATTTTACTTCTACTGCAGCCAGTGAAGAAGACTTTTTCTCAGAAGACAAAAAGAAGAATTTCAAAAGATTTAGCACAGAAGAGTTTGTCCTCCTTTAAAGGTGAAGACATTGTGCTCATGGGAAGCGCTTGAGCACAGCAGAATCGAGAAGAGCGACAGTGAGCTGGAGACCCTAACTGAGCACATCCCTTTAATGGTGCACATTTGAAAACACCTAGACTTTAAAGGTATTTTTCTGAATACCTTTTCTAAGTGACTTGGTGGCTCTTGCTTTCCAGTGATAAGTAACAATCGATTCTGGATGCATTCCTGTTTCCCAAAGATGTGCTAACGGACACTACATTAAGTGCAAGCCTTTCGGTCCCCAGCATTTTCTACCTGAGCCCATTGGTCTCTTGAAGGTTTTATGATATATGTTTCCTCCAAGATTCAGATCACCAAATTACTTTTAGAAGCCTAACTTTGTATTAATGACAGGAGACTGGATCTTCAGAGCTACCCAACCTCTTGCTCTTAATATAACCAGAGGATATTTTGGGTTTATGTATCTGGATAATGAAATGGACACATAAAATTATGTAAGCAGGATTTTAAGGCAATACTTACCAAGATGGTTTTATAGCAGCTACTCTTTATGCGTTCTGCAGAGTCTTCTATGAGGAATGAACATAAAACATTTGTTTTCCTCTCCCATCTGCTCTTCTTCCTTCCTCTCTCCTTCCTTCCTTCCTTCCTTCCTTCCTTCCTTCCTTTCTTTCTTTCATTCTTTCATTCTTTCGTTCTTTCAGGACTGGAACTGGAGATTGAACCCAGGGCCTTGTATATGGTAGGCAGGTGTTCTGCCTCTGAGCTGTCCTAAAGTATTGATTTTTCTCCATGTATTTAAAAGTTAATTTTTCAGTAGTATCTATATTTATTTTAATTAGGTAAAGGAAGTTACAGAATTGTTGTAGAATTTGTTTCCTATCTTAAAAGTGAAATCCAATGTATTACTTAATTTTTAACTCTAATGATGAGTACAAGAAAAATATGGATTCTTCTGATTTTTATTGTTTGTATAAAATGATGTCATGGCATTTAGGAGCTGAGACTATGTACAGGTTAAATCTACCTTAAGTGTGCTGTGAGTTTACGTAAAGACAAACTAGTGATATAAGAGCATAAGAGTTATTACCGAGCCAGGATTATAAAACAAATACTTTAATTAAAAACATGAGAACATAAGACACTTTTGTTTTGGTTTTAATTGTTATCTTGGAAGAATTCTATCTCTTTTTGATGAAGGGACATGATGCTGTGCCCAGGAAGCAGGGTTTTAACTATTTTACAAAGTCTTGTGTTTTAGTGCTGAATGATGACTTATAAAGACACAGACATTCGAATCATGTGTAGACATTGACCTCCTTTACCAGAGAATCCCTTTGTTCACAGATGCAAGTAAAACCACAACAGAGGCTTCAGTAAGCCTGAAGAGTGAAAACTGGTTTGACATTTCCCATTGAGAATGGTTTATTGAATTGAGGCAGTCTAAAATCTAAATTTTCCCTTTGCCCTAGATAAATCTGGACAAATTAAGTTCAATACTAATTTTCCTAGAATGTCAAAGCAGCAGAACGAGAAGCCACGAGTCTGCTGGGTTCTATGTGCTTCACTCTCCCTAGACAGAACCACTGCTCCTGGCAGCCACTGGAGGACGTAGACTCAGACCTTCAGGTGGATCAGAACTGGCTGTGAGTGTTCTCATGTAAGAACCCTAATACAAGCTTGTTATAGTTGAAGCTCATTTCTTTCCTAGCTTTTAAAAACATAATATTGAAGTAGAATATTGGAGTGAGATAAAATTCTACCTGGAGAATGGTAAGGAGAGAGGAGGTAGCATGCTGTTTTTAAAATGCTGTTTCAGGATATTGTGCAGTCAAAACAAACACATCTTACAACACAGTAAGGGTAGAAACTTTGAGATAATGATATGCATCTAAAGTGTATTCAGTGGTGTGAAGTCGTGAATGAATGTGTGGGTGGGAACTAAGAGCAGTGGGTTGATCTTAGTTATTTACTGATTTGCCCTCATCTGAGGACCAGCTGAAGCTAGGTTACTCTTTCACCAGGGAAGCAGCTACTGAACTGTTAGAGTCAGGACAGAAGCCCTGTTGTGCATCCTGGCCTCACACTTTGCTTTGAACACAGACTTAAAGTTCTGTAAGACAGGAAGCACAGGAAAGCAGGGAGGCTTGGAGTGCTCTCATCCTGGGAAGATTCTAAGATTCTAAGTTAGAGTCCTGATGGGAGAGAGTCTCCCATTAAAGATATTCAATCTTACATCACATTTCAGAAAGGACTTTGTACAAATTTTGATAAGATGTTTAACAAAGGTTTTCTTTATAAGGGTTGATGTTGTGAAATTATTTATTTATTTATTTATTTATTTTTGGTTTTCCGAGACAGGGTTTCTCTGTGTAGCCCTGACTATCCTGGAACTCACTCTGTACACCAGGCTGGCCTCCAACTCAGAAATCTGCCTGCCTCTGCCTCCCAAGTGCTGGGATTAAAGACGTGCGCCACCACTGCCCTGCTAGCAGGCAATTTTGAAAGTCTCCTTACAGAGTAAATGAATAAGTAAATGAAAAGATCCTGGTACTGGCTGGTTTTGTGTCAACTTGACACAAGCTGGAGTTACCACAGAGAAAGGAGTTTCAGTTGAGAAAAATGCCTTCATGAGACCTAGCTGTAAGGCATCTTCTCAATTAGTGATCAAGGGGGGAGGTACCATCTGTGGGCTGGTAGTCTTGGGCTCTATAAGAAAGCCAGCTGATCTAGCCAGGGGAAGCAAGCCAGTAAGTAGCATCCCTCCATGGCCTCTTCATCAGCTCCTGCTTCCTGACCTGCTTGAATTCCAGTCCTGACTTCCTTTAGTGATGACCAGCAACGTGGAAGAGTAAGCTGAATAAACCCTTTCCTCTCCAACTTGCTTCTTGGTCATGATGTTTGTACAGGAATAGAAACCCTGACTAAGACAAATTGGTACCAGCGAAGTGGGGTATTCCTGTGATAAACCTGACCATGTTTTGGGGAGGACTGTGGAAGGACTTTGGAACTTTGAGCTAGAAGAGCCTTTGGGATGTTACGAGCTCTGTGGGTGTTCTGTAGGAGCTTGGAAGATAATGTTGAGAACAGTGCAGAAGATGGAGACCTGGCTTGTGAAATTTCAGGGGGAAGATTAAAGACTCTTATCAGGGCCATTACTAGTTTGATTTAAGATTCTGTGGTTTTGGTTAGCTGGGGCTGAAGGATCAGCTTTGATTAACAAGATACCAGAACTACTAAAGCAAAACCATTGCATTACTGGGATTGTTAATTCTGGTTAGCTGAAGCTGGGAAATTGGCAGTGATTGGGAAGAAACCAGCATCATTGAGGTGAAATCTTTTGAGAAGTGTTTTCTGAGAGTACAGAGGCTTCGTTCCAGAGATAGCCAGGGTACCTTGTACCTTGTGTGGTGGCTGGACTTGGTAATGTGTAAGAGTCACCCAGGTGGTACTGGTTTGAAGGCATGAAAGAGTCATGAAGAACAGCTGAGGCCTGGGCACTGTGAGAGGCCGAGGAAGGCCATTGGTGAAGGTGCAGCAATTGCAATTGATGGCTCAGTTGCAATTGATGGCTCAGGACTGAAGGGGTCATGCAAAGGAGGTGAGGCTTGGCACCATGAAGAGAGCCTATGAGAAGCTGTTGGTAAAGCCTAGTTGCAGTGGAAGACAGCAGTGTTTTGAAGATATCAGTACCATGAGATGACCACCACCAACAGCAGCAGCAGCGGAGTACAGGCATCAGGAGCCTAGAAGACAAAGTGTGTGCTACAAAGGGCAGAGCTGGAGAAGTGACTCAAGTCCTTGGAAGAATCCAGATGATAGTGAGTGGATCCCAGACATTGGACGGTTGGAGTTTGATTTTGCTTTTGATTGTGACTGTGCCCTGATATATTTTCCCTCCTGAAGGAAGAAGTTATTTTAGTGGAGCCCACAGTTAAGAGATTTTTGATGGTAAAAAGACTTTGAATTCTAAGAGATTGGATATCTTTAAAGGGATTGAAATTTTAATATGTAAGAATTTGCAAAGACTGTGGGACTTTTAAAGTTATTTAGATCTTGGGGGTGAATAACAAAGTAAGGGTTGAGGCTTAATAGTGATGTATTTGTGTGTCAAGTTGACAAGGCGTCAATTTTACTGGCTGGTTTTGTGTCAACTTGACACAAGCTGGAGTTATCACAGAGAAAGGAGTTTCAGTTGAGAAAATGCCTTCATGAGACCCAGCTGTAAGGCATTTTCTCAAATAGTGATCAAGGGGGGGAGGTACCGTCTGTGGGCTGGTAGTCTTGGGCTCTATAAGAAAGCCAGCTGATCTAGCCAGGGGAAGCAAGCCAGTAAATAGCATCCCTCCATGGCTTCTGCATCAACTCCTGCTTCTTTACCTGCTTGAGTTCCAGTTCTGACTTCCTTTAGTGATGACCAGTAACGTGGAAGAGTAAGCTGAATAAACCCTTTCCTCTCCAACTTGCTTCTTGGTCATGATGTTTGTGCAGGAATAGAAACCCTGACTAAGACAATCCTTTACAGTATATTTCCAAAAAATTTCCCCTAGGTATTCATTTTCCTGGTGTTACATGAAACCAACCCCATTAAATCTGTATTAGTGAGAAGATAATCTCAGAAGATTAAAACTCAGATCACTCTGGAGTCCATTAACCTTGGGATTTGCCACTGTCTGTGGCAAACACAACCTTATATGCTAACTCTGACTTTATAATGGTTGACATTAAGACAGTAAGCAACAAAATGACTTACCTGTGTAATCCATTCAATTTTGAGTCAGAAACCTACTTTTTAGTGATCTCTAGTTAACCTCTATTATTCTGTGCCAGAAAGTACTTTATTCCAGTCAAAACTCAGTGTTGCAGTTTCCCCTTCTTCCTCAGAGAAGTCTCACTGCCATGGTTTATTACAGATCACCACCAATAGCTTGTATTTGACATAGAGGTGTTTTCATGAGGAAGCATTAAAAGGTTAAAAAAAACCCAAACAAACAAAAAAACCCAAACTATTAAGGATTTTCCCAAACCAGGAAACAAGAGGAAGGATAGAAGATAATGAAGAGACAGTTTGTAAAAATAAAATCACTGAATATGTTGTTATTGAAGCAGACATGGGATGAGGCAGAAACTACATTTAAAGAACTGATAGGATAGAAACTAGAGGTGAGACTTCATGGCAGCAGGGGCGGGAGCTGGCTCAGGGCAAGAGTGCCTGCTCTACAGTCCTGAGTACCTGAGTTTGCATCCCCAAATCCCACGTGAGAGATGGTGTCGCTGTGTACTCCTGTAACCCTGGCACTGCTGGAAGTGGAGATAGAAGGATTGCTGAGACTTGCTGGCTAGCCAAGATGACAAGCTCCAGGTTCAGTGAGGAACCCTGTCTCAAGAGACTGTGGCTGAGAGAGACAGAGAACAGACCACCTACTGTCCTTCTTTGTTCTTTGCCTGTGTATGCAAGGTTGTAGGCAACCTGTAAGGCTGCCTCCCTTCCCCACAACAAAGATTATAGGAGAAGAGCAGTTTCTTGGAAAGAGAAGGGAGTTTTGTTTTCCATAAGAATGAAAGCATGTCTCTTTCCCCAAAGCCGTGTTGGGCAGCTGCAGAGACACTAGGCTTAGAGGACCCCTGCTCCCCGGCTTGAGCAGTGTGCTTACAGAAGACCTGCTTTTCATTTGGCAATGTTCAGATCAGGTTGCTTACACTGAATACAGTACACAGAAGCAGGGAAATTAGGGCTGGGTGGGAAAGCCTGCTGTGGAGAGTAATTAGAACAGGGTTTCAGTGGGGAGATGCTACATATGCGAATTTACATTATCCCAAGAGAAAACGCACCCACCCCTTGCTGCTAAATATGTTGCTTTCATCTCTATATGTCATGGTCACTGAAGCATGGGAGCATGTCCAGTTGGTTGAGTTGGATTTTTATTTGATTAATCTGTTAATTCTTGGTGAAAAAGGCCACCATGTAGTCAATCTCTCATGTTTTTATTTATGTGGCAGTGTTATCTCAACCTCTGGCTTGCATGGTGTTCATTCCTGTGACCTGTGACCTATGACCTGTGACCTGTGACTGGTTTCTAGCCACAACCCCTTTGGATGCTAGCCCATGTCTATACTCAGAGACACTCCTATTTTTGCACCTATATATATAATATAGGATATAATTTGTTCCTATAGACTTGAGACAGTTGAATCTGAAGGGTCTGAATAATAGATGTTTTAAAATAATAGTTTAAGAAGATTTAAAATATTATAAAAGGGAATTTAAAATATTTAAAAATATTTGAAACTCAAATTATTTTTAATCACATAGGCTTGACGTGATCTCGATAGTATTCTTTTGCATAGCAGCACGTGTACTTGTCTACTTTAAAGTAGATATACATTCACCTGAGCATTTCATAGAGGCTGATTATTTCTGCCTGTACATTAATTAGATTTATGAGATCTGCATTACTTAACAGTAGTTTTATCACTCCTATTTTTCTGTCTTCATGACATAGTTACAAAATAACTGGTAATAAAATCCAAAAATTATGTAGTCTGTTATTTAAGGAATTTGGGGGGGAGGGTGGAGATGTGGGAGGTGCAACTGGATTATATATCTAATGTGCATCTATGTCCCAGATAAGGGCATTTATTGTAGTCATTTGAGTGAGCAATTTATTGCTGTAACAAAACACCTGGAACAATCATCTTAAAAAGTGGAAAGGCCTATTTTAGCTCATAGTTTGGGAGGTTTCTACTGATAGTCAGTTGCCCTTATTGCTTTTTGGCCTGTGATAAGGTAAACATATCAGGGCAGGAGTGCATGGTGAGGGCAAAGAGAAGGGAGGAGGGTCGGGTCGTAGTATCTTTTTCAAAGGTAATGTCTTTCCACTGGATTCCACCTCCTAAGAATTGCTGTACCTCCCAGTAGTGGCTGGGACCAAGTTTAACACTTGGTCCATGGAGCCACTTAACCAGCCAGAGTATCATCACGGTGATGTGAGATGCCATCTCCTGGCTCACAGGTTTTCTTCTTCCCCCATCAGGCAGGTTCTCACTATGTTCCCTGGCTGACCTGGAACTGGCTGTGTGGAGCAGGTTGGCCTGCAAAGCTCACAGATCTGCCTGCCACTGCCTCCTAAGAACTGGGATTAAAGGTGTGGGCACTATACCTGGTTTAAACCACAGCTTTGTTGTGTTTGTGTATCAACACTCACTGTTTTCTAAATGCACAGGTCTATGGGTTTAAAGTTTTTGTTAGATTTATTTGTGTGTGTGCATGCGTGCGCATGTGTGCCCGCCCATGTGTGATCACAGGAGTTGTCCCCACTGTACATGTGTGGAGGTTAGAGGGCTCACAGCAGTTGGTTTGTTTCTTCCATCTTGTGAGTACTAGAGAGCAAACTCAGGTAGTCAGGCTCGGTAGCCACTGAGCAATCTCGCCAGCCACCTGTTTTTTGTTTGTTTGTTTGTTTGTTTTTAATGTCACATAGCTGTAATGATCAGCATTGTGACATGCCAGCTTGTGTTCATTATCCTGAGAAGGAGCTCTGTGCCTGCTCTTACTCGATTCTCAGTCCTTGCTTCTCACTTCCAGCCTGACAACCGCTGATTTACTTTATATGAATTTACCTCTTCTGGGTATTTCTTCTGATTTCTTCATTTAGTATGACTTTTTTTTTTTTTTTTTTAACATGCTCGTGTACTTCATTCCTTTTGTGATTGGATAATATTCCCGTAGATTGATAAATCACATTTTGCTTATTCATGAATTGATTGACGTTTGTATTATTTATACTTTCTGGTCTCTATGACTATAGTGTGGCAGCCAGCCATGTCTCCGATTTTATGTGGGTGAATATTTTGATTCTCCTGGGCATATGCTTGGGAGTTAAAATTGCTAATAATATGGGAACCTGTGTTTGACTCTTTGAAGAACTACTAAAATGTTTTCGGGGTAGTAACAGCAGTATTTGAGGTAGGGTCCTTCCAGTCTCCCCCTACCTCACCCTCCTGGATTTTTCCAGTTAGTAACAGCATTGAGCAGCTTGTCATGTGCTTTTCAGTTCTCATGTGCCACAGAGGAAATTCACGTTGATTGCTCATTTCTAAGTTGGGTCATTTGTCATTGTGTTACTGAGTGGTAAGGGTTCTTTCCATGTCCTAGGCCTAAGTTATTTACCAGTTGTATGATTTCTAGACTTTTCCTCTCAGTCTGTGGGTTGTCTTATTTTTTGTGATAGAGGTTTCTGTCCATGGTCAGTTGGCCCCATTGCTTTGGGCCCCGTGGCAAAGGACTGAATGGAGGGAGGGCACGGTGGAGGAAGAATACAAAATAGTTCCAGTTTTAATGCAAGTCTGATTTCTCTTGTGTTCTGTCTAACCCTCGGTCTGTGCTATTGGGGTCATATTTGAGAAGCCATTTCTTAATCTGTGATAAAGAAGATGGTTTTATAATTTTATTTCTTCCATGGTATTCATTTTGAGCTGATTTTTGTATATGCTATGAAGCAGACACTGGATTCATCCTTGTGCCTCTGGCTGTGGAGGTGTCTGAGCACCACTTTGAAAGGACTCTTCCTTTACCCTGCTGAACTGTGTCTGCATTGGTACCAAAATTCAGCTGACCGTGAATATAAGGATTTGGTTCTGGACCCTCAGGTGAGTGCCAGGGGTAGGGCTGAGGGTGGGAGTGGGGCTTTGAACCTTGGGCCTTGGCTGTGCTAAGCACATGATTGTATCACTGAGCTACACCTCTGGTCCTGATCTCAAGTCCACTCTTGTCTTCATTACTGTAACTTTGCTGGGCAGTGTGAAAATACAAAGTTAGTTCTCCAGCCTCGTTTCTTCTTCAAGATTCTTCATGTTCTTTCTTGCTTCTTGTATTGTTTTAGTCTCTCCTCCTTCCCCCTTTCTTCCTTTCCCAGTCTCCTCCCCTCCTCTACCCTTTCTGTCTCTTGTCTCACTAACTTAGGTTGGCCTAGAACATGCTAATGTTACCCAGTCTCCAGCAGAGTGCTGTGATTATAGGCACGCCCCACCACACCCAGCTGCCTTGACAATTCTTAATCCTTATATTTTCATAGTTTAGGATTTTGCCAGTTTCTGCCAACATTTCCTCATTTTTTCAATATCTATTTTAAAAATATATAATATTATTGAACTTTTTCATAATATAAAAGTGATCCCAAACGCTAAAGGTAGATGCTTAGATAGTAAAACGTATTGCATAAGGACATCGCATTCTGGTAGATTACACTTCCAGGACTTTTGCTAGAACCAAGCTTCATAAATGTTGCTTTATTAATTTACTTAGTGCTGTTAGTTTGAGTTTTTTAAAAAAATGAATATTTATTTATTTATTTATTTTTGCTAGGCTTTCGGCATTCCACAGTAGAGATTACAGAGTGACCCAAATCACACTGGCTCCTTCCATTGTTACTTCTGGCACTTAGTAGAAACATGGCTTCGAGCAATCTGCTTAACACGTATTAGCTGGAATACTTACAACTACAGAAGCAGGTACAGTTACAGCAAGGGATGTGTGAAGTTTCATTGCGGAAAATGCCCGATCTGATCAATAAGTGCTAAACATGTGGTCAACATTCGTTAATGTCCGTCTTCAGTTTCCAAAGGATTCAAAAGATTTATTCTGAACTGGTGTTGGAATACGAGCATTAGACATTTGCTTAAGGGTGGAGACTAGACACATGAAACTGGATCACATGATAGACGCCCAAAACAGGCATATTAGAAATTCTACAACGTTAGATCGTGTTTTGTCCCAAAATAGAGCTAACATATGTTACAAGATTAGAAAAAAAGTCTTCATGGAAAGGGGTGGCCTTTGAGATAAATCAAAAAATCTAATATGGCTATATGTGTGCAGAGACGAGTTAGCTGTCAGCAGGGGG
>JADRCH010000098.1:7098360-7110367 GCA_019843965.1 Rhynchomys soricoides | reverse complement strand
TGGAGTTGGGAAAAGGGCATCCCATAGAGGCTTTTGAGGTGTGTGTGGCTGCTTTGACACTGACTGGGGGTGGGCAGATGCAGAGAACCACTGAGGACATCAGTAAGTGATGAGACACGGCAGTTATGTGCAGTGAGGGAGTGATGGAGACCGGACAGCTGGGGCTGTGAGGCCTGGGCTGCAGTCTGGGCTTAGGTGGATGCCTGGAAAAAGACACAGAAGGAACGGCGCTGTGAAGGAAGAGCAGAATGGAAATCAGAACTGAGGTTTAGTCTTCACACTTTAATCCATGAAAATTTAAAACTGGACGGTTCTTCAAGCCCTTCTGTATGGTTTTACCTAGGTATAAGTCTGCAGATTCTGTGGACGTGCTTACTGAATGTCTATAGGGCTAAGGAAGAACAGGTCACTAAACGGGTTTCATTCTCAACACGATGAACCTCTGAGTAGTGCCCAGGGATCTGTGAACTCGGATGGAGAAGTTTGCGTCTGTATTTCCATTAACGTGCAATTTAAACATAGAATTTATTTTATTTTGTGAATTTCTTTATTAGGAATGTCAGAAGCAGAGTACAGTGTTATCAGCCGTAACTATAACCGTGTTACGGGTGGGAATCCGATGTTTTCATACCATAGTTAGTGCAGATGTCGTGAAACAATTACATATCTTTGAAATGCAGGTAGGGCTGTGGCTTGGATGTGTTGATAGAGAAGCAGATATTTTTACAATATATCACGCCTTAAAGATACTGAGTAACTTTGCTTTAAAAGTACATTTATTTTCATTTGAACTTAAACGTCTTCTGGGGCATCCCATGGGTTTTTACCACACTTGAAAAGGAGTGAATGGAAGGGGGTTTTAAGAAGTGGAAGCCATTGAAAGGGTCAGTCAGGAAGAGCGGAACTGAGGCTGTCGCGCAGAGCTGGGGTTGTGGGAGGTGGTCAGGTGTCATGAGCTCCACAGGAAAAGGCACAGAATGATGATGGAGCGAGCATTTGGAAATAGATGTGCGAAGCTGTGCTCACCAGAGGGACTTAAATGCCAGGAGGAATCTGCTGGATACGTTCGGGAAGGACGTAGTATCCTCAGACAAAGGAAAAGTTGGAATCAGCCTCAAGAGATCGAGTGTGAAGGACTGCAGCCATGGCGCATGATTAGCCGTGCACCGCTTGTTTTCAAACACACATCCACTTCGTTCTTCGAAACCCCCTGGGATGCAGATCGCTAAATCATCTCTACTTTTATAGATGAATAAAATCATTGAGTGTCATCAAATGCCTGTTCTTTGTTTTGCAGACCTGGGATTTAAACCCTCCTGATTCCACCGCTGAGTCTAGGTGTCCCCACATCATATTGAGTTAGACATTCCAAAGGACAGAGGGGAAACCTAGAGAGGATGGCACATGGGTGGTGGAGAGGACTAGGCCAGATGGGGTGAAGAGAACACAGTGGTGGAGAACAGTCTTGGGGCTAGGCTTGGGGGGAATCCTGGATTAAAGACCAGGCAGTGTGAGTAGTAGGCTGGATGGAAGGTGGTCTTGAGAGAATTGTTTCTCTCTAGGGGGTCTTGAGAGGTCAGTCCCTGTTTTGGGAATATGAGTTACATTCTAAGTGGGCGGTTTACAGTCCTTGTTCCTTTCTCTCTCCCCTTTTCCAAGGCCCATCTTGCTTACCCTGAGGTAAGAACCTGATCCTAGCAGCCTTATGAGGAAACATTTGTGCTTTCTCATCTATGGCTGGCTCTCGGACCCCAGTTTTCCAGACACTGTGAACGGGAAAGACCTTTTGTTACTGTACAAAGTGAGGAAACACCCGGTGTCACAAAACAGACCAGGGCTTTGCAAAATATAGCAAGTTCATGTCTGCTAATACGTTAAGTCATTTGGCCTTCCTAGTCTAAGTAGCAATTTGATGTTTTCATGCTAATACAAATTCTTGTATTAATAGGAGCATGGCCCTGGGTTTCTTCATCCGCCTGGGAAAAAATTACTTGTTTGATGGTAAACAAAGAACAGAAGAACCAATTCACTGTCCTTGTTTAAAAAAAGACGCTATGAAGCAATAGCAGAGTCATTTTAATTGTGGCTGTCTAACACTTGCAATGAGTAAGATCGCTTGTGTTCTGTTTTTAGGAAATGAAGTATTGAAAGTCCATAGTACATTAGAAATGCAAAACATGACCACATGTTCTCAGGATTTTGTCAGTGTTACATGAAAGAGCACTTGTGTTGGGATGCCCAGCTCTGAGGGTATTCTCTGTTTCAGCTTGTATTTACAGAGATGTATGAATATTTGATTAATGAGTCATGGTCTCTGGAGAAATTTAATAACTGTGTTGCTATACAAAGCCAGGCCCTTAGCTGTTAACACAGATGCCGATAGTGTCATCAACACTGAGTCCCCTTCTGAACTGAACATATTCTGTGGGTGAATTCCTCGCTTTAAAGAAAAGAATCTTTGAGAGGCATTCTGTTATCTGTTTTGAACTTTGTTCAATTCACAGGCTAAGGTTTGTAAAGATTTTCCCAGTGAATACAAGCAATGCTAGGAAAACTTCGCAGTGATGTTTGAATTTTAATGATTACTTTCCCCAGAAATTAGTTGTAAAAATCACTAATAAATTTTTAAAATTTCTCTTTGGGATTATCTATTAGAGTTCAGTTGAATTTTTGTCTTCATCTTTTAAAAAATATCCACAAGAAGAAGGAATATGAGAGGCACAGGTCTGATTTAGGTGTGTAGATTTGCTGTCTACATAAATGCCGCATCATTAAGATAATGGAATGATTGTGGGGGCAGTAATTGATGGCTAATTTATCCTTTCTCCATCTTTCGTTTTCTCTCTCTCCCCCTCTCTTTTTGTTTTGTTTTAAATGGCTGTGGAGAAATCAATTGTAACTTTTAAAGTTTGGTAGGCGTTTTAGTGATGTTACCTCAGTTTAACTGCTCAAGTAACAGAGAGAAATGTCAAAAAAAGATAAATTCAGTGTGGGAGCTTTTGCTGGAAGCTGTAACCTCGGGTTAGAATTATCCATGCTATGCAGAATTTCTTGTGACACCTCTCCTTAGGGCCACAATGCATTATGGCAGACGTGTAATGAAGCCGCTATAAAGTCTCTGGTAATTAAGGGGGATTTGACAGTAATTGCAACAGTGAATCAACTTAATTATTACCTGCTTCAAAGAGAGCTAACCTGATGTTATAATCTAACCTTTTCTACTTTTAAAATGGGAGATTAAACAAGTATATGTAGCATTTAAGAATTAAATGTGTTGAAATAGAGTTGTGTTAGTATACTTCTAATATACATTTGAATGCCTGTATACATACCAAGTACTGAAGAACTAGCATTTGGCTCCCTGTGATCTATTAAAATCATTTGATATGCTCTGAAAATGGAGTCAGACTCACATCTCTTACTCAAAGCTGCTTCTTCCCAAGCCGCAGACAGGCCTCGATGGCTCTGGTGACCCTGCTCACCACAAAATCAAGGACACATTCTTAATATGTTTATCTTACAAGGAAAAGGCACTGAAGCTGTAATAATTGTTTGCATCTTGGCCGAGTGTCTTTTACAATCTCAAAAACTCATCAGAGCCACAAGCTCACCAAAGGCGTAGGTTTAGAACTGTCTGGAAGATCTTAAGTCACTAAGTCCATCTAACCTCAGAACAAGAGCAAGATGCTCAAGTGTCAGCCCAGATTGGGCTAATGAGTGCAATGCTAATGAATGGCCTCTGTGCACTTCTTATCTTGCTGCTTGCAGAAGTAGGGATGGGAAAAGATGACAAAGTCAGAACGGCTCCGATGCGATCATGTCATGTGCATGTTCTTAGCTACTGAAAAAATGTCCCTCATACCAGTTTCATGTGTGGTTGCAGCCTCCTCTCTGCAAATTTTCTCAGTGCTCCCTCTCTTTCCCAAACCTGATCATCTTACTTGTTCACTGGCGTTAACTCTGCTAAGAGCCATGGTGACTATGATGTTAGCAATTAAAATTATATAAAGTCTGCTTGATGGTAGTTTTCTTTTGGAGCGTGAGTGTTTTAGCTTGGTTTTGTATTACTGTATGAAGAGACCAACTGAGCTGGCTCACTTGGCTGGTGATGACTTGCCAGACACAAGTTAGAGTGGAGATAGGGTCACCTTTAATGGATGTCCACCATAGGTGTCATCATATGGAAGGGAACCCGAGGTAAGTCTTCAGCATGGGCTACAGTGCTTTGCTGACCAGGGATATGGGCCTTTGATTGTAGATCTTCTGGTGTGTTCCAAAATCAATGTGAATCCCTTGAAGAAAGCATGAGGACTAACCACACTTTTTCTTAATGTGAAGGCAACTGTATGTAACAATTGAGTGTATGGTAAATAATGGAATAGTGAATGAAGAGCTTCAGTTGTGAGTTCTGAGGGTTTGGTGTTTTTGGTTTTGGGGTTATTTTTGTTTTGTTTTTGTTTTTTCTGTCACTGACTGCTCTGCGGCAAGTTGTCTAGAGCCTCTCTCCCTTTTACTCCTTACCAACTGAGCCACAACAACTCCACAGGTCTCTTAAAGCTCAAGGCCTTTGGCTCTGTAAGAAAGTTTTTACAAAACTTGTTGCCACATAGCTTTGACAAGCCTAGCTTCCAAAGCTTCCTCCTTTCCAAGTTTCCTGTCCCATGTGGGACATGGTTATCTTTAGTTCATGCTCATAAGATTTAACTTACTGTCAGCCCCTATGTAGTGGTAGGTACATGTCTCCCCCTCCCCCATTTAGGTGGCTTATTGCTTGTTAGTAATGAGCAGAGGAGGTAAAAAGATATAAAGCTCAAACCAAGTGATTTCTGTGAGATAAACAGTGTAACACTGTTAAATAGTGTAGAGAAATTGACTAGAGTAAGAAACTTTTTTTAGACATCATGTCTGTGTGCTTGAGGAAAAAAATGAATCAGACAGGGCTCCTGCTGAAGCTCACATTCTAATTATTTAATTGTACAGTTAATTACGTAATTGTATAATCTTTTCTGTCCTCCTTGTTCTGGGCCCCGTACTGAGTGTTTAACCTAGGCACTTTGCATATACTATGTCATGTTACACTATCTATGCTTTCCAAGGAAGAACATGCAGGCTTAGGTTAGGAAGATTGCCCAAGAATACCTGGCTGGTGAATAACACCTGCAGGATTCAGTCCCACATCTGGTGACTCCACCGGTGGCTGGAACTATTAAGTTTGAGGTTTTCTGGAATCAGCGAGCCACATTGTTCCTTTCCTAGATAGAGGTGAATGTTTTCAGTGTTCTGCTGAGACACCCTGAAGTTCAGAGTCACTTCCAGGGTCAGCATCTTCAGTAGCAGACATAACATGGGAACAAGTTGGTTTTCAGCCTTCACCTTTCCTCAGTTCCTCTCGGGGCTTTCCCACGAGCAAAGTGTGGACTAACTTGCCATGAACTCTTGGAGACCTCACGGGAAAGACAAATGGTCATAGTTCTTGGAGCCTCCTGGAGCACAGTGGAGTGGAAAGGGTCATGATTATGCTTTCTCGCAGGAAGTGTCTTACACAATCATCTTGGTTTTTGAATATTAGATTATTAGAGCTAAAATATTAGATTAAGGATATATTCATTTCTGCCTTTGGGTAATAGAGAAGGAATTTTGGATTAGTACCAAGGTGATTGCAATAAGGGATTAATTAGGGCAGCCTGAAACACAATGGCCTGCCTTTGAGAGGTGGCCGAGCTTTAAAGGACTTTTAAAAACTATTCAACCCAATCAGTCCCAACGGTAAAATTATCCTTGTTGAAGTTATGCACCTGTTTATGGCAGGGCTGCTCTGTTGGTCTAATTTGTCCATGTATCTCACAGAAAATTTATTTTAATGAGTGCAGTTTCTGGGGCTGGAGAGATGGCCCAGCAGTTAAGAACACTTGTTCTTACAGAGGACACAGATTTGGTTCCCAGCACCTACATGGTGGCTTACTACCATCTGAAACTCTACTTCCAGGGAATCCAATACCATTTCCTAGCTTCTGTAGGTATCACATATGCCACTGGTATACATGCATATGTGTAGGCAAGACAATACAAATAAAATAATAAGTCTTCTAAGAAGGATTTAGTCCCCCTCTTCTTCCCTCCACTGTTGAACACCATACACCTGACTCTGCTTCTCACCACGCCAAGTTTCAGAATCAAGCAGTTCCTAGTCCAAGAAACAAAAGCAAACCTATCCTATTCCTTAATGGATTCTAATGAAAACTGGTAACAAAATCAGATGCAAGTCCCTGTGAAGACACTGGGGAGAAGGAAGTTGGGTCTGTAAGGATTCACTTGATGGCAAATCTGAAGGTTTATAGTTAATCATGGTCATTGATCAATCCTACCAGATGGAGTTTGACATTTTTAACCTGGAGACTTAGTCAAGTTCAAGTTGGGTGTGTGGTTTGCCCAGTAATAAAATGTAAAACAATAACAAGAAGAACAATTTAGTTTTTGTTTGGCAATTTTAATATTACCAGCACAAATAGCCACCTATTTGCTGGCATCTAAGAAAAAGGCATAAGTAAACTGAGCCATTGGTTGATTTTCAAGGCCACACTCCTACGAGCAGATGGTATTCTTGTTTCAGAAACTGGTTTGCTTTGATATCCAGTTGGAGCATTGATGTAGAGTTGGGGAAATGATACTACGTGGAGAATAGTGAGCCAATAGAAGAGGTTTCAAAAACATTCCTGCCCTCCTCCCTGCCAGTTTACATCTTGACTTCCAGTTCTTGTTGGGTTCCTATTTCAAGAGGCATAGGAGTGTGAGTGTCGGTTCCAGCTACCATGCTTTCAAAAGGAATGAGGAATTTGAGAAAGAATGGAAGTTTCAGTTGATTGCCATGAAACAAAGCTCCCTTAAACTTACTAACTTACTGTCCCCCCCCCATATCTATGTTACAGTACTTTTGGAATAAGTCAAAATGAAGTATAACATTGCATAATTTCTGAACACATTAGTTATTCCCTGTAAACATCAGAGGCATTGTATGAGGAATGAAAAAGTCTGTGACTCTCCAGCTCTATGCGTTCTTACAAATGGACTCTATTAGCCATAGAAGTTGCTCCTCTTCATGATTCTGTGAGCTGGGTTGGCTCAGTTCTGAGTCTCCTCTGCTGTGCTGTGGTCACTCATCCAGCTTTCTTTCTTGGGGAGTGTGGGTACCGTCATTCAGGATCATTTCCAAGTGACCTCTCTTTAGTTGGTAGTCTATCCAAATGTTTCTCCAGCATAACAGTTGGCTCTGAAAAATACCAAAACAGTAGCTTCCAGGCCTTTTAAAGGTTTGGGCAAGGATAAGCATAATGCCTCTTTTGCTATAAAACAGTTTGGGAAAACAATTCTAAAAGCCAGCCTAGACTCAGGTGTAAGGGAAGGGATGGCATTTACTGTCAGAAGTGGCTGGCTTTAATTTTCTGAAATCTTGATTTTAGGGGATTTTTAAAAAAATTTTATTTATTTATTTATTTTATTAGTGTTCTGTCTGCATGTACACCTGCACACCAGAAGAGGGCATCAAATCCCATTACAGATGGTTGTGAGCTAGCGCATGGTTGCTGGGAATTGAACTCAGGTCCTCTGGAAGAGCAGCCAGTGCTCTTAACCACTGGGCCATCTCTCCAGCCCTTTAGGGGATCTTAATGTTTCTTTTACAACAATGTTTTAACTTTGTTGACTCTTCAGTGTCCACATACAATACTCAACAAATGCCAATATCTCTTTAGCATAAGTAAGAGCAATTTTCCTCAGTTTCCCTCAAAGCCTCAGATGTACATTACTCAGAAAAACCACTTGTATTATGAAGCCTGGATTTCAGAGATTACAGAGGATTCCTAATTGCCTGTGTTGGAGCTGGGGTACAGGTTCCTGACTCTTTTCCTTTCAGGTGTGTAAAAATGACTTTCAAGTCCTAGGACATTTAAATTTCAGTATAAAAAGAAACACGAGCACATGATTGTTCCAGAAAAAGAATTTTGGCTGGGTCTTTAGATGGGTAATTTTGTTCTGCAAAAAGACCCTATCCATTTTCTCCTTGGCTGCTTAATTCTCATTTCTCTATTAGAGTCTGAATTTAGAGAGTCATCTCTGACTAGGTCCTACTCTGCCAAAACAACGCAAAGTGCCAAGCTGCCGGAGCCATGGTGGCCGATTTGACATGGAAGCATTGTAAAAACGGGACTGAGAAATCAGCTTTGAATTCCCTAAACTTTTTTTTTTTTTTTTTAAATACTTACAAAGGATTTACATACAGGCACCACGCCAGCTTTTCTCTGCAAATGCAAGCATTGCCCAGCCAGCCAAGCCGCCTGCAGAAAGCCAGCAGACAATGGTGGGAACCGCATTATGGAGTAGATTGCACTGTAAAGACAGCCATTTGATTCTGAATCCCCCTTTCCCTGGAGGCAGCAGCAAAATCACCAAGAGGCTCCTGTCCACCCCCCACCCCCAAATGAGATACAGCAGTTCATCATGTCAGACTCTGCCACGGAGGGTTAAGGCTATGGGGCTTCTGGCTGTCAGGAGCAAGGATTTCATCTTGGGGCCCCTCAGGTCATATGGAGGAAGCCTAAAAAGTTCATCCTTGCCACTTCCATTGTCTGGCGTCTTGTCTCCAGTTACCACTCCAGTGTCCTCTTGACCAGCCTGGTAACCAAAATCATGTTTATGTTCAAGAAATCAGCATCCTGAGACTTCTCTTCTGTAAGAGGAGACTCCAGCTTGCATTCAAATAAATTTACTAACAGAGATATAAAAGGATTGGCTTATTTTAACATGGAAATCTTAATACATGTCTACAAACTTAGAGAACAGTCTTTTAATATTTAGATTCATTCTGTGAAGAGAATTTGAAATTATTTCTACGAAGTATAAATTTACTGTAGGGGCAGAATTATGAAGGAAAAACCTACAAGCAGTCCTTCAGTGGAGTTACAATGTTGAGATTCTGTTCACAGCTCCTGTAGGCTCCATCAGACTCAGTTCAGATTTTGCACATAGCAGTTGTTTCATTGTAGAAATCTTTTGTGTCTTTTTTTTGGAATTGCTACATTGTCTATAAATATTTAGCGATAACCCCTGATTGGGTAGTAGTTACCCCTGTAGTTCTGTATTACGAATGCATCTGCTGAAATGAAAAGTGGCCACATTTTCACTAGTGCTTAATTAAATGCCAAAATTTATCTACATTAACAACAAAGTCGTGAAATTTATTGATCAATTCACATGATATAAGTTGACAAATGGCTTAAGCAATTTCCATAATTTTCTACACGTGTTAAAATTTGTAATGAAAAAGAACACTATATTCACATTAAATGAGAGCTGAGAGGGAGGCTTTGTCCCAGGGCCAGTGCCCTGGAGCGGTGTACGTTGTCTCCCCGCCCTGTCCAGGCTTGCTGTTGAGCTGTGTACAGATGGGGCTCTGACAGTCCCACAGCTGTTCTCCTAATTGTCCATTAAGCGTTCTATTGATTCTCTGATTCAAAGTACATGTCTTTCAGCTCAAGCTATCCTGTGAAGTGGCAGATACATTCCTTGTAGAATGACAGAGCCGCTCGAAAGCTAAAAATGTGCTCTGCCAGTTTCAATTGAGGGTGCTGCTTTGAAAGAGAAGGCTTGGTTAAAGGTGCTCTGTGATGGAGGGTTAGGCTGTATTTTCTAAACTTTTAGCATCAATCAATTAAAGTAACAGCAGCACAGAGAGTTTTAATTCCTGGTTAAGGGTGTACGGGTTATACCTGGCCGATACAGGTTAGGGCAAAGGGATCAGTATCAGCAACAGATCAGATGGCTGGGCTATCTGCAGATGCTTCCCCGAATGCACCTGACATGCACAGTCATTTTCATTTCTCCAGAAAGTTCACTTTTAGCTCGTAATCAAAAGAAAAAAAAATGAGATCATCTGCAATTCCACATTATGCCAATCAGAAGCATGTTCAGAATCGACTCTTTATTCTGGAAAGTAAGAGATGAGATGCATATCTGTTGCAAGGCCCATACATCTTCAGAGGAACAAGGGGTCCTAGATAAAAGTGTGAAGGTTCTTCAGGCCCAGAAGGGCTCCTTTCCTCGGGTCCACAGTGTTGCAATCAGCTTAGCACTTGATCTCATTTTGCCCAACTGTGCCTCAAGCCATGAGCTGCTCTCTTGAGTGTATCAGTTGTGTAGTCTGCTACAGATCAGGTTTTAGGACTGAAACAAAGCTCTCATCCCCCCCTCTCACTGTGGGTTAGGTTGCTCTGAATAGCTAGCATTTGCTTTCTTATCTTGATGACAGTACACAGCGTAATGTTTTTTATCATCTGGGTTTAGTTCTTAATTACTGTATAACAAGACATTTTGTTGGAAACAGCCTTGTTACCTAGTGCTCTTTCCTCTGTAAATGAGATGAACAAACAATGTTTGTTGCCGCCTGTGTCTCATTAATTTAATTAGGAGCAACCCATGGCCTTCATTACTGTTGAGGTTCTCTGGTGTGATTTTTAACTACTGAATAAGTTTGACATTTATCTAAAATTTCAGAGGGGAAAGAGATTATCAAACACATCTACGTGTGTTTAAGTACTAAGGTTATCTAAATGTGTAAGAAATGAGAAACAGAGACAACAGGAAGGGGAATCACTTTAAAGGAAGAATTAACTACAAGCTATTTCTCTAAATTTCTTCGTTATATACCACATTTTCATCTGTCCATCTTCTCCCGAGAGCCTCACTTGAGCAATGTCCACCTTTCTTCTCCATTTGGTTTTGTTGGGTAGAGGAGCACTGTCCTTTTGCACAGTGCTGTCTGAAGTGTGGCTTCTGTGACCCTGGCCATCTCTGCCCTGAATCCCTATACTTCAGCAACAGAAGCCAGCTGTGAGCTGTCTGCAGAGAATTAACCAAGCAGGGGCTCAGAATGTCAGTGACTTCACTGTTTTTACCGGAACATGTTTAGGGTTTTTAAGTAGAAGTTGCTCAGTCTATTTGCCTTCAAAACATTTGTTTTAAAATTTAAAAGTATGTGAACAGATGAGATATCATGACATGTACTACAGAATCTAATCCCAGTGCAGGGTTTTATGGATTTTGGGAATGCGAACACTTCAACCAAAAGTCCCCTTTCCCTCACTGAAGGATGATAAATTCTCTCTATCTGCGTTTCCCTCAGAAAACAAGAGAAAAATCCATTTTGAGCACAGTAATATAGTATATATTGATACCTGCAAAACATTATGTGAATCTACTTAGACTCTGGCGCTTTCAATTACACTGTTAGCCAGTTTTTAAAGAAGATTTTTAGAAGCTTTCAACTGTAGACTTTTGTCTTGTTGAATGAACTTCAGCTACACTAAATTTTAAGTAAATTTGTGATGACTGAGCAATATACATTGGCTGAGCTAGAATCCAATAACCCACAGGACAAATTAATTTTCAACAAAAAGGGCAGAAACCTCAAGTGCCGTGAGTATATGGAGTCTCATTCTTTCTCTCTGGAGCCATTTTTTGCAAATCACTACAGCTATTCATAATCTAAATCAGCCTCCTTTAGCAGCAGAAAGATCATGACAAAACAGAGGATGACATTCATTACTGCTAACTTGCGTAAGCTACCTTAAATTTATTGGTGCTTCTCCACTTACCTGGGTAAGGATTCCTTTGTCTCCTGCTATAGGGAAATTTCAGCACCACTACTTAAAAATATCAATTGTCACTTTCATCAGAACTTTTGGCAGTTTACTTTATTTTAGAAGTAAAACTGGTGGTTAAGGCTTTTAGGACTTCCAATGGGCGTTGTTTCAATCATATTTAATGGATGTCTAGGACAGTAACATGATTATGTTTAAGTTCTGTGCTGCACAAAAAAAAATCCATATTTCCATCCATGTACTGCTGGGGAGGTACTGGAGAAACCAGCCTTTTTGTGGTGGATGTGGCATTCCCTGCCTGCCAGCCTCGGGCAGACTAGAAACCACCCAGGTCTGTGCGCTTGTTTATTCAAAGG
>JADRCH010000098.1:7032672-7053564 GCA_019843965.1 Rhynchomys soricoides | reverse complement strand
CCCTGTGTATGCAGCCCCTCCACAAACGTGGGTCTTCTGTGTCAACATTTCTGGAGTTTGGTTCTGGGAAATCCTTTAGGAAAGCCTGGGGCAACTGGTTGACCCTCGGTGCCCTGATACAACTTTGTCATTCATCTTATTTGTTTGTAGAGTTGACACAGGCAAAGTGAATGTCTCTTGCAGTGTATTAGCATGGCTGGCCTCCTTCAGCCAGATTCATGGTGTAGCCCAGAAGCTGGGATTTGAGACCCATGTTCCTTATCCACTCTCTTAATTTGTCCCATACAGAAAAAGCATCCTCAATGATACATCTTCAAGGGAAAGGCTGGCACCTAAGTGACATACTCAGTGGAACTCCATGGCCTTGTTTCCAGTGGTCCAATTCCTTCATTGGTAGGAAAGATTTGGTGGCATCAATGGCAGATTTTTTTAAAAAAACTATTTATTTTATGTATGTGAGTACACTGTCACTGTCTATAGACACACCAGAAGAGGGCATCAGATTCCATTACAGATGGTTGTGAGCCACCATGTGGTTGCTGGGAATTGAACCCAGGACCTCTGGAAGAGCAGTCAGTGCTCTTATCTGATAAGCCATCTCTCCAGCCTCTGGCAGGATTTTTTTTTTTTTTTACTAATGAAGAAAGGACAATAAGAAGGTACTGGGATTTGCAGTACGATTTTCAAGTGAAGGCAAGTTCACAAACAAACAAACAACAACAACAAAACCCAAACAAACCAACCAAACAAAAAGATTGAGAAGCAGATTAAGAACTTAATTTTTTTTTAATCTTTTATTTTGTGTATGTCTGTGTGTCTGTGTTTGGGAATGTGCACATGTGAGGCTACCCACTGAGGCCAGAGGGCATAGGATTGCCCGGAGCTAGAGTTTCTGGAGGATGTGAGCCACTTAATGTGGATGCTTGGGACTGAGCTTGTATTGTAAGAAGAGCAGCATATGTTCTTACTGGCTGAGCCATCCCTGCAGTCCCGAGATTAGGAAGTTTTTAATCACAAAAAAGTTCTATAGATAAAAATAACCTGGATGAAATATTTACATCATGTATGACTCAATATACAATGTGCTTTTGTAAATCAGGGAGACTAATAAACCAACAGAACCAAGGAGCAAAATTAAGATAAGAAGTATGAGGTAATTCAAAAATATATAAAAAGATATTCAACCTCACTCCTATTGTGTAAAATGCAGATCAAAAGAAGACAGCTGTACGTGGCATGGCTTTGTGGGAACTGGGAGATCATCTGACCCCTTAATCTCCTAAGGTAGGGACCCTTTGTGGCTTTTGTGTCTAAGGATATTACCAAATATTCAGATGTCTTCTCAGTTGGCTTAAGGCTGGAGAGCAAGGACAAGGGGGGTGCATCTCTGAGTGTCAGGGAGGGTGTCGGGTGGTCATATGACTTGTGGGAGGTCACCCCAACTCCACGTTGTGGGGGATAAGATTTGTAGATAAGCATGTGCTCTTTCAATGTGTCACTCTTGCACTTCTGCTGTGACCTGTCTGAGTGCCAGTGCTTCCTGCATCTGCTCTTCCTCGAGGATCTAACTTCTGGTGAGTTTCAGGAGCCTCCCTTCTGTAGAGAGAGTGGTGGCAGGAGAGTGGTAAGCTACCCACCTTGTTTCCCAGCAGAGGAAAAAGTACACTAGGGGATTTGATGATAAGTGCCCCAGCTAGGCTGTCCGAGACATTAGGCTCATTAGTTATGGGGAAGATTTGGCTCCGAGTATCATTATCTTAGGTTAGCCCCATCTCAGGACAAGGCTTATTTATCTGAATGAGATGATTGCATCTGGAAGCAGAGTAGACCAGTAGAACAATCTGATTTGTTTTGTTTTGTTTAGAAGATCTAAGAGGAGCTAATCAGTTTAACATGATATGTATATGAAAGCCAGTCAGAGCTCCTGGTGACATTGCAGGCAGTGAGAAAGGTAAAGCCACATGGACTTTATGTTGCTTTGAACATATAGAGGTGTGAGGCAAAGAGAGATGCCAAGGATGGTGCCCAGGTTAATGGTCAGAAAACAAAATTTCTGTTAAACAACAATCTTCTTTTAACAAATATTCCTAAGGAAGTGCCTGGGAAAAGCTGGTTGTTTACTTCCCCTGAGACCTCACTCAACAGAGGCCAGTGCCCAAAGTGCAGAAATCTCAAAGACCCCGGCTGAGACAGAGATGCTAAGCTGCTGTGAAGCCCTGTGTGTTAAGGCTCCAGTGTGAGCCCCGGCACACTGTCTGTGCCGTTGAGTTATTAGTCGGGCCCTAGACAAGCTCCTGCCCCCATCCTCAGTGTATAGGGCACACCTGGGCCAAATCCTTTTCTGCCACTGTCTCCCTGGGCGAGAGTCCCTGTTCTAGGCACTTGGACAGCAGTCTGGGTTTCCTAGGGTTGCTGGCATTTTCTAAGTCTTTATTTCCAGCCTGCTTCCTTCCAGATGAATCTAGTGAACATATTTAGGCTCACACAGAGGAGGGATGTTTCGGAGGGAAGGGCAAGAAGCTTGCAAACTCCAGCTGGTGAACTGTTTGCAGTGACTCTGTTTTTAATATACATTGCTGACCCTAATGATGGTCTATTGAGATGAGGGCAAGAAACGTCTGATCAAGTGGAGATTAATTTTTTACTGTGTCGCCCAGAATGCATGAAAATGCACTCCTTTTTCTATTTAGCTTCCCAGGATGCTTTGATTGATTGACTAGTTTACAAATGAAGGTGATAAAATTAGGTTGAAGACCACATACATTTCTTAAAATGAGGCTGGCTGGTCGTGGAGACAATGAGGTTTGGACAGATTGTATTGCTGGTTTAGGCAATCTTCTGAGCATGTCAAGATTTATGGACCTGTACTGTAATGTTACAATTGCAGCTCACCGATATAGGTTTCTTTTCAAATTCTTTCCCATTTTATTTGAAAAAGGCCATTAGAGAGTTATAGACTATTGAAAAAGCTTTTTTCTTTGCTAACCCTTAATAAACTCCTCCAAACAAGGAGTAGTGCATTTTTATATTAAATTTAGACCAAAATCTATAAAGCATGCTATCCCAGGTTGGATAATTTGATTATTATTATCTAAATGGAGTTATGGTTCATATTGGTTTGCAGTAAAGTACATAGTAAATAAAATGTAAGTTGAGATTTGTATAAGATCACAAGATGCAGAGTTTCCTTTGTTGTTGTTGTTGTTGTTGTTTGTTCTATAAGCCGTTGGGGTGGGGATGGGATTTCAGCCTCTTTTCCCTGAGACGAGAAATGGAAAAAAAATGCAAAGAACGAAAGAAAAGCATTTCTAGTGATGAAATTAATGCTGCGTTGTACTAAAAACAAATAGCTATTAATATGTACTTGTTCTCGATACCACAGAAGAAAGTTATAAATGTCTTAGGAGTTACCCAGCTAATAAGATTTACCAAGGGTACCGAGAAAGCATGAGAAAATATTCAGCAGAATTAGAAACAATTATTCCCTTGTAAGTTATGGTGTGGGGAATAATAGATGAGATTCTGGAGTTATTTATGAATTAGTCAATTCTGTTTCATACATTTTTGCCATCAAAATAACTTATGAAATCATTTTCTGGGTCTGGAGCATTTTATGAGACTTCTGTACTTGGTTAAAGATTTTTTTCCAAGGGTTTCTGCAGCTACTCACTCAAGCCTTTGACAATGCCCAGATTTTGACCTAAGTTTTCCGACTCTGCAGGCAACTCATTGACAGTCCAGAATGTTCTGGAAGATGGTCAGCCTGGTGCTTTATAACATACAGAGAGGTTCTGAAAATTCACAGATTTAATAAAGAGGAACTCAAAGGGGGCTGGGAGTGTCAGAAGCAATGGTGTGAATGAAGGGCTGCCTGGTACCTGACTCTCAGTGAGTGCCCAGGTGGTCTTAACAATCATTATTGCCATTGCTGATATTATTTTTCTGATGCTTCTTGTTTCCAGGATATGAGCCCATGCAGACAGCCTTGCCCATGGTGTGTGACCTTGATGGAATTACCCACTTGACTTGACCTTTTGTTTTTTTGGCCTCAGGATATCTAAGTGACTTTCAGGGTCTTTTTCTAGGGCATAAGAGGAAGCAATGGGCACAAAACTCTTTGAGATGTATGAAATGTATAAGAACATTAGTAATTATTGTTAATCATTTTCAAGTACCTGGCCCCAAGCTTTATAAAAAGTGGAGCTTGGACCAGCATGAAGAACAGTCAGTAAGTGGGACCTTCTGCACCTGCCCGGCAGTTTGTAAGGGGGCTGCCAGTGTGAGCACAAGGATTTAAGGGGGGTTGGGGTCAAGCGGCATGAAGAACCCAGCCGAACATGGGCTGCCGCCCCTGATTTAGTTCAGAAGTGGATGAACTTTGAAAGGTAGAACATCATTTCTGCAGAAGGTCATCGTATTTCTCGATGATTTACAAGGTGAAGTCTGGGACTGTGCCGGGTCTGTTTTAGATCCTCCAGTGCCAAGAGGAAATATGCTGATGGAGGGAGTAATGCCTGGGTGGCTGACTCCAAGACCAGAGAAACGGAAGCAGCGGCTGAGCCACTGCTGTGAGGGGATGTCTCCAGGTCTTCTAGGCCCCTTCCCTGAAGACACTGCTGGTTGCAAGTTTTAGAGAAGAGCCTTTGCTGACCTTCAGCCCCCACAGCTAGCAACTGCAGAAATTTCAGAAACCCTATTCAGGTTGCAGGTGGTACATAGGCATTCACATTCCATAGGCAGTGTGAGTACCTTCCCTTTTCTGGAGGTCACACCTGCAAGAAGGAACACACACACACACACACACACACACCATGTGACTGAAGAGATGGCCTCAGTGATTAAAAGCACTGGCTACTCTTGCAGAGGACCAGCGTTCAATTCCCAGCACCCACATGGCAGCTCACAAGAATCCATAACAGCAGTTCCAAGGGAATCTGATGTCCTCTTCTGGTTTCTGTGTACACCAGGCATGCGAGTGATGCATAGATATACATGCAAGCAAAACGTCAGTATAAAATAATACAAATATTTAAAGTCTACCTTGGGGCTGCTACTCCTTAAATATAGCACATACTAGCATCCTAGTGTTGAATAACCTTATTGATTTTCTCATTAACATTTTCTTCTGTAAGGTCATTCATGTATAACAACAGACAATCATCATTTGGTATTAGGGAGGAGAATTGTCCTCAGACTGCTAACAACAGTTGTAACCTTCTTTTTCCTGTTTAGATGTTCGTTCTATCTATCTATGTGTGTCTCTCTGTGTGTGTGCGTGTGTATCTACATGTGCATGCAGGTACTGTGGAGGTCAGAAGGAACATCAGGTCCCCTGGCACTGGAGTTTCAGCAGTGAGAAGAAACTGAACTCTGGTTCTCTGGAAGAACAGCGAATACTCTTGTTTTTGAGACAAAATCTCCCTATGGAACCCAGGATGACAATAAACCTGCAATTCTCCTGCCTCTCTGTCTCTGTCTCTCTGTAATGATTGGCTTGTGTTACCATATTTGGATGTATTTCCGTTTTGAACAGAAATTCAGGTTGTGCCTGTTTTCAACAACTAACCCATAAAAAGAAGGTTGCTATCCCTGAAGTGTAGACAGAGCAGAAGCCCACCAGCTGATGCTGGAAGCTCAGGGGGATCATATGGAGTAAGAGGGGACTAGATCAGGTCTCCATGTCAGCCATACCTGATTTCTTCCCATTCTACCTGCCTCCTGCAGGATCCAGTGATGTCATCTGTTGAGTGGCAGGAGACAGTATGTCTCACCCTGGCATGATGTCATTAGTCTATGGTAATCTTTCTAAATGTTTGCAAGAAAGATATGAAATCTTAGCAACAGAGGTATTTAAAGGTTTAGATAAGCTTGAAACACAGCGATTTTTCAATCTCCTGAACTACCCAATCCAGGGGCCCGTGAGTCTACAAGTGTCTGCCATCTTTCTTGGTGTGTCAGAGAAAATCGAGTGACGGATCACTTCTCGATGTCACTGCTCGAGACCAGTGACAATCAGTGAAATGATTGTGTCTGCCTCTACACATATCTGTAATTGATTGCCTAAACCCTACGACTCTCTCTCCCAGTTGATATGATGGAACACTGGAGTGAAATCACTCTCGATGAGGAGGAGCCAGGTCCATTTGTTATTTACTTCCCTGCCTGCTTCCCTCTCCCCATCCAGCACCAATTGTCCCACAAGAGAGCACATTATGGTAATCAGCCAGAATGTATGTATAGGAATCAATCAAGGCGAGAACCATCACAAGAGTTATGACATTACAAAGTCTGTTTGTAACTTTTGATTTATGGAAGATTTTCCATTTTATAAATTGGGAGTGAGGCATGTTGGGATGGCTTAACCCTTAAATTCCCCTACAAGGAGAAGGCATTAGGCACCACAGCTAATAGGCATTAGGCATTTTAATTACTTAGTGCCCTAAGATGACTGGAGCTCATATGTGTTTGGCTTGTGATGCCAGAAACATCCTCTCAATCTCTGAGCACATTACCTATCCTTTGAAAATAAAACAGGTTCATTTTCTAGACATGATCAATTTAGGACTGACTATTCCACATAATACTTTCTTCTGCCAGAAGCCTGGTGAACAGCCATACCACACTGCTACTCCTGGGGACCTCCTTGGTCCTTTTACTTTCAGAGAAAGGACTTCACAGAGGCCAATCTGAGACTCATGAGATACTGAGCAAATGGTTTCATTGTCCTTTTTCTTTACAGAACTGCTGAAAACTGTGGTGAAGGCAGGCCTAAAGCATTTCCCAAAGTGATAGGTAGTGCTTGCTATTAGGATAAACAACAGAGGCTATAACCATAGCTTTGTAGAAGGCAGCGGGGCCCTAGCATCCGCTGATCGCCATTAATACTTGGATCTCTTATGTTCGTCCAGTACATCAGGCCCTACCACCCTTTCCCCAAAGGATGCCATATTCCTACTGATGGTTCCATTTTGCCAATGTGGAAATGGAACCAAAAATATGGACTTCCTTGTCCAAGATCCAAGAATAAACTTCTAGTTGTCAATAGCACAGGACTGGAGTCCAGGCACCTGACTATTGGTCCAATGCTTACACTTAACTGGATTTGGGCCTCCAGCCATATGCAGAGCACCAATAGAGGCATGCTTCTTTCTCAGCCCAGTTTTGAAGGCTGGCTGTTCCCTACTCATCACAGGCCACTGCTGGGTTGTACTTCTGTCATCCTGAGCAGTAGCTCTGTCCTCTCTATGAAATGATCCTAGCAATGCTAGCCACTGTCACTAGTGTGTCCGGCATACCCATTACTAAAGGTAAGATGTGGATCCTCCCTGAAGAGGGAACTCAGGGCAGGAAGAATCTGTCCCCTTCCAAGGTCACGTCACTGGATTAGCTTTTCACTTGGCAACCTGACCACATCATCTCATGCCAAGGCTCCTCTTCCCTCCTAATGTGAATCTTAAAGCTAATAAGAATGCAGATCCCAGAAGACCTCCTCCTCTCCCTGATAATCCATTAGGAACTTGAGATCACTGTCTCTGGAAAACTTAAAAAACCATTTAAAAACAAAAAGATGAATAAATGAAAATGTTATGAACCTGGAAATGTTAATTAAGCCATTCTCAAAGAACAGGCTTTCCAGCCCAGATTAAAACATCCCATTACTTTTAAATAGTTACCATCTTTCTCCTTGAAATAAGTCCAAATTAAGGACAAAATCATTATAAAAAGAAATAGTAAAGAGATAGAAAATGGTGTTAAGAATTTGACTATCAACTGATATCCTCAAGTTAAGAGGAAACCATGAAGGCCAAAGCCATAAAACGAAGTCTGTTCCCAGACAGCCTGCAGTTATTGCCAAACAGGAGTCTGGGTACCTTGACTGGATCCACAGAGTGAGCAGCTCACAGAGCACCTTGCTGGATGCTTCAATTTTTAGATTAGGGAACAGAGAGGAAAAATACTTTTCTGAGAACAGAACCCAAAATGCTAAGCCTCCTGGTCTCTTTCCACTACAAACATAGCCAAGGAAAAATCTCTTTGGGATTAAAGCAGTAAACAGCAGAACTCCTGTTAGGCAATTGGTACACTGTCTCTACCATCTTACCCAGAGGCATGGGTCCCAGGTACTTCTGAGTAAAGAAGCTGAGCAGAGTCTTGCTTGTCAGCTTATTGCATAGTTAATGGTTCCAGACCTTAGAAACATGGGCAAACTGCAATAAGGAAGAAGAGAGACTGAGTCCCCACAGTAGCTGCAACAAGACCCATGCACTAAATGACATTCTCATGCCCATTAGAAGACATCTTCAGCTCCTCAAGAAGCAGATTTGAAACAGAAAGTTAGTTGGTAGCAGTCTGACAAGCAAGACGAGGCAGCTGTCATTTCTTATTGATGGCCATTGGATCTGACATAGGGTAGCCTTATTCAGGGAGCAGACAGAGCACTATAAAAGAGAAATTACCCAAGCACAGTGGTCTGGCCCCACTTCATTAAAAGACGATAAGGTCTTTTCAAGATACCACTGTCTACCTCAGTGTCTGATGACTTTGTTTGGCTGAGCACTTATCTGTGCGGTGTGTGTGTGTGTGTGTGTGTGTGTGTGTGTGTGTGAGGGTGTCACATACTTCACAAACTATTTCTAAACATTGAGACTCTGCAAGGGAGGTAAGGTTATCCCTCTTTTGTAGATAAGTGATAGACTGAAATTTTAAAAAAGCAAACAAAGAAACAAACAAAGGAAAAGCAAGGTCACAAGACCAATAAAAGACAGAGTGAGTTTTGGACATGGGAGCTCAGAGTCTGATATCTGTGAGTTCTTTCCTTTATGCCCTGTGTCTGAATTTCATCCTCAAGGCTTGGGGCAAGAGAGAAAATGGCATGGTTCTCCTTGATGAACGAGAACAGAAGAATGAGATGCATTTTAGAACAAGCTACTGTATATCTGTTGCATAGCAATATAAAAGTTAAATATAAATAAGTTTGTAGTCCCTCAACTAATGGTCATCACTAGTAAATGAGGAATGATTGGTAACACACAGTTTTGTGGAAAGTGGGAATCCCTTTTTGAGCTGTAACACTTAATATTGTGAACTACTTTATTGAAGTTATTCTAAAATGTGCAGCTCTATATATTGTTTGACATAAGTCTCACACAAGGGGACAGCTCTGCAGAGGTCATAGGCTTATTTAGGATACAGACTCGTAATCAATTAGCATGTAAAAAGATGAAACCAAGACCCAAAAGAAATGAAAGGAAGGATTGATTTGGCTTGGCAGGTAAAGGACATGAAAGGAAGTCCTCATTTTAGAATAGCCTGTAACTAAATATTAAGCTTTCTGTTTTTGGTTTTTGTTAGTGAAAATCATAGCTGTCAAAAGTTACCACAAAACAGCAATCCCCCAAAGTTCAGTGATGGTTCAGCATACCTTCCCCTGTAGCTTTCTGGAAGGAGGTTCTACCACCAATGCAGAAAACTGAGGGACTGGAATGTTAATTTACTTCCTAAGGTAAAATACAACTGGCCAGTAGCCAAGTCAGAAATAGAATTTAGGTCCTTTGACTATGGTTCAGTCACTTTTAATGATAACGCTCTGTCTCTTGTGTAATTTTTCCTGATTGGATTCTTGCTTATCCCTCATGTACTGGCTGAAGTAAGATGCAGTTTTTGCACTTCGAGAATCAGGAAAATATGAACTGTTCAGGTCCACTCCACACTCATTTCCCGAAGATTTTTGCAGTCATCCAGTCAATTAAACATTCCTCACTAGCTACCACATGCCACATACCAGACAATCTCAAATCATTGCAATGTATGTTCCCTCAAGAAAATCAAAACAAGAAAATAAAACAAAACTGTGGTGGTTTGAATGTGCTTGGCCCATGGGAAGTGCTACTATTAGCAGGCGTGGCCTTTTTGGAGGAAGTGTGTCCCTATGTAGATGTGCTGCAAAGGCTCCTAGTGCTCAAGCTCTGCCCAGTATAGAAGAGTTGGTCTCTTTTTGGTTGCCTTCGGTTCAAGACGTAGAACTCTCAGCTTCTTCTCCAGTACCACATCTGCCTGGACACTGCCTTGTTTCCCGCCATGATGATGGTGGACTGAACCTCTGAAACTGTAAGCCTGCCCCAATTAAACGTTGTCCTTAATAAAAGTTGCCTTGGTTATGGTGTCTCTTCACAGCAATGAAACTCTAACAAGACAAAAACAAAGATTTTGTATTGCAGGAGGAAAAATACACACGTGTTTAGGTAAATGTGTACAAAAGAAACTGTGGTAAATGGGGATGTAACCGAGACAGGCAAGGTGGCAAAGCACCAAGGAGGTAGGAAGGAGATGACTCTGACCCAGGAGGCAGAGAGAGATGCGAGGGCTTGAACTCTTTCTGGAGGACATGGCATCTCAGACCTTCATGAGGGAAGGTATCATTCTGTACCGTGTAGTGGTGTAACCAACATACCCTAAATGTTAGTGGTGGACAAGCAGTGAATGCTCTTTCCTGCTGCTAGGCCACAGTGCACTGTAGGTGTGGTCAGGCCAGCACCTCTCATTCCTGGGCCTGTTGAAGGAGCAACAGCTGTGTATTGAAGGCATACTCTCCCACCGGTGCAGGACAGGATCCCAAGGAAAAAGGCCCATCATTTTTTTTTTGGAAGAAGAATGTGCAATTTCTGTTAAAACCCCTCCTTGGAATGGAAAAACTGTTACCTCTGTCCGAGGTCCATGTTCCAAGTAAGCTATGTGGCCAACTCAAAGTCAATGGACTGGAAATGTTCAAGGAGGCTGGAGCAAAGGTGGAGAAGAGAGGGAACACTGAGCAGATAATACAACTCACCAAGTGTTCTCACTGCCCCAGGCTCTCTTTACTCGTTATTTAGTATTTACTCATTTTCTTAAAGAAAAAAAAAAAAAAAACCAACAAAAACCACTGTTTCCTCTGGGCTTCTCTACACTCCTGCTGGATGGCGGCTGAATTGACAAAAGTAAAGGCAGGTAGGCAGTAGCTGCGTTCTGTTATACCTCAGGCACTTTCACCTCGTGAATGTGCCCTAGCAGCAGACACATACATACACACACGTACACACACACACACACACACACACAGAGGGTATCAGTCAGAAGTGGTCTGCGAATGCTAATGACAGTATTGTATCCATTAACTCTAATGTAGGAGAACGTGTAATGGCTGTTTTGACATATTGTTCCTCATATCTATTCGTGTGAATTTAATTTTCTTTTAGGGCTCAATTTTTAATTTCTTACCATTCTATGGTAGTCCATGTTTATTTTTGCAATAAAATGAAGTCTTTAAACACCAAGTAAGGTGTGACCTCACATATGAACAACACATAATTTGTGAAGAGTCTGGAAAACCAAACACCATCCTTGCCAAGGAACACTTGGACTTTTGCTGTCTAATGCTAAGCTATTCAGGAAAGCAGCTCTTGCCTTTCAGGTAGGATAGCGCAGTATGCCCTGTGTCACAATGGTGATGCTTCCAGCAAGGGATGAAGATCTTATTGTTTTCCTCCCAATAAAGCAGTCCACTGGTCAGAGCCTGGACTACCACTCCTCACTGTAGGAAGCTGCACTAGCTGGAGAGTGTGGGATTCTTTAACAAGCAGATTCCAAAATGTGGAGTGACTCTAACAGACAAAATAAACCCAGGCTCATTCATGTCAGAGTTCCTAGTACCTGTGGTCTATGTGAGTCTCCTCTACCCGGGAACTCAGGGTCTGCCTCTACTTAGCTCTCTGTCCTCGAAGGCAATGCTGTGATATGAAGCCTGTTGAGGGGGGTGGGACAACTGAGGAGGGCCCAGAAGCAGAACATGGCTGCTATCTTGCTACCTCCAGTCAAAAGACATCTGTGCAGGAAACCAAGAAACACAGCACATGTGGGCTCCAGGAAGAAGAGGAAAGAGCTTCAGAGGAAGCAGCCTGCAGTCTCTACTTCAGGTGCTTACCATATGCCAGGCATAGTGTGGTAAGCATAAGCATTGGCAGGAAGATGAAGATGTGTTGTCAGCCCTTAAGAGAACTCCAGTCTAGTTAATATTGCACTATTTTATTTTATTTTTACAGATCAATGTACCAAGCACTATTGCTAAGCAATGGAAGAGAGCTAGTGAGAACACTGGTATGCACCAGGAGAGCCAGACTTCACACATAGAGCAGGAGCAGTGAATGGCCTTGGTTCTGTTAGTTTTATATATGTATGTTTAGCAGGAAACTACTAAGAGCCAGATGTCTATAACATACAGTTTGTTGGAGGCAGGTAGTAAGGCATAATTGTAAGCCCGTAGAACCATGGGCACTGTTTTAGTTTTGGTATGAAACATCCTCCTAAAAGACTCATGCATTTCAGGCTTGGACCACAGGCTGGTGTATCCAGCCTTTGAGGAGTCTTACCTTAACAGTGGGCTAATCCACTGATAGGTTCACAGTTTAAGGCATCATTAGGAGTGATGGAAACTCTTAGAAATGGGGCTTGATTTGAAGAGGTAGCTTATTGGGTTGCATTGTTGGAGGTGATGTCTTCTGGGTTCTCGCTGTCTCTCAGCTTCCTGGACATTTGTAGTGAGGAGTTTCATCCTACCAAACCCTTGTCTCACAACAGAATCAACAAACCAGCAACACAGTGGATCAACCCTTCCTCCCTGAACTTGTTTCTTCCAAGACTTTTACCACAGAGATGACAGTCTAACACGGACTCACAAGCAGAGATGACAGGCTAACACAGACACACAAGCAGATCTGTTTGCATGGAACCCTACCTATACAGTTGGGAAATGGAAGGGTGGTATGGGTGCTTTGTGGGCTACATGTTGGGGATTTGGAATCTGGCATTCTTGGCCTTGAATACCAACTTTAACACTAGGCAGACACTGTGTGACTTCGGGAAAGTTTCCCAGACATTTTGAACCTTTGTTCCTGGTTTAAAGCAAAGTTGGCGACTCCTGATAGAACAGTAGCCTTAGGACCAATTGACTGGGTTCAAAGCACCGATCTTCCGTGAACTGATATTGCAGTGTTAGGAAAGTCATTTAATGCTGCTGGGCTTAAGTTTCTTCATCTTAAAATGGGGTTGATAGCAATGTCCAACTCAGACTGTTGGTATGAGCCGATGAAATAGAGAACAGAAGCTCTCTTAGCTGTGCCCCCCAAATCACTCAATGTGTTTGATCTTGTCGTTACCTACCTGGTAGTTTGCTCTGAACATTAACTGAGACTGTAGCAAGGCCTAACATTTAGCCAATGGCAACAATTACTATCAGTGACCAACTGGAAGAAGGATAAACATATCATCACAAAAAGAAGCCAATGAGAATCCAGACAGAACTGAATCTGCAACAATTCCCAAGCCAGAGACTCATTCATCACCCATCCCAAGACTGAAGAAGCAGCTAGGGCAGCGGAAGAGCAGTGCTTCCCTGCCTCTGACATTGGTCAGAGCTTTGAGAGTATGTCATAAAAGTAGGTGAAGGAAGGCATAAATGACCTGTTCTAAGAATGCAGAGGAAGGTCTTCCTAAACACAGCACTCATTGGTAAGAGCTTCCAGGGTCTCCCAGAATTCTGTCTCCTTTTATGGCATCTCGAAAGTCCTAAGTAATGAAATAAAGGCACGGAAATAGGTAAACACAGTTAGAGCACCAGGATAGCTGCCTGGCAGACAGGGGTGTTTGCAAGCGTTGGCTGGGGTCTCGTTTTCCAGAATCAAGCCCAGCCCTGCTGTGATCACTACAGCATTATGACCTATGGGGTTAAGATGGTACCACATGCAATATTTCATTTCTGTCTAGCTGGGGTAGCAATGAAGCGGTTGTAGTCAAGTGAATTAATCTCTCTAGCGACTCTAGAGAGAAACTTCATTTGCAACAATTTGTTTCCTATTGTTTCCTCCATTCGTGTAGCCTTTTTGGCATGACAGAAAAGTAGAAGAAGGGAAAGAAAATGGAATACAAATATTTTAACCTTTGCCAAATATTAACATTAATTGCTCATTGTTGATAATAACAGAGAATTTATCCCCTTGATGCACAGATTGTAGTTCATATGATGGTCCCTATTAGCTTTGTTCCCACTGACTAGGAACCCTACAGAATGGGACAAACATTCAGAGTTGGTGTAGCCAGACTCTGGAGCCAATTTCATACAGTTTAAAGGATCAGTCATGGTTTATCCAAAAATCCAAAAAGCACCCTACTCGATGTGGAAATGCTCACACAATTATTTTAACAGATGCAAGTGAATGACTAAAAACACAATATTGAGAAGGAAAGACTCTGGCCTAAGTAGAGATTGATGAATCACATAGCCATTAATTCTCTACAAATTTGTTTTTAATAACACTGATGTTTTGGTTGTGTATAACTATTTCATTAAGTCTAAATTAAATGCATGGGTAAGCATATTTAAAACATGTAAATGTAATGTTTTGCTACTGTATTTCATTTTATATTTCCACACAGTTCTGATAATTTTCTGAATTTGAATTGACTAGATGAAGGGAAGTCCCTGGCCTTTTATGAGACCTTCTTTCTGACATCATTTAGGGCTCTAGGAACTGCACACATCTGAGTTCTAAACACATCGCTACACAATCACTGTACAGCAGAGACAACACGTTAATCTCCTGGAAAGAGATGCTTATAGGTTCTAACAAAATGGAAGTGATTGCTTCTAAACAATAGCAAAATACACATTTTGCTTAAAAAAAAATATAAAGCAGAGAATCTAACACTGAGAAGCTATCTTGGAATAACAATCAAGAGTGCATTGCTGTGCACAGCTCGTCATTTATGGAGAGCAGGAGACATTGATATACTTGCCTTGTAGCCTGTGTGTTACTATTCCCAGCTATGCAGAAATGGAAGGTGATTTACAGCCACACACTCTTTGTTGCTGTTCCAACACACCTATTGTCTTCCCTGCGTTCTGACTGGTTGGCTGGCTGGGAGAGGGGATGGTGCTGGCCCGCACTCAATCATTATGGGTATCTACAAATAGAGTAGGTGTATGCGAACTGGGATTTTTCAGCTGTGTATACCCAGCAAACCAATCAGAGCACAGAAAGAACAATAGCTAAGGGTTTACTGCTCTGTAAGTTTCCCCACCGATTCCCACTGCGGCTGATTATATCACAGAAGTTCTATAAAAATCACATTAAATGCCAACTAAATCAAGACTTTTCATGCCTCTTTTTCAAAGCAATGAAATTCAGGACAAACACTATACTATGCATGAAGATCACCGCCTGGAGATCCCAGCTCTTCATTCCAGACGTCGTATTTGAAAATGGAACCTGAGGAAAGCGTGGTTTATTCATTTTGTTGTTTTCTGTGGTGCTCGCTCGGCTGCCCTGAAAGCCCACCACAGGAGGGCTCAATTAAGAGGCTTCATAATTTTCACCAGTTAACTTTGATTAAATGCACTGTCTTGGAGGGGAAACAGCCAATCCGGGCTATAAATTACCTGCAGTGAGTTTTCAACTTAGAGATTCTGAAATATTAGCGCTCGGACAGGTCATTTCTTTCAGGGCTGGACTTTACACCTGATTTGGAATGCCGTACTTCATTTTACCAGAGTCAAGAACTGAGAGTGAAACTGCCTGTATTGCTCAGCCCAACAGGTCCCTCGAAGCACATGTAGAAAAAGACATTCATTCATTCATTCTGCTTTCTGCCACTGGCTGTATCCATTAGTGTAAGGGTGAAGTCCCTTTGACCCCGTTCCTCTCCCTAGCTTCTATTATCTTACACCTCACAGCATCTTCTTGCTCACGAGCCAGCTTTTCAGTCATATCAGTTGCCAAAGATTAGACAAAGTGGGATGAAAAGAACAGGTTTCCACTGATGAATGGTCAGCCAGCTTTCCAGACCAAGGACAAGGGAAAACCAAGGCTGTCTAGGCTCTCCACCAACCAACTAAGTCACTGAGGCATGGGAGAAGAGATCTGGCTTCTTGCTTCTTTGTTCAGGGGGTAAGGATGCGGGGCATGTTTTAAGGGTGGAACTGGGAATTCAGTAAAATCAGTTTATATCTCTACTGTCAGTCTTAGAGAATAACAAGGGTGTGTTTTCATTTGCTGCTGTAAGAACTCCAAGCTTCTGTTTACCTTACCTGTGAGACAAGGTTGAAGGTTGTTGAAAGCATTCGGTTTTCTGGGCTTGGCATGTATGTAGTCTTAGGCTTTCACACCATTGACATTTTACTCAGCAAGGTCTCTGTTGTTTAAAAAAAAATATGTCTGTTGAATAAAAACAGCTTACCTTTTCAGGTAGTCCTTTTGATTTTTTTAAACCTTTGACATCAACTAATTAATTCTGTCCAAACATCAATTTTGTGAGTTGCGTGGAAAATTATTTTATCCTCTCTTGATTACTAGGAGGTCAGGTGAGGAGGAATTAAGTGGCTTGCCCAAGGCCGCACAAACTATCAGAACCAGTATTTTTCCATGGGAGGAGTGGGGGAGCAGTCTCCCAAGCTAAGGTGGTGGATGTAGCAGCTCTCTGAACTCACTTCTGAGGGGGATGGGCGAGGACCGCTCAGGACCGCCTTGGAATTCGAATGGGGTTCTGTTTTCAGACTGCGGTTAAGGATTATTTTGCTTGAGGTAGGCTAGAAGTGGTAGCTTTTAGAAAACATGGCTAACTTACCTGGAAAAGAAATGAACAAATAACAAAACAAAACCAACAACCAAAAACCCCACCGTCAGCAGCATCACACTTCGGAATATATTAGATTTGTAAACCCAGGGTACAAATTGTTTGGAGAATCTCAATTAAAGCCCTTATAATATTGTCATTCGTAATCAGCTCACTATGAAAACAGGGCTTCCAGAGGGCACCAAAATCATTTGAACTTGCGCTCTGTAATAGATTTGAATATTCAGATAAGGTCAGTGGTCAGAGCAGAGGTGACAGTTTTGGTCAATAAACAGGTTTAGTGAGACAAAATCTTTTTGTTTACATGGGAATGGCTTGTAGAAATTGGTTCTCAGGGGGGAATCAAAAGATTAAATTCAGCTGCGTTGCCAATTTATTTGCAGGCCAAACAAGTGTGTGATGGAAATCTTTGGGGGGGGGGGGGACCTGCTCCCAAGAGAAGGTCCTGTGAGCTGTGCCAGTGGAGACTCCTGTGCAGCTGTCCCCTTTGCAGCTGAAGCTTAGTGGAGACAGAGCAGGGAGGAGAAGCACAGCCCAGTGCTTGTGTCTTAGTCACATCTTCTCGCCAGAACAGCTCTGCTCCCATCTGTTTTCTGTACAGTAGAAATCCCAACTTAGTAGGGTTTCTACAGGACCAAAAGCATCTTGAGGAGGAAGGGGTTTGTTCAGCTTACACGTTTCAGATCACACCACATTGCTGAGGGAAGTCAGGGCAGAAACTCAAACAGAGCAGGAACCTGGAGCAAGCTGATGCAGAAGCCATGGAGGAGTGCTGCCTTCTGACTTGTTCCTCTTGGCGTGTTCAACCTGCTTTTTTACAACATCCAGAGCCATCAGTGCTCAGAGATAGTAAACCTTCCCTTATCAATTACCATTTAAGAAAATGCCCAACAAGCTTACTAGGCCTACGTGTGTGGCACACATTTTCTCAATTGAGATTCCCTCTCCCAAATGACTCTGTGTTACAGTGACACAAATCCAATCATCACAGCTTGGGCCAGGTTCTCCTACAGTGGCTCTCAACCTTCCTAGTGCTGTGGCTCTTTAATACAGTTCCTCATGTTGTGGTGACCCACAACCGTAAAATTATTTTGTTGCAACTTCATAACTGTAATTTTGCTACTGCTATGAATCATAGTGTAAATGTATGATATGCAGGATATCTGATAGGTGACCCCTAGCGGGGTCACAACCCATAGTTTGAAAACTGCTGCTCCCAGATTAAGCCGGGCCTGGAGAGTACAGCAGCTGTGGGCCCTGCTCACTCTTGCAGCCCCTGCTACCCTGCCCTTTGCCCTTAAGGTTGCTTTAAACTTCTCTCTAGGAAGACACATAGATCAATCTGTTCTCAATACTAGAAAGATTTGTGTTTCTTGTGAAAGCCTAATTTACCAGGACACGTATAATTCCATAATTTTTTGACTAGATTCTCAAGATCCCTGGGAATCTTCTGAAGTTCCACAGGGCTTCTGTGAGACTGGGAGTAAGAGCAGAGGGAGGGGAGGGAAGGGCTTGAGGACATGGGCTGGAGTGTCTATTTGAACAGCTCTGCTTTCATCTGTTTTCTGAACAGGATTTAATTTGAGGAACTATTGGAATGGTTATATCAGTTTGTTTCTGTTACTATAATGGAATGCCCGAGTCTTCATTCTTTCTAAAGAGAAGAAGTTTATAGTAGCTTATGGTTCTGGAAGTCCACAGTTATGGGGCAGTACTGGGTCACAGACTTCTTGCTAGCAACATCCTGAAGCAGTACAGGCATTGTCGGAGTGAGTATGAGGATGTACCTCTCTCTTTTTTTCTGTAATATGCCACCAAAATTCAGTCACAGAGGCTCCACCCTGATGACTCTACCAAACGCTAACTGTGCCCCACGTCTGGACACCATGATCAGGTTAAATTTCTGCCCTCTTAATGCTTCACAATGAGGATTAAGTTTCAGCACACCATGAGGGACACATCGTATTCAGACAGAAGCAGTGACCAGCAAAAATGACTTGATGGTTGTTCGTTGCCTGGAATCCAATTTTTAGCCCTGGATCCGGGTTTGTGTTCAGCCAGTCACAATGCAGGCCTTAACGATGGTGAGCTAATGCAGGGCTTCTCAAACATTTCCCACTCTGCCCTGCATCCTCACGTGCTTTTCGAGGGTCATGGGTAAAGAGGCATGTGAAGTATGCATACGCTTCAAAGCATGCTGATAATAAATCATAAAGAAGTTTATTTCAAAAAAGTCTTTGCCCCATATACACTGACACCACTTCTTAAAGAAGAATGCAAATTTGTACTGGAACAAGATAGATCTGCTTGTTTACTTTTAAATAAAGAATGAAGTCTTGGTTGAAAGTTTGATTCTGTAGGACATGAGGACTCTAATGTTTTTCAGACTTGATCAATATTCTAGTTTTCTAATTGTCAGCGCTGAGACTGCCACTTTGTGTGAGCACAGAGTACAAAGGGATCATTTCACAAAAGGTTGGAAATGCTATCAGAATCCCAAGCCAAAATTGATTTAACTTTTTTTTTTAAAAAAAAAGAAACTTAAATTAGTAACCAAACAGTAATTTTAAATATCCTAATGTAAAAGCAGTCCAAAGACATACTAATTCCAAAGACATACTAATTGGTCACTGATATGCTGAGTAGTGGTGGTAGGAGACTTTTTAAAAACCTTGGTCTTGATTAAACTATCATGCTTTGATAAGAGTAGCAAACTCTCCTTATCCAGTAAGGACAAGTCTTCTTCTTCTTCTTCTTCTTCTTCTTCTTCTTCTTCTTCTTCTTCTTCTTCTTCTTCTTCTTCTTCTTCTTCTTCTTCTCCTCCTCCTCCTCCTCCTCCTCCTCCTCCTCCTCCTCCTCCTTCTTTTCCATACTTTATTTACATTTCAAATGTTTCCCCCTTTCCAGATCTCCCCTTTGGAACCTCCCCATTTCCTCCCCCCTCCCCCTGCCACTATGGGGGTATTCTCCCACCCACCCACCCACCCACTCTCGTCTTCCCTCCTTGGTATTCTCTTATACTGGGGGATCTAACACCCTCAGGCCCAGGGCCTCTGCTACCCCTGATGGCTAACAAGGCCCTCCTCTGCCACATATGTGGCCAGCACCATGGGTCCCTCTATGTGTATTCTTTGGTTGGTAGATCAGTCTCCAGGAGTATCAGGAGATCAGGCCAGTTGCCACTGTTGCTCCCTCCCTGGGGATGCAAACTCCCTCAGCTCCTTCAGTCCCTTCTCCAATTCCTCCATCTGGGACCTCACACTTTGCCCTACTGTTGCTGCAAAGTGACTCTAGGGTATTTCAAACTTTTGGGCTAATAACCACAGTAAGGACACTTCTGCCCACACCACGAAATAGTACCGCATCTGAGCCAAAGTCATTTTTGGTCGGCCTTATGTAGAGAAAAGGTTTTGTGGACTCAGAGCAAAGGCCATAGTGAAGTCACATGATGAGATATATACTGGTGAAGTCACATGATGCCACAGGGTCACAGCTGCTGGAACTCCCAAGATTCATTGAGAGCTTGATTATTGCTCATACACCTTTAGAAACCTTTTACTGTTGCCAAATTTTGGGGGATTCCCCTTATTCGGGATGGGATTGTGACCCAACAGTTTAAGGAGCTGTGTGTGAAACAAAAGAGACAATCTCTCTCCTGTGCATGAAATTTAGGTTTTTTTTTTTCCTAGAATGCTATTTGGAGTCTTTTATTTTTGTTTGTTTGTTTATCTATCTATTTATTTTACTTACTCATTTTACATCCCACTCACTGCTCCCTCCCAGTCACCCCATTCCACAATCCTTCCCCCATCCCTCCCTTCTCCTCTGAGTAGGTGGGGGCCCCCTGGGTATTCCCCTACCCTGGCACTTCAAATCTCTGTGAGGCTAGGTGCTTCTTTTCCCACTGAGGCCAAACATGGCAGCCAAGCTAGAAGAACATATTCCACATACAGGCAACAGCTTTTGGGATAGCCCCCACTCCAGTTGTTTGGGACCCACATGAAGACCAAGCTACACATCTGTTACATATGTGCAGGGAGGCCTAGGTCCAGCCTGTGTATGTCCTTTGGTTGGTGGTTCAGACTCTGAGAGCCCCAAGGGTCCAGGTCAGGTGACTCTGCTGGATTTCCTCTGGAGTTCCTATCCCTTAGGGGCCCTCAGTACTTCCTCCTATCCATATCATTCCCCAAGCTCCATCCATGCTCCAAGCTCCATCCATGCTCCAAGCTCCAT
>JADRCH010000098.1:7021896-7032662 GCA_019843965.1 Rhynchomys soricoides | reverse complement strand
CCAAGCTCCATCCATGCTCCAAGCTCCATCCATGCTCCAAGCTCCATCTATGCTCCAAGCTCCATCCATGCTCCAAGCTCCATCCATGCTTGCTTGTGTGGTACATGCCTCTGACTGAGTCAGTTGGTGGGTCAGGCCTCTCAGAGGACAGCCATGCTAGACTCCTGTCTACAAGCATTAATAGTGTCAGGGATTGGTCCTTGCCAGTGGGATGGGTCTCAAGTTGGGCCAGAAGGAGGGCACAAGCAAGGATGCTTGCTCCGCACTTGGAAGGGGAAATAGGATGGCCATTTGGAGCCTTTCTCTCTCCACCTCTCAGACACACCACCGATCACCTGCAGATCTCTCTGGGTCCTGAGAACCACTGAAGCTCCATCCCTCTTTGGCTGATGAAGAAGCATAGAGGCTGCTTATCCCTGCTGTGGCTGCTGACTTTGCAAAAGCCACACAACATGGCAGCCCACTTACATCGGCCAGGACTTAGTCTCACAGTGATTGACAGCTGTGGCACAGGCAGTTGGGTGGTGCAGTGCTTTATTGGCCTTTATTAGAGAGGTTCTAGTGAGAAGGCAGAGGAGAACAGGAATTAGAAGCACGTTGGGATAGCCTCAAACTCAGTGCACTCTCTCCCATCTAGAGTTTGATCTGGAGCTGCCCTAATATTGGCTATCTTAGATATTATTCTTTTATAGAATTTTCATAATTTCTAACTACATTTCTAACTATTAAAACTTGTCAAATGGAAAAACTGAGGGGGCTCATTTTTGTTTGTTCTGTTTTTAAAATCTCATGCTCTGTATCATAATTCAACATCTTTTGTCTAAGGTGTAAAGTAAAATATTTGATATATGAACGAATGAGCCAATTGTATTTCCCTGACTGCATTTGTCCTAGGAGTTCAGAGGCAGATTTATAGTTCCACTTCAGTAAGTGTGCAGGCATGTGTATGCAGGAATTCCTGGAGGGTGGGGGTACTCTCCCCATGTTAGATTCTTGGTTTGATGATTTTCAACTCCATATTCTCTTTGATTTCCTGATTTATTTAGATTTTCTTGTATAGCAAAGGATCGTATAGTTTAGAGGCCCATTTTAATCCCCCCTGGACACTCAGGAAAAGCCGTAGGTAAAGTAAATGCATAGAATTTACGGATTCAACAGGGTCCCTCTGAACAAGGGTTTTAAGTGTGGGAGAAACAGTTCAACAACAATAAAAAGAAAATTGACATCTCCTTCAGTGTATTGTTTGATAGTCCCAGTTTCAGAGTACATTAATGTTGGTAAAGAATAATTAGCTAACCATAAAACAGGAGGCTGCTGGGAAGTCAGCAGTAAGCAGCAGCCTGGTGAGACCCACCAAGGAGGCTAAGGATGATTAACCTGTATCTAGGTTATAAAATGGCCCATTGAGAACTGCTGCCCCTGGATAGATCACCTGGATTTCAACTGGATTATTGAGTGAGAGGTCTTTCATGATGCTTGGTGTGGTGATAGATATTTGGTTACAAATTGTTTATGACAAGTGGAAAAACCAGTAAAGATGACTGCAGATTTGTATAGAGTTTGCTTCTGTATGTGAGTTGTAGTCACTCTATGTGTATATAACTCGATATCTGCATATTTAAAAGACACTGGTTTGCTCCAGGTAATGGAGAGGGATAGGTTTGGGCTTGTAACTGAGACTGCCATATTGACTTTGGTGCTCTTGTTTAAGTGGGATTTTTATTAAGTGGGATTTTGTCCATTCGCTGACATTTTTCCTTAGAATTCTTGTTTGGTGCAAACTTTGCCAACTGCCCCATGTTTAATTTAGCGATGCTGCAGATCAAAAGAGAAGTTGCCCGTATCAACTCACAATATGCTAACGTGTACTTCCTTGTGTTTACAACTTTTTCTTTCATCGGTCGTGAAGTATACACTTTCCAGGCAATCTTTTTTTTTCATATTTTATTTACATTTCAAATGTTTCTCCCTTTCCAGATCTCCCCTTTGGGACCTCCCCATTTCCCAGGCAACTTTTTAACTTTACACATTTTTCTCATTTAAAAGCAAGCTCACTTACTGACTGGAAGTTGCATTATCCTCTGCTGTAGGGACCTCCTCTCTTCAGCTCACTCATGATGAGCACACCACAGGCTCGAGTACTTGAGAACAGTAATTTCCTATCATCTAAGCTCCAGTCCACATTAAAATCCCCCCAGCTGTATAAACTGTCTCATGATTGGAATGTTTCTGGTGGCCACTGGCATGTGTTCTCCCTCAGATTTGACTCCCTTGGGTTTCAAGGACCCGGGTCTTTTTGCTCAGAGAAATGTCAGGCTAGTTAGGGTAGTCATGGATGACTATCTCTGCGTTCATGACACTTTCCCAATGCATTTTTTCTTCTCTTCCTTCTTCCCGTCTTTCTGGCTTCATTTGGATTTTTGATAGTGTCTATAATATCAAACAGCACTTAATTATAAAATACTACATAGGTGAAGTCTACATCAAAATGCAAAAAAGAAAAAGTTATCTTCATTAGAAAAGTCATACATTATAATTGAAGAAAACTTAGAAAGGATAAAGTAGAAAGAATTCTTTTTAGAATCTCTGATATTTCTCTTGTTTGTATCTAATCACCCATGCAATTTACCGTCCAATGTGAAAACAATTACCATGATATGCACATTCAATTTTGCTCACTATTTCTCCCTCACTCCCTTCCACAAAATATTGTAGCAAATACGCATCACAATGGCTAAGAAAACAAACTTTTACATCAAACTGTAGAAGTCTACATTCTTATTCTACTGTGTACTGGCCATGTGATCCTGCATGGCCACGAAGTGTCAGCACTCAAGTGGGCACAGATAGAACTGTTGATAACTAATCCAAGGCATGTCATAGAGTAGAGCTGTTCTAGACATGATGCTTACTTTGGCAAACTGCCCCATCCTAAAGGCTCAGTTCCTCATCTAACACGAGCATGAAATCAAGGTGCACAGCCCAGTGAATAGACCACAGACGTTAACTATTGTCATGGCTTCTATGGTCACCTTTTTAAATGCTGTCATGGACACATCACGGTTCATGTCATACTGAGGGAAATCTGTATGGTGTCCTGTTCTTTCTCCCTCTACCTTTCTTCACTCTCCCCTAAAATTGAGCTCTGACCTTGCTCCTCACCAGGATCTGTCATTCCTACATCATAGTATGGATCTCAGAATTCAAATCCCAAGGACTCAATTTAAGAATTGACAAAGACACACACACACACACACACACACACACACACACACACACAGTCTTAGTCAGGGTTTCTATTCCTGCACAAACATTATGACCAAGATGCAAGTTGGGGAGGAAAGGGTTTATTGAGCTTACACCACCATGCTGCTGTTTATCACCAAAGGAAGTCAGGACTGGAACTCAAGCAGGTCAGGAAGCAGGAGCTGATGCAGAGGCCAGGGAGGGATGTAACTTACTGGCTTGCTTCTCCTGGCTTGCTCAGCTGGCTTTCTTATAGAGCCCAAGACTACCAGCCCACAGATGGTACCACCCACAAGGGGCCCTCCCCCCTTGATCACTAATTGAGAAAATGCCTTACACCTGGATCTCATAGAGGCATTTTCTCAACTGACGATCCTTTCTCTGTAATAACTCCAGCTCGTGTCAAGTTGACACACAAAACTAGCCAGTACACACACACACACACACACACACACGAATGATAATAATAAAAATAAAACCCCTTTCTATGAAACCTGAGATTCTAGAGGGCAGCATTCCACCCCCATTGCCCAGAATGAAGTCTGCCTTCTCACTATCCCTGTCATGTTCCCTTATGCCATCAAAGAAAGGGAGGAGGAGATCCCTGCTCAAAGATGGGCAGTCACCTTTGCCAGTGTCTTGCAGCTGGTGACTATGGTACTTTCCATCAGTGAAGGCTGTTTTTAGAACACATCTGGAATTGGCATCCTCTTTTACTGTTGGGATAAATTGTTATTACAATGCCACTTCAGACGTGAACGCCACTCTACACAGAGGATGGGTCCATAACAACACTAACACACTCACCCCGTGTGAAGATCTAACAGAACAGTCCTTCTTCAAATTTATAACAGTCTCTGTTTAAAAACCTGACAAAACCAAAATGTGTTCTCCATAAATTACAGCAGCAGCATCCTGGCTGCTGAGTGAAGGCTGGGTCAGCGTTTCAGTTACTCTGTTTCAGGGCCCCGATTCTTGGCTATAAAAATGCACCTTGGGTTTAAAGCTGGTGAGGAACACCTCAGCCTTGGATCAGATTTGCTTCGCCAATTTTGAGAGCAAAACCAATTTGTTTACTTCCCTTTTGTCGTGGTTTTTGTGAAGAAAAATGTCTGTGAATTGCCTTCCCAGTTTCTTTTTTCTTTCTTTTTTTTTTTGCCTAGTTTCAGATCTTTTGACTGGTCTTGGAACTAGGAGAAAAGTTTGGTTAGAATCCCATTTTTAAAGAGAGACATTATCATCACCCCCCTCTTTCTGATTTCATTAAGATTTAACAATGACTTTATTCTGACATGGACAAACGGCACAACTGTGGTGGAAGTGAAGTTGGATTATGTGATTAGGCTAATAACCCTCAACAACAGACCTTATTCTGTTGCTCTTGTTAGCTGTAACTTCCCATTGGCTTCCCGGAGAAACCATTTAGTATAAATGTTCATACACATAATTAAATTTCTCTAGTTTCACTTAAGCATATACTTACTTGTGGTCCCTTAGGCACAAGACTTTTTTTTTTTAACCATAGTTCTTGATAATGTTATCAGAATTCCAGTTTTTAGGACGGTCAATCTAGTCTCATCATCAATCTAGTCTCATCAAATATTTAAACAGCAGGATGGTTTGGATCTTTACCTATGTGCCACTGCTTCTACTAAACTTAGAAAGTTACTTATGTCATCTCTTGTTGATTATTTCTTAATTTCATCTGTAGACACAGGCACAGACATCTGACATAATGAGTCATTTGGCTTTTCTCAATAATGTGGACTGCAAGTCAGGAAGGGGATGTGGTGGTCCATCCCTAGAAGGGCACTGCATGCTGGGGCCTCAAGGCATGGTCAGAAGCCATCAAAGTTGGAAGGGAAAGTGCATTTTTTAAGTATATTAGATCAAAATTCTTTGTTGTTGTTATGTTTTTTGAGACAGGGTTTCTCTCTGTAGCCTTTCTTGACTGTCCTGGAACTCACTCTGCAGACAAGATAAAAACTGTTCTTTAAAAAGTCTAAAAGAAAGTTACAAAATAATTGTTTTCTAAGTTTAAGCAACATAGGAGTCGGCTGAGAAAGGGTATGCAGATTCATGGCCTAGAGGGGAGCTCTTAGCATTGATGCTTTCACTTTTACAATTTCTGAGATCATTCTGGAAGCAATGGTAGCAGGTGGCAGGCCCACACAAGGATTCCTCACTTCCAGCAGGGAATGTCCCTGCCACTCAAAATCACTAGGGCTGGAAAAACTGTTGAGCCTCGCAACATCTGACGGCAAAGCGCATGCTTGGAGTGGGGGAATGTGGGCTTACAGGCAAGGGAGAGACAAACTTTTGTTTAGCTGATTGGTCTGGCAAGCAAGGGCTAGTGTACTCTTAGAAGAAGGGTGCCTGCCAGGTGTCTAGGACAGAAAGAGTAATGGGTCAGTGCGTCTATTTTGGTGTGTGTTTGTCTGCAAGTGTCAGTAAACAATGGCAGTTTGGTGGGGATGGAAATGGGTCGCAGGGTTGAAGGGTTCTGTTGTCTGCATCTCTTGACTTACTAAATGAAAGGAAATGGTTCCAGGTAACAAGCTGTGCAAATCACTACATTGTCCCCAGGGTCACTTTCCCAGGTACAAAAGGTTTCCATGCTGCATCTGTATGGCTGAATAATAAAGAATACTGGTTAGTCACCACCTGGGGGAGGAGAGGCTATAGGGTGAGGGCCATAGGTGCCCCTGACTGGACAGCAGTCAATGAGCACTGTGTTCCATCTGATCAGCACTGATAAGGTTGTGTGCCCCAGGCTGTCATGGCCACTCCACGGGTGAGAGGTGACAAGGGCTGAGAATGGGAGCCAGCTGCTTCCATTTGTTCCCAAGCCTCAGTGGTCCAGAGAGTCTGAGGCCACTTCTTGAAATAATCAGCTGTTAGGCCCTTGGGGTGGCAGGAGAGGGGAGAGGCCCTCCCTTCCCATAGTGAGCTGAGCCAGCCCCCTGACCACTAGGAGGCAGGATGCTATCATCTAAGCCACCAATGGGCAGGCTCACTGAGAGGTCTGTGTGCAGGCATTCTGTACCTCTTTGCCACTCACTGAGCTCTGTGGGAAGCCTGGGCAGTTACTAAGCCTTAAGAGCCTCAGTTACCCCATCTATAAAATGGGAACAGTCTCGTGTGTCTCTTCTACACTTAGTAGTTCCACAATAAATAGCAGCTATTATTTTGCATAGAGAAGTGGTCATGACACTTGCTCTATCAAAAGTCCACTGTGTCCTCTCCACTCACATAACACATAAGGAACAAAATTCGGTGTGGTCAGTTCAAGAGAACAGTGTAGGAAATATGACCCTTGCACAGAAGTCCCCAGCTGCTCGGTTTGGAACAGACTGAAGGGAATGAAGGAAAGCCACAGGGAGCCTGTGAGCCAACTGGCAAGGGGCCTGGCAAGACCCCACTGAAGAAGAACCTTCTTTGGAAAACAGTAATGTGAGCCTGGTCCTCTTTGGGGAGAAAATTGGCGATTGTGTCCAGGCAGAAGGCCAGAACCTTGGCTCCTCTTTGGGACTGAGAAGGCTGAGGGGGTCCCTGGGAGATGGGGGAGGGGGGGAGAGAGAAGAAGGGACCTTGAAGAGGAATAGTGAGTGTGTGCCCAAGGTCCTTCTGCTGTTTCTTCTTTCTGAGTTGGTGGCCTGAGGCCCGTCCACACAGGCAGCTGCTTCTCTTGTGAGAGCCACCAGCAGCAGCCCACCACCAGCAGCGAATGGATTCCACCAGGCTGCGTTCCCACGGAGTTTGCAGCTCATGCCCTGATGGAGATGGACTGCCCTGCTTCACTTACCTTCCCAAACTTTTAAACTCAAATTAGTGCAACTTCATTTGCATATGCTATCCTTCCCCCAAGAAAATGGGAGATGGGCCGATTCTCACTCTAGTCTCTGCCAGCCAGGAGGCCTCCTAGACAGAAAGAGGGAACGGGAGGTAATGGGAGAGCCAGCTCCTCCATATTGTACACATTTAAAAATCCAGGATTGTACGGAAAATTCCAGCTTCTGGGCTTTCCTTACATGGAAAAAGTGGCTCTGGGCTCACTCTCCTCAGTGGTCAGCATTAGTGGTATCTGAGCCCTTTGACAGGCACTGGCTCTCTGCTTATGCATTTAGCATGTCAGATCCCTTTCTAGAGACTGTTTTAATCCCTTACCTTCCAGAAGTAAAAAAAACCAAACAAACGGGTAAGAGGAGCCCCCTCTGGGTCCATGGCTCTCAGTTGGCACGGTCTGGGGGCTCACCCTCCTGACTCATCCCCTGTCTTCACCACGTTGATCTGATTCCCTCCATAGCTGAGCGAGGCAGCAGAATGGACTTGGTCTGCTCACCAAGTGTTCTTGGCATGGCTAACCTGTGGGCAGCTTCGTGTCTTTTTGGGAGGGCCGTACAGAATGTAATAGGAGACTCAGTTTTCAAGCAACAGTTTAATTACATTCCCTACTCTTGCTTTTAAAAGACAGAAGAGAGAGGAACATATTCCCCACAAAACAATTTACACTTAAAAGAAGTTTTAATGTTATCCAGAAAATGGGGTTCTAAAGAATAGTTTCTTCCCCCAGGGCCTAGGATGGCAAAGGTTTCACTAAATCGCCCTTCCCCTGAGAGCACCGTGGCTCCACATGCGTTCTTGCACTGTGATCGTTTCAGTTTTATATTTTAATGTTTTAAGTCGTGGAATTCTCCTTCAGATGAAATCTTACTTGAAACACCAATGTACAAAAAACAGAGAAAGTCTTGCGGGGAGCCTAGAACCTCCCCTCCCACCCCTGCCACCCTCAGACAGCAGCAGCCTAGGCCAGGGTGCTCTCCATTTCCTCCCTCACTGTCCTCATTCTCTGGGCTCTGGCTCTCCACGCTCACTCTCCATGCTAGCTCTCCACACTCGTTCTCCTTCTTACTCTCACTCTCCTCCTCACTCTTGCTCTCTTCTCTCTCCTAGTTCTGGCTCTTTTTGTCAGAGAATCACCAGTCTCACATTGACTGAGGATTAAGTTTGAGCTAAGACGGAAGCTGCATTTGAATGCAAGCACGCCCCCAATCCCCTCCCACACATGATCTTTCAGTACTCTAAACCTGATGAGGTCACCTTGGGCTTCGAGAGAGCTTGGCTTATAGTTCATGCCTCCGAATCTCATGATGCCTCTGAGGAGAGGCAATTACCCCGTTCTACCACCCGCACAGACAAAAATGGTTGAGCCCCGTCTTCTTCCACAGTGAGTTCCACTTTCTTCCTGTCACATTAGAATGGGCCGAGTTGGGAAGTTGTGACTATGGAGATCCAGGGACATGTTCTACCAAAGTTGGGGTCCCCTTCTGACGCCAACCATCCCCAGTGTTTCTCCCCACTCACTGGGGAGTAGGCACAGCCAGATGGAGCTGGCCTTGGCCACTTGCCCTGTTTCTTATGCCCTGTCCTATCATGGGGAGTGGCAAGCACGTGTGCAAGAGTGACAGCTGGAGGAGGGGCAGGTGTCCTATCTCACAGCAACAGGGTGGCTATCATAGAAGGGATTTATTACATATTTCAAAATAGTAAGAACAGAGGACTTTGAATGTTCTCCCTACAAAGAGGACATAAACATTTGAAGTGATTGAAATGAGAACTACATTAATTTGGTGGTTATGAATGCATATGTATGTCAAAATATCATCATGCACCCCAGAAATATTTGAATTAAAATATTTCAGTGAAAGGTAATTAAAACGTTTCAAAGAAAAATAAAACTTTAAAAATGGAAAAAGAAAGCATATCTGTCCATGGTGCCAGCAGGGTGTCAAGGCCAGGGATTGATGCATTGAGAGCTGGTATAGCTACTCTGTAGAGTGGCTTTCATCGGAGCCCATTTGGACGGTTGTCTTCCGGAGTCTTTCCTAGTAAATGGCTTGGTTCACCCCAGCAGCAAGGCCACCAGACATCAAGGATTCCCAGGACAACCAGAGTCTGATATCACACTGCTGGCTAGACCTAGTCTGGAGCACAGACGAAAGATGCCATCTTAGTGGACTGAAGGAATAATTTGTAGGTTCTGCCCTCTGTGCCCTCCTGTGTTGCACATAGGTGGCTCATTTGCCGTGTGGCATCATCCATTTCTCCTGGAAGGAAGTCTGGGGGTCCCAAGCCACCAGCAGCAGGGGTTGTGGGTCTGATCTTCATGTTACTCTGTACTCAATCCCTTCTAAATGGACAGCCAGCTGGCTCCAGTGCCTGTTGCTTCTGTCCTCAAACAGGATTGCAGCCATTGAAGAGAGCATCCTTCTTCTCTCTGGCAGTGGTACTGATGGTTCCCAGGCCCTTACCACACCCTCTACAGATGCACATGCTTGCTCAGACAGGGGCAGGGACCTTTCCACAAACAGGTGACCCTGGAAAGGAGCTCTGCAGGGCAGTGAGCTGCTCCCAATGACTGTGCCCCCACCCCAATAGATCAGAGGTTCTGCACTGTGAAACTGTCAGGAGGCCACTCCTGCATTGAAGAGATGACATTCAGGGGTGGTGAGGTGGGCTTGGGGGTGGGCACCAGAAAGTGAAGCTCAACTTAGGGGAAAGATTTAGAGAGGGCCTAATAGGAAGGAGAGCCTGAAGAGGGGCCGTGACCCAAGCCTGCCTTCTCTCTGTGTCCTGCATTTCTAGTTCCACTCAACATGTGCCAGTCACTCATTGGCTTCTTCTCTCCAAGCCTGGCCTGTACTGTTGTCTCTGCCTTTCCTCTCCTGCAGAGTCTAGAGCCTCCGGTGGGTCTCTTTCCTTCCTGTGCCTACATCCTAACACCCTCCATGTGTCGGTCTCCTGTGATGTTCCCTAGGTCATTCTCTGTTGTGTCTGTTTACTGTTGGCCACTCAGTATTTCGAGTCCCATAGGGAGCTTGCCACGCTGTTGGAGTTCAATTACACTTGCCAGCTGACTAGTTGGACCAAAGCATGTCACAAATGCTGGCTGAGCATTCCTGAGCCTGTTCTACATGCAGAGCCTTGCTCAGAGGTCAGTAGGGACACATATGGCCCTGAGGCTAAGTAAGATTATTTGGCAGAGACACAGAAGCAAACACACAGGTGGAACTGAGACACAGTCCAGGGAAAGGATGGAGGTCAAAGGAGCCAAGTGTGGGAGTCTGGGAATACTTGGTGGCTCAGGAGGATCATGGGGTCAGGGGACAGGGACTTGAAGGTGTAGAAGCTGGGATGTAGTGGGGACATGGAGGACCTTGAAGGCAAGTGCTGGGCCTTGTAAATGAATGAGAAGAGGACACAGACAGTTGTGGACACTGAAGAAGAGAGCAAGGGAGAGCCTGAAAGGGGCAAAGGGTGGCCTGGTGCCAGGAGTCTCCCTTGAGACAAGTGATTGACAGCTGCTGTCAGATTATTGACAGACCGCCTTTTCATCCTCAGACACATCCTACTTTTGGTCATAAAGGGTATGGCCACTTGCTGGCAGACCAGGTGAACATTCGAGCATGCTTGTGTGTGTGTATGCATATGTATTTACTTGTGTGTGTATGCATATGTAT
>JADRCH010000098.1:7000867-7021886 GCA_019843965.1 Rhynchomys soricoides | reverse complement strand
TGTGTGTGTATGCATATGTATTTACTTGTGTGTGTATGCATATGTATTTACTTGTGTGTGTGTGCATAAACAAAGACCTCCTAAGCATAGTGGAAGACCCAGGAAGAACAGCTGGGGTGAGAGTCTGTGAAGCGATGGCCATACAATCATGGCTGAGGAGACTGTGAAGTGTATCAAGCAGTAGATTGACGGGACTTCCATTGAAAACCTTTCTTACAGGGAGAAAACAAAAGAGCACCAAGAAGAAACCCAGAAAGGCAGGCAAGGAAGAGCGCTGGTTCCTCACTGGGCAGGGCTCGAAGGAAGAGATCAGATATGGGGCCTGCTGAGGCCTGGACCTGGAGCAGGGCTGGGCAAATGCACAGAGAGGTCTCCTGAACAAAATGCTAAGAGGATTCTAGACAAGGATGAAAGGAAGCATTCTTCAGTGAGCAGGGAGGAGGAGCAATCAGGCTTTGCATTTTGTGTGTCTTTGTGGCTAGAAAAGCTGGCCTACAAACTTACCTCATTTATTGACCACACCCACCAAGTTAGGAACTGTGGCATAGAGAGGAAATGGAGGACCTGATGTAAGATGTAACCAGAAGGCTCGTCTATAAATCATTATAGGTGACATTGTGTTTACAGAGGATGGTTATGTAGAAGGCCATGTATACATATGTACCATATATATAAAATATACATTGTGCAGAATACTATACATTGTATATATGATGAAATATATAAATGTGGGTGTGGCAGAAATCTGAGGACAAAGGGAGAGGCTTGAAGTCCAGCCCTGTTAGAGGACTGGTGAGGGAGTCGGGCATGGTAGGAGCAGAGTAAGAGCTCCTGTCTTTGGGATGTGCGGGGGCAGGAGAGAGCTAGTTGATACACTGGTAGGGAGGAGGGTGGAGCATTTGGACGGCAGGCAGATGACACGCATAGCTCTCAGGCTGCCAGACACCATGGCGCCACCCTCATTTGCTGAGCACTTACTATATCCCTAGCTTATTCTAAGCGCTTCACAGAGGTAGATATATTTAATCCTCACCACAACTGTATGAGATGGGCACACTTTTCAGGTAAGGAAGGTACATTTAGGCACAAGTAGATTATCTAGATACACACGGCTAGTAAGGACAGAACTAGAATTCAAGTCCAGGCAGTTGGTTCCAGAATGCACATTCTCCCAGATGTGCTTTCTCATACTCCGGTTTCAGTAAGCTCAGAGTGGCCACCATCAGATGGGAACAGGTCTTGGAGTCTGAGCGTCAATTTCCTTGGTGGGGAAACCTGCAGAAATCCACCTTGAAGGCTTAGCGTGGTCATGTGGATACAGTCCGTATGTACACACACACGTACACCAGGAAAGTATGAAGTAGTCAAACAGTGTCTGCAAGGTAATGACCATTAAGGCGTGATGTGAAAGATGGATCCCACACTGCAAACACTGAGACTACGGGGGGAAGTTGTGAGGAGCTGGTCATTTGACAGCCTTCCTGGGATTGAGTTGGTGCTTGCGTCTCCTGAGATTAGACATTCCTGTTTCTTCAACTCTTGCTCTTCCCCAAAGAGCCATGCAGCCTTTAGTCTCATAACCCAATGACTTATACTTGACAGCCTGAAGATGACAGGCTAGGTGTTGGGATTTGGTTTCTGTGTATTGGCTGGCAGAGAGGAGGAGGAGAGAGAAGACCTCTGTGTACAGGAAAACTGCTCTCCCAAGCAAAAGAGGGGCTGCCTATTACAAGACACCTCTTCCTTTCCCCCTCTCCCCTGTCTGCCCATCCATGACAGGATACCACCAACATCTGGGTGCAACCGCAGAATGTTCATGTTGTTGCAGCTTCATGGTGGAGCCCACCTATGTGTAGAGGGGACATACGTTTTGTGTACACATCTGTGTGAGTGTGTGCCTGTATTAGACTCAATGTGTACCAGGTATTCCTGGCTCTTAACCACTTCTCCAGTCTCAGGACCATCTCTACCCAGGCTAAGTGATTTTCTGGGAAGTTGAAGCCCCCTGCATTAGAACTTGGGTGGGTTTGGCCTTGGGACCTAAGCCCATAAGTGCTGCTCTGTTAAGATCCTCTACTGATGCTTTATAGCTGTCTGAATAGCCCTACCCATTTCCAATCATTAGATATTCTCAGAAACAAATCAAAGTGAGTTTTGTTGCTGGAGTTAGTAAAAACCAGTCTATTCTTCAGAACCTATGTCTCTAGTACCTCTGTGCTCTGTAAAGTTAGATGAATGCGGATTTGGACCATTAGTTCCACAAATTCAGAAAGAATTTCAACCTCTTTGTTTCTCAGTCTTTAAAAAACCCAACAACTTTATTTACTTATTTTATTTTATGTACAGGTATTTTGCCTGCATCTGTGTACTGCTTATCTGCAGTACCCATAAAGGCCAGAAGAGGGCGTCAGATCCATTGAGACTGGTGTCAACATTTGTGCGCAAGCACGTGAGTGCTGAGACTTGAATCTGAGTCCTCTAGAAGGGCAGCAAGTGCTCTTACCCATTGAGCCATCTTTCCAGCACCACCCTCCTATCCCTGCCAGCATCTTTGTAATCTGTACAATATGTAACATCAGATATGCCATGGCAAGTTATAGACAGGAAATACTGAGAGTGTAGTGGGGTCCGCATAAATAGCAGATCTTACTATTAACAGGACCAAAATGCTGCTCTGCAAAAGTGGCCGGTAAAGGAATTTTTCTGAAGTGAAATGCCGTTTGTGCAGTCCCTTGTCTGTTCCTGAGGCTGACTGCAGAGGCCACTCACCTCCAGTTCTCTGCGTAGCACTCTTTCCCCCCTGACCCAACTGCCGCTTGTGCCAGCGGCGGGCAAGACGATCGTCTTCCACATCTGTCACCAGGCGTGATGGATAGTATTCCCAAGTTAATGCCATAAATGCTGTTTGGAAATTACAAGTCCATGCTGCTGGTGGTCTGGAACAAAGAAAGAATTAATTTATAATCATGAATATAAATTTCATAGATAGTATTATTGTCACTTAGGGGTTGAGTTATGGTGCATATGGGGAGTGGCTTGTGGAACAGAAAACCATGTCGGTATAACTCAGTGCAATTCAAATGACAATAGTTATATCTATCATTTTGTTATAAATCTATGGATGTCCAGTGTTGAGTGAGCTGGCCTCACCTCCTGACCATGCAGGGAGTGGCAGGGAGGCCTGTGAGCTTTGTTTAAGGGACCATGAGTCCTGTTGATTCCTGATGAGAAGGAGCAGACAACATGTTGGAAAAATTTTACTTTGACTTCAAACGCCTCCTTTTTTTTAAAAAAAGTACATGGCATACCCAGGTTTTTTGAGACGAATCTTTAGGTTGTATTTTTCTCAAAAAGACTTAAGTTTCTGAACAGAGAATTATTTACTAATTGCAGAGAGGATGGTGATAGAAAAGTGTCAGTCTCAGTGGAGCGAGCGAGCATTGGAAGGCCTCTGTAGGCTATGAGTCAGGCAGTATATTCTCCTGTTAATCTATATTGGTTCCCTCCCAAAGGCAATTGACCGGGGGGGTGGGGGGGTAAAAGAGCACCACTGAGAGCTTGTAACTGGCATTGGAAGTGCACGGCTGGAGAGGAGTGCAGGAATATCATGGGGAATAGCTCGTGGAGAAAGAGAGGCGCTTGGAGTCAGTGGAAAGTAATCTCGCCAAGCGCAGAGTTATCTAGTTAACCTATTGTTCAACGTAATGAAAGCGCAGGGCTATTCTGGAGTGTGTTACAGTATGTAGTTTGTCAATTACCCAATCAAGGGGCATTGCTCATTCAGCCAGGATTGAAGGCAATACCCATACTATTTTATTACTGTTAAGCCTCAACTTGGCATATTTTTATATAGACTATAGGGTGTTTAATAGCCATGCAGAACCAGAGCTGTCTTCATTCTTTCTAGTTTGAGTCCATTGTCAGTGGGCTGCATTGGTTTTGGTCGCTGCAATTAAGGTGTGATAATATGCAGTATTTTAGACTTGAAAATTCTTGGGAAGGTAGTGGATGGGAGAGAGATGGGAGATGTCTCTCAGTGTTCAAAAAAAGGTAGGAGCAGACAAGCAGTGTGTGAAGAAAACAGCTTGAGAGGCCAGGTAGATATCTGCTAGAATCTAGAAGGCACCCTGGGGTCTGCTTTTACAGGATTTCATGTAGATACTAAAATTCCCTCTACCTGACAAGTCCCAGAATTAATAAAAATGAGAGCACATTGAAAAACCTCTTAGGAAAATCTCTGCCAAATCAAGTCAGAGCACAGGTGAACTTAAAAAAAACCACCATTTAGAAATGCAATTTCAAAATTTATTTTTCATTCTGCAAGTTCTTACTAAGATTGGCCAACCACCTTGTTTTCAAATATCATTTCAGAGCACACATAACATCCATCGAGTGTTGGTCACAGGAATCCTACAGGCTGCTAGGAATTCAGAAATGAATATATTGAAATGTCTTCTGTTTTGAAGAATGCAGAAGAAATGCCCATGGTAAAGCGTCTCCCTTCACTTATTTGGTCTGTTCAGTGGTGTCCAACATTTTTCGACTTTGATAAAAATGTATTGAGGGTCAGGGCCATCCCTTAATAGTGCACCCTTCTATTTAATAACCTGCCTCAGTGTCAGAAGACACCCCCATCCTATCGCACTTCCAAGGAGTATTATGCACCGCCAGCCTGCTCGGGGTACGTACCAGACATGTCCATGTTATTCCATATTCTGTCCATTTCGGGGAAAGGCTAAAGGAGACAGAGGGTACAGATCTTGTTAGGTGCAGCCTCTGACACCATCACTATCAATTGTCTTTCTCTGGGGCTGAGCACCACCTCAATTATCTAGTGTCCAGCCTACCTGATAGGTTTTTGCAAACTATAACTCTTCTGTCGATGAGCATGGAATAATGACAGCCAGGGGCAAATGGACAGAATACAAAAAAGGTAAACCCAAAATAAAATACATGACTCTATCTGTGCATGTTGATGTCCACTATGCTTCTGGTACCAAGAGAGTCAACATGATGTATAGCTTGGGGCTCCTTTGCAGGCTTATTGGGGTTATGCTAGCTATGCTAATTAGAGCATGTTGTTGGTTTACAGACGGGTTCCATTTTATCATGTTGATGGAACTATAACAAGTGTTGGAAATACTGTGATATATCCAATGAATATAAATAGAATTTTGCTCAAATCATTATTACTTTTGTACTTTATATTAAAAAGAATTCTAAACTTTAATAGGGATCCTCTCTTTAATATATATATATTAAATATATAATATATATATATATATATATATATATATATATATATATATATATTCCAAAAGACACTCAGCTTTAACCTGAAATCGTGAATTGAGGAGAAAAGCAAAACAGACTGGTAAAGTATGCCAGGCATCATAGCGATGTGTATTTTCAGCCATACACAGCTTACACAATGTGAAAAAATAGATTTTAGTACAATATTAATTGAACCTTTCCCAGTTGTGGTCCAGGAGGTTAATTTGAAAAGAATACATTGCCAATATATTTATAGCATTTAAATAAATTAAAATTACACTTCACACATCAATAATACAGCTGTTAAATAATATTTTTATTCCATGTAAATCCCACCCATTCATCTCTGTTGTATAATAAATGACCATAATTACGGAGCTTCATTGGGAGGAAGGTCATTGGTAATCCTGCAATTCCTCATTGGTGTAAAGAGAGAAAACAGAACTGTTTGTGATGAATGTATTCAACCTTTGCATACTTTGGTACTTTGGACCATGAATTAAAATGCGGTTGGAAATTAAGTCCTTTACTTCCACGGCATTTTTAATCTGCTGTCTTCATTTCTTTCTTTTTTTTCTTTTAGTAACTAGGACTTCTGAAGCGACTATCTTTATTTTTGTCTGCAAACACACACACACACACACACACACACACAGGCACACAGGCACACAGGCACACAAGCACACTCGCACACCACACACACATGCATGAGCATGCCTACCCGATACAGGCTGCCCTATAGTCACATAAATCCAGTCTGAAGTCCCCCATTTCCTTAATTTTTAGTCCTTTCTTTACTTCTCAGAGGAGCTATGATCTTCACATTGACCTCAACTTGTGGCATGAATGGAGCTTCTCAGCCTCACTCCTGGACCAACTCTTTCCTCTGCTGATCACTATTTGCAGGTCACCAGGGGAGGCGTTTTTGGTAAATTTCTTCCCTGAAAGGCCTCTTGAGCTATCACCCTGAAAGCCTTCAACACCATTCTTTAATGAGAGGATGAAGGCTGTTTTTCCTAAAGGGGCTGAAGACATGTGGACATGAACGTGAATGTTAAAAGCAGTGGGTCAGTGGTAAATAAATTACAGAGAAAGTAACAAATTAAGACATTACCAAAGCTGGCTGGGGCTTCATTCATCTGCAGCCCTGAGTCTGCCTAGCCTGGAGGCTGTGCATTTTGGAGGCTTTTTTTTTTTGTAGCAGACAGGTCTTGGGCTTTGCATATGGAAATAAGAACAAATGACTGTTAATTCCTAATGAGAAAAATATCAGAGTGAGCAGTATTCCCTGTGTGTGCCATAAGGGCCTGTAATAGAAAGATCTCTGGAATAAAGGGTTCTAAGCAGAGGGAATTCCTTTTAATGAAGCTTGGATTTGGCCCCATTATTCTAATAAAGTGTAATCAATTGGTGCCGACAATCTGAAGGTCTAGTTCAAACTGTGATTAGATCTTGGTTGTTTTTAAGGTGACAGGCACGGGGAAGGGAAACACAAGTTAATAGGCTTTTGGGTCAGTGATCCACACTTCCTGAAGCAAGTCAGAGTTCGAAGAGGGCGATTTGGAAGCTGTCTTAGCATAAATCCGAAGGAAGGCTGTGCTGTCCACCGGGGAGCCAGACCCTCATCGTTCCCAAGACCCGCTGTGGGCCGATTCTGCCCTTAATGCAATTTACTCAGCCGAATAAGTCCCACTGCTTCAGCTTGCCAACAAATTAAAATCCAGCTTCATAAAAACACCTTGAATTTGGAAGGTATTGGCTGGCCCACTAGACTTGAAACTTCATTTATTCTGGCTAACTTCTCAATTATCTTCCCAGCAGTGGAGATGTGTAAAAGTGCAAAAATCAATAGGGTTCTATTCCTGTTCTATTGGAAAGGGAAAAATTAATGAGATAGGACACTCTCTTAATCAGAAATAAATGTTTTAATTCAGATAATGACATAGTTTTCCCTCTCTGAAGGATGACAAATGCTGGGCTGTGCCCCCAGCAGAAGCAGTTTCAATTTTATTGTAAATATAAAAGGTATTGATCGGAGAGATGCACAAACCCCATTGCTTACAAAAGCCATTCAGGGGGACTGGGAAAACTATTAAGCACTGGGTCAGAAATCAATAAACACCACTGAAATGTAGCAGAGGTCGCCCGAGGCTTTGTGGCATCTTTGAAAGCCAAGTGGCAGGAATAGTGACAGAAATGTCTCTTGTGGAACAATGTTGGGGATGAAGAGGGTCAGATGTTTAATCTCTTCAGTGGTTTGACAGGTCCGGGAACAGAGCTAATGTAGTCTTTCACCGCTGTCTTTGATTTAAATACATGCTGATTCATCCCCCCCCCATTGACAACTGTATTTATTGGCTTTGGGGTGCTGAAATGTATCAGCAGGGAGAGAAGCCTGGTGTACAACGGAAGGCAGAGCAGTTTGTGGTTATGAAAATGGGCCACACCTTGATGTCCTCTCTTTTCAAGAACACACACACACACACCCCTCTCTTTGAGCACACTAATAGAGGGAAATACAGGCCGCCATACCAACTGAGTCTCATATCAGAACAAATACAGGGGAGACAGGATGGGGCATGGAGCATTGTTTTGTAACAGCTGGCTAAATGAAATATTTCCTCTTCTGGGTTTTTAATTTTAACACTTGCTTTACATTCAAATGTGGTTTGGGCTTCCTTGTCTCAAGTCTTTTATCATGGGTTAATATATTCAACCATCTAGACCATCTCCCTCTCATATACCGTGGTCGGAGGAAGTAGGACTGTAATTAATCAGTTCTCCCTGGCCCACCTCCCCAAGCTCCTTATGTAGTTTTGAAACTAGAAGATTAACCCATATTAGAGATTGTTCTTACTTCTTGAATGGAATTGGGTGGAACCTTTAAATAACATCAAGACAGTCATTGAACTAAAACACACATTTTATTGCAGAAAATGTTAGCCAAGAAATGCGCAGAGTGGAGAAAAATTGCAAAAGGGGAGAGATCCCATGCCTGTAGGTGGAATCCAATTTTTCTAATCAGACATTGATTTGGAAGGGTTCAAGCTGTGTATTGAAACTTTTAACAACATCATCTCTGAAGCAGAGACCAAGCGTCACTCCCCACAGGTACAGGAGCTAAGCCTGTACCTGTGTTGCTGGAGGCTCTACTCCCCTCTTGACTCCCTATGATTATGAGATTCGTGGGGTCAGGCTGCCCATCAGCAGGTGAAGTGTGCAGCTGCCGAGGATTTGAGTTTCATCTCACCTCAGATATGATGTCAGCTCCCTGTCATTTTCATCCCCGAGAATGATTTGAGAGCTCTTCTTGTCCCTGTTATTGCGGTCACTTGACCTCAGATGTAACTTCTGTCGAATACCATCATTTTAACAAAGTCGGATAGTCGCACCTCCCCAGCAGGGGCTGACCTTTCCATCCTGCCGCTCCCGATTGGCTCTGAGGGGTTTCGCTGCCCCCGCAGTTCTCGACAAATGAATGTAAGGCCTCAAAGAATTGGCTCACATTGGACGTTATAGTTTTTCATCGCAATGAGCATTTTAAAATGGAACCCTCACCCCTCTTTCCACTGGCCTGTCCAACAGGAATCTATTTCTCTTTTTGTATTGGGATACTAAAACAGAAAATGCCTTTCTGCTTAAAATGAAATGGCAGTTCTATATTTGTCCCCTAAAACAGGGGTGACACTCCTTGATTTTCCATCTGGGAGGTGCATCCTCTGTTCTCTTGATTTGTTGTGGTCTGGGCCGTGCACCTAAGGACCTCCTGTCCTTTCAAAGCCTTATTTTTAAATTTCCACCAGAAATAATAATAATGATAACAACAACAACAACGATAACAACAACAATAATAATAGAATAAAACATTCGGGAATTTTAAACCTCATACTAGAATATATGTCCTTATTTTGGGGCTCCCATGTTAGTAAGGGGCTCATAAATACACAGTAAAGGAGAATTGAACACCCCATTCCTCTCTGTGGGGAAGAAATGGCCACCTTAGAAAAGTTTGGGGAGCCAAACTTTTCAGTCCACAAGCAAGTGTGAGACAGATTTGGGGCTGAGTCTTTACTTCCCAAGTCATTCTCCTTTGTGGCCACACTCAGTGCTAGATTCTCTGCTAGGCTCTGACTCCTCAATATTCCATCACCTCCCTCAGACAAGGAACTAAGTCTTTAATGCAGGACTATTTGGGGACAACCAGGAAAACCCCAGGAGCAATCATCACCTCTGTGGATCTTTAATCTACAATATATATATTGTTGATTGCTTTATTTATTCCCTACATCTTTAAATTCTACGAATTCCTAGAATTTTCACTTAAAATAAAACCTTAAATTTAAAATGTTTTTAACATTTTAAACGAATATGTGTGTGTGCGTGTGTGAGAGAGAGAGAGAGAGAGAAAGAGAGAGAGAGAGAGAGAAAGAGAGAGAGAAAGAGAGAGAGAGCGAGCCTGCAGGTGCCTGCACGTGCATATGCTTATAGAGATAGGTGATGATTTGGCAATCAGTTCTCTCCTCTTACCACCTGTGCTCTGGGAACAACTCTCAGGCCATCAGACTAGACTGCAAGCACCTTTGCCTGAACAGTCTCACCAGGCTGATTTTAACTTTTTAATCAACATAAGAAGTATTGGGTATCGTTATGGCGTTTCAACCAAATATAAATTGGTTTGATTTTCCTTCCTCTTCTCCTTCCACATCCCCTGCCTATCTTTGTACATTTCTACCTCAGTGTCCTCAGCAGCCTCAGCAGCATTTCTGGTTCTTTGTTTCCATGGAGATAGTGTTCTGACAAGTAAACCGAGTTTCAAGAGTGACTTTAATTTGAAATTCCCTGGTGGCTAAGGATACCAAACACTTTAAAAAATATTTACTGTCCATTTGAGTTCTTCTCTTGAGAGCTATCTGTTCACTTTATCATTAATTGGCAGCTGAGTTCTTTAATTTTTACAGTTCTTTGTATATTCTAGACAACCTATCTGAAGAATGGCTGGCAAAGATTTTTTTCCCTATTAAAAAATATGACATTTTTGGTTCTTTCTTTTGTGTGTGTGTGTGTGTGTGTGTGTGTGTGTGTGTGTGTGTGTATGTGTGTGTGTGTGTACATGCAGAAGTGAGAGAATAACTTCTGGGGATTAGCTTTCTTTTTCTACTGTGTTGGTGCCAGGGGTGGAACTTAGGTGGTCAGCAAGCAGCTGGATCTGCTGAGCCACCTTGCCAGTGACATCTTCCATTCTATAGACTGTTTGTTCTCTCCATTGATAGTTTTGTTTGCTGTGCAGTAGACTTTAACTTCATGTTTGCCCATTCTTGAAATTATTTCCTAGGCTACCAGGGTCCTTTCAGGGAGTTCTTGTCTATGTTTGTATCTTGAAGTGCTTCTCCCTAACAGTCTTAGTGTTTCAGGTTTTGAATTGAGGTCTTTGATTTTGAGTTGATTTTTCTGCAAGGTAAGAGATATGGATCTAGTTTCCTGCTTCTGCACATAGATACCCAGTTTTGCCAGCAACATTTGCTGAATGGGCTGCTCCCCTTCTTTTCAGTGCATGCTTTAACTACTTTCTTCAAGTACTTGATGGCCATATCTGTGTGGGTTTATGTTTGTTCCTTTGCTCTACATGTTGGATATAGCCCATCTGTAGGGTTAACATTGTACCAGGGCTGGAGAGATGACTCAGTGATCAAATGCACTTGCTGATCTTGCAGAGGACTCAGGTTTGATTCCTGGCACCCAACAGTGGCTCACAACCATATATAACTCCAGTTCCAGGGATCTAGTGCCCTCTCTGGTCCCCAAGGGCACTGCACACAGGTGGTACACAGACACACATGCAGGCAAAACACCCAAGTCCATAAAATAATTAAAAAACATTTAAAAGAAAGAAAGAAGGGTAGTATGGACCAACAGTTCCATGTTTGAAAACATAACAGCCACCATGAAACCTAAGCCTTACTTTTCTAGTTTTTCATGAATTATGTAAAATGAGAGCTATTAGGCAATCCCACATTTAAAATGTAGAAAATGGCAGTTTTTAATTTAACCTAATATCTTGGTCTTGTTACACCACCAAACAGGTTTGTGTATGACCCCAGGTCAAGAGCCACTGCTTTTGAAAAAAAGATTTTTAAAATTTCATTTTTATTTTATGTGTATAGCTATTCAGCTTGTGTGTATATCTGTATACCACATGCATGCAGTACCTGTGGAGGCCAGAAAGGTTACTGGATCTCCTGGAACTGGAGAATGGTCTTGTGCCACCATGGGGGAGCTGGAACCTGAACCTAGATCCTCTGCAAGAACAGCACATGCTTTTAACTGCTGAGCCAATGCTCTAAGAGCCAGTGCTTAGGGTTGGGGATATTGTTTGTCTTCTCATTCAAAGGAGTTGCATTAAGAAGCCAAGTATACTTCCCTGGGCCATGGTTTCAGCTAAGCATGGACTTGGAGGCCTTATCATAGCCCCTATTTACACCACAAAGGTAGAGTCTGGAGGCCCTGCTTCACCCCCACTCCATGCTGACTTCTGGCTCCAGAATTATTATCTGGCTTTGAGTAGGTATCTTCAGTAGTTTGAGTGCTGGGATGGAGAGGGAGGGACCCAGGAATGACAACTGGTGACTTGTGGGAAACTGGATAGTGTTTGACCATGGTTTTTTGCACACAGCAGGCCTGTATCGGACTGAACAACTTGACTTTCCAATCTCATTGATTTGGAGGCAGCCAAAACCAGTCTTAGGACCTGACTGAGCTTGTCTCACTCCTGAATCAGACTGTCCTATCAGACCTCCCCATGATACAAGTATCAGCCTGAAAACCAAATTCCTTCAGTCTTAAGGAAAGTGCAAGTGAGCCTTTTCCAATTTGTTCCTAGGATCTGAGTCCCTTCCCTCCTTTACGGAGTCATAAGTCACTGAAGGCCAGGGAGATGTCTTAGGTTTCTTTTGAACTCTGGTAACAAATTGATGTGAGCGACCATCAGTTCTATCAACTGAGAGAGAGAGAGAGAGAGAGAGAGAGAGAGAGAGAGTGAGAGAGAGAGAGTATGTGTCAAGAGAAATGGCTTATTTTGGTTCATGGTTTTAAAGATTCTGGTTCATGGTCAAGTGGCCCATTTTTTTCAGGCTTCTCATGAAGCAGCACATGGTGGTGTTGAGAGGTTTAATAGATTAGTACTGCTTACTTGATGAACCAGGGAGCAAGGGGAGGGAGACAAAGAGCTGAGGGTCTTACGATCCCTTCAAGGGCACCCCCCAATGACCTAAAGATCTCCCTCTAGGTTACAGCTCCTTAAGTTTTAACATATCCCAACAGCTCCAGAGATGAATCGTTCAACACAGGGCCCTGCGGGGGCTGTTGATCCAAACTACAACAGAAAGATGGTTCCGACAAGACAACTGAACACATTACCTTGCCAAGCATCTTCTAGCTTTTTGGTAGCCATTTCACATATCTTACACATCCTACCACATGGTGAGTTTGTGACATGGCATTTGTTTCTTTGGGATGATGCATGGTGTAGTGAAAGTAGGCCCGTCTTGGGTTCAGAAACCTGGGTTAAATCCCTGTCTCTCAGCCGTTAGTTGCTCGGCCTTGGCTAAGCTTCTCATTTACTCCTCTCAGCTTGCTTTCCTGCTCTGTGAAATGAAGACGCTAATTACCTCTAAAAGATGTAGAAATTGAAACAGTAATGTTCACAAGGTGCTGTTCTGGTTCCCCATCGTAAGGGATGCCTCAGAAACAATGAAAGCCCAGACACTTAAACATGATTTAAACGTTATTTTTACTTTTGTTACTCTGTCTTCCTAAAAAGAAGATTTGCCAGGATTGGCTATCTAGAAATTTCTTTAAGTAGATTTCTGAAAATCAGCTGGGAGGGGCATCATGAGGCTTTTGAGGCATAAGAATGGCTTGAAGCACAGTGCAAGAGAGGCTAGTGGTTGTATCTGTGAGTCCCTGGAGGTAAGGGCCTGCTCAGAGCAAGGCAGGGTTGGGCAGCCTGTATGCTCAGCCAAGACAATGGAGTGGCAGCCAGTAGGTAACGGGGCATAAGAGGAGTGGGACCACCTGTTACAGCTTTCCACCACCCTCCTTCTTGTTTTTATTTTTCTAAAGTTATATTTTTATAATAGGTTTAAGGATGCACACACAATTTTGACTGAGATTAACTCAGAGCAACAGGGTGATTTTAGTATTCACATTCTTTGGTCTGAAAGTTCTATTTTAATTTTCACAAAATCCTATCATAGAATTGAGGAGTTAGAACAGGGTTTGGGGAGTGCCCGCTTTCTAACACGTGATGAGAAGAATTTACCTTGTCCAAAATGAGTTCATTGCTCAAGGCCGCAATAGAAGGTTCTATATTTATCATTTACTTGTTCAGCCCCAGATGTTGTGATGGGTGCTGCATCTGTATACTAGGGGTCACGTCAATCATTAGGTTGATCGATAAACTGATATAATTGGGTAGAGTGGTTGTGATCGAAATCAAAACAACTGTCACTGCTCTGTGTGGTGACAGAGATGGGAATGGGACCTTGAGCCAGCACTTCTCCCACAGGTCAGTGTGCTCTGATGCAGACTCCTAATGTATAATGGACCATTGGCTACATCATAGGATCCACAAAGCACTGTTTTGATGGGCTTCCCCTTCATTAGGATGCTGTTTGTTTGTCTTTGAGACAAGATCCTACTGTATAACCCAGGCTGTGCTGACACTCACTGTGTAGCCCAGGCTAGCTTTCAACTTGAGACTGTACCTCAGCGTTCTCAGAGATGGTGTGTGCCTCACACCTGGCTTGGTAGGATGTTGATGCTATGTTTCTGCTGAGGAATAGAGCTATGTGGAAGGCAGTCTGTCTATTGTTCTGTGGGAGTGCTCTTCATTTCTTCACAGGGTACTCTGACGAGGAACTTCAGCCCAGGATGCTCACCTTGCAGGCATTTAATCTTATGGATGTGTTGTCTCATGGGTGCTGAAGAGGCGTGGGAGGCTGAGCAGATGTCTTTTCTACTCTGGCTGGTGGAGCTCTGAGATCCTGGTGTGAATCCACCCACCGGTGAGTGAGATGCTTCAAGGTGAGCACTGCAGTGTACTCTCAGCCCTGCCTCAGTGCCAGCTTCCAGACCCTGCTTCATGTTTTCCTCAGCTATTACAATTTACTTCCCCCGATCTAATTGAAATAATCATATAAGAAGTGTGGAATTATTTACAAGTCAGGGTGAGGGATAAATAAACAAATAAAACCTTTAATTCCATGGTGTTCTCACAAAAAACCCTGCCCGATAGTCCTATCTATCCTGGCATGGGGGGGGGGGCCTAGAAGTTATACATTCCTCACGTTGAGCTATCTCCTTGAGAACTCTTTAGGCGCAGGTGGGGACATCCAGGAATGGTCCCCCACTGTCCTGTCCAAATGAACTAGGATGAGGTATCTATCCTACATAATTAACAAGTGCTTGAAAGCAGGGTCTTTTTCTTGATTTACAAACCCCCTCCTCGTCATTTATAGTGCAGTGATATGTGAACTCAGGGAGGAGTGACACTTAAGGGAAGATGAGTCTTTCCTTAGACAACATTGGTGAGGGCAAGTGTCACCTTCACACAAGCCCCTCCTCGGGTGGCTCTTGTGTTAAGTCAGGCAGCAGTGGATGGAACATGCTGTGCTTATTGACAGTGTATTGAGCTATTATCCATACTGCACAGAAATTCAAGGGCAGGACACAGAGAGCCCAGAGCTATATTTTCAACGCTTGCTGAAGGACAGACTCTGCCCATGGTTTTGACTCATAGGAAATGTGGAGGCGGCTTCCTTCATGCTCCTGCAGATCTGTTCCTTGGGCAGCACTCACTAACAGAGGTCTTTGACTATCTAGTGATTTGGAGGAGGGAGTGATTTGCCTATGTAGGTTCAGAACATATGCCTCTCTAGAAGGAAAAATCCCAGAAGATTCAAATACAAATGTGCCATCTTGGTTTTTACATGGGAAACACCTAACAGGCTCAGTTCTAGAGAATTCCTTATACCCCACTTCAGAATGTTGCTCATGCTTCACTCTTCATGGCAGAGATTTCTCTCAGTTGAAAAGAACCATTCCCTCGACCCCGATCACCCATTTACCCAATATTTTGTCTTTTTCCTTCCTTTCACTGTGGGAGCTCTCAGGTGAGCAATTTATGCCAATTGCCTCCATGTTTATCTGTACCCACAGTGTTCAGGACCTTCCATAAGCTTGCTTTTTGTTTCTTTACAGATATCTCCCACCTCCTCCCCCTCTCTCGGTACTGAACACCAGTTGCCTTTTCTTATTCTATTCTTTGACAATTCAGGTAACAGGCTTTCCTTTTGCCTCTCCCTCACTGAGTGGCTTCTGGAATTCTGGCATCCTCAGGACACAAGAGGAGAAACTCTGACTCTCACAGGAGCCCTCCTTCTCCTCATCCGTCAAGGGCCACACCATCACTTTTTCCTTTTTTACTTCAGCTCCTTAGGGAGCGTTTTAATGATTCCAGTGCTGCCTGTGACTTCTTAACTCCAGATGCATGCCTGCACACTCCTGGCAGCTCAACACCAGTGCAGGCCACTGCCATCTGGCTAGTGTTCCTAGACATCCACCACCACCTCAATTTCCCATCATCCAGACTCTGCTCTGTCTTGTCCCTTGTTCTGTATCTATTTCCAGTCCACATCCTGCTGGCTTTGCCTCTACAATCTCCTTCACGCATTCCTTCGAGTTTCCCACTTTACCTCCATCCGCGCCACACCATCTGAGAGACACTGTCACTATTTAAATGTCAGCCTCATCCCAGGCAAGAAAGTATGGGTTTGGCCTAGTAAAACTGGCTTTCAATAACAAGAGAAGACATGAGGAATCAAGAGAGAAACCAAGAGATACCAAAACTCCCAGTGAAGACCAGCTCATGGAAAGTTTTAAAAACGGCAAGCACTGGGGCTGGAGAGATGGCTCAGTGGTTAAGAGCACTGACTGTTCTTCCAGAGGTCCTGAATTCAATTCCGAGCAACCACATGGTGACTCATAACCATCTGTAAGGGGATCTGATGCCCTCTTCTGGTGTGTCTGAAGAGGGTGACAGTGTACTAATATACATAAAATAAATAAATCTTAAAAAAATTAAAAATATCAACAGCTATTATCATTACCATGTGTAACCTTTTGTGTTTTGTAGGTTTTTGTAGCCTGCTGAGTTGAAGGCTGCCCTGGGGGTGGGTCATGGCCCCTTTCATCTACCACTCTCTCCCCTTACCACTACTTACTTTTAAGGACCCATTAATTTGCAGTTGCTAGGACTTAGGCCTTGGCTAGTGTGGCTGGCTGTCCTTTGATGGCCACTTCCAGCTGTGACAACAGAGGCCAGTCTCCCTTCTTCTCTGTGCTCTCCAGTATGTAGGCATAAGAACAGTAGATTCCTATCAGGATTGACTGAAATGGATTACATAGTCTAACTTGATGCCTACTATGAGGTCATTTCTAATAAATAGCAGTTATTATCACTGCTCTTATAAATGACTTTACTTTTGTGATATTTTTGCTTGCTGAGAAATTTCTTCTAGTAATTACTAGTAGACACAGCATTATTTCTCTTGTGGCATTGTGGCTTTTCGGTCATATAAACTCTGCCAGGCTTCTCTGCCTTCTGAGAAGATCAAGGTCAAAGTTTAGTCCTGACAGCTGCGCAGACCCCAGTAGTTTCCCCCACTTCCCTCTTTATTTCTGTTTCTTACATAAAATGCTTCAAACCACTTCTGTTCAAATCACTGCTTCTTAGGTTATTCTTAGTCATGGTCTCCTTGAATGAATTTTCTTTGTAGAAAAATCTACATATGAATTCTGTCTACCCCCTTCAAATCTGCATCTGATTTGAGGGCATTCCTGGGCTCCCTTATTTACTCCATGACTAGATAACAGAGAAGAGATAAGAGATGTAGGAATGAAGTTAGGGTGGTTAAGAAATATCTTAGCCCCTTACAAAGCCTGTGATGTGAGGACTCCTCTCAGTGACTCCTTGTAGATGGTAGCTCTGTTCCTCTTCCCCCCTGGGGATGTGTCTACACAGCTGAGAGCTCACCCTACAGAACACTTCTGCAATCAGTTACCATGTGACCTAGAGACAAGCACACATCCATAGTCATCCTAGTTCCTGGAGGACTGTCTAGCTGTCCCTGGCTTTGATTCTCTGAATGCTTCCAGCCTCTAGGACCTGATCTGCTCTGACTGGTTCATTTAGGGCTGGGTGACCTCTGATGGCCACTTCCAGTTGTGAGAAGCTATGGAATCTGCCTAGCTGGATCCTTCCCTCCTGGTCCAGGAAGCTGGGCTCAGTAGCCAAATTTGTACTGTGAAGTGCCACCACCCTGGAGATCCCTGACAGGTCAGGCCTATAGTCTTCCCCCAGAAACCACAAACTACTTTCTAGCCTTTTGAATTGGACAGGTGTACTCCTGATGACTCTTTATGAAGAGAGGAAAGGGTAAAACTAGTTTGTTCAGGCTGGGTGGGCACTGGTTGGAGGCGATTACCCCCAGGGAAAGGGAAAGAAAGTAACTTCTGGTCCTGCTTAGCTCTCCAGTGCCTGGTTCCATTCCTCCTGCAATCTTATTTACCCTCTTGGCTTCCATGAAACGTCTCTGCGACCTTGTAATAAACGCCTGGTTCAGGTCTAACTCTGCCGGAATGAGTTCTGCCCTAAATGCAAAGCCAGCCTCTTCCTCTTCCCTCCCTCCCTTTTTCTCAGTTCTTGTGTTCTTATGACCTTCGTCATTCCCTTGCTGGGTCTACATTTCCTGGTGGCAGATGACATCTCTGCAGCGATTAAAGCCGAGAGCTCTGCTGCCTCTTCAAATGTGGAAGCTAGGGTTGCCTTCCAATCACCCCCTCTGTAAGGACAGAAAACTTCTTCTCCCCAAAATCTCCATCTGCGGCCAATCACCCAGGCCTGGCATTTGTCATCACCCCTGCCTTCGGACTCTCTTCCGACACTTGAACGTTCTCTAGATTTTGTAATCTTCTCTCCTACGGTGCCTCAGGATCTTCTTTCACCCTCTCAATCCCAATCACTCTTCTGTCTGATTGCTGAACGGTCGTCCGTCCCTCTCTACCCTCTGCCCTTGACAGTGTTTCCACAAAACAAGACTTCTAAGCAAGATGTTCCCGTGTACCTGCACCAAGCGAAGACTCAGGAGTTCCATTTCTATGACCCAGCCAGGAGTATGTTCTCTCAGCGTCCCAGCTCTGTCTATATTCTGATGGCACTTAGATTAGATGTGGTGGAGAGATACTTACAAACATCCCCGGTCAACCACCTTCAGTGCTTTCTGTTCTGACCTGAGTCTCTGTTCTCTCCACTCACTTGGGGTGAATATCCCCACCTTAGGCTTTGTTCTTATTACGCAAGTAGCACACAGTTGTGGTTGTGGCAAGCACTGGGAATGAAACAATAAGCCAGACAGTCTATCGTGGCATGTGCTCTCTTTCCATGCTGTTCTGGAATGTTTACTCTCAACAGCTTTCTCTTCTTAGTCTCCATTACATCCACCCTGCAAGTTCTCATGAAAGCTGCACTTCTCCATTGATCTCTGCCTGGGTCTCTCTGCCTCAACCTTTAGTCTGCTTGCCCATCTATACCCTGTACGGACTTAGCAGTTAGCATGTGGGTTGGCGTCTGTGCCTGGTGTCTCCTATTCATGGGTCTCAGTTCCCTGAGAAGCTACTCTGCTCTAGCTGCCCTGTGGGCCTTGGTGCTGGAGTCCATTGGATTCAGTGCTGAACAGCTGCAGGCACATATGAACATGCATGTCTCTTGGGGGATAACATAGAAACAATTACTTTAGCTGGTTCAACTTTGCTATGTATGAAATTAACCAGGTCACCAATGCTACAGCATGGATGAACCTTAAAAATGTTATGCTTCATAAAATGAACAAGTCAAAAAAAGAATACATCATATATGATCCCATTTATGGGAGATATTTGAGTAGCCAAATTCATAGAAAGTAGAATGGTGGTGGTTTCTGGGGTCTAAGGAAGGTTGGAAAATTATGTTTAATAGGTAAATTCTCCTCAGCTTACTGTAGAGCATTTTCCAATAAACTTGTAGTTTTTTTGTTCGTTTGTTTGTTTTTTTTATCTGAGCCCAGAAAATGCCTTCCTTTCATTGGCTCTGAAATATTGGCTTCTGTGGTTGTCAAGGAATTTTGCATCTAAGCCATGATACTAAATCTGATAAAATTAGAACCTTTGGCCAGCCTTCTGAGCATGCCTGGAGTCTTTGCACTGGCCTGAAGTTGGCCAGATCACCCCACAAAACCTTGGAGAGTTAGTGGGCTGACTCTCCCATGTCATTTGTTGAATGCCATGCTGAAAATGGAAGCCTGAGCGGCTCTCTGGGTTTGCTTCAGGACCATGGAAGTTGGAGAAGAAGTCAAACCACTGACGGCTGGGTCCATCCCTGTACACTTCCAATTGGGGTCAGGGGAAAAAACTCTGAAGATGGTGCAGATACGGTGGAAAGGCAATGAGAATGTACTTCTTAAGGTCACCAATCTACAAAGAAAATGATGAATCCTATGCCGCAGCTATCTTAGCAGACACTAATGTGGAATCCAGGTTCCACTTGTGTGTGTGTGTTGGGGAAGGGGACAAGTCTCCCACCTGTCGGGACTCTACTCCACCTTCCTCCATTGCCAGAAGCCAGGAGCTCCAGATAAATACCTGTGGAAGTGAAGTGAATGGCATTATTTCCTCAGACTTGAGAAGGGAAATTAGAAGGGGCATGTGCGGGATGCTTTAAAACCTTCTCACGTTTCACCTTGCAGCAATCTCCTCAGGATGAGAGTGGGAAAAAGTGTCAAACCTCGAAGCCGACGAGAGGAGGCGTTTTCTGAGCTCAGATGAAGAAATCTGCAAAATTAGGAAAAAATGCTTGTGCCGTTTGTGGAAGGCCTGGACAGGCTCCGTTCACCTCCACATGATTTACCTGTGGCTCTCCATGATTATTTACTTGGCTATTCACTTCAAGACAATCACAGGGATGTACGGCCCATAAATTAGAATAGCTATGAAACACAGGCTGCCTTTATGTTGAAACATAACTTCTTCGGTTTTTCTTTTTTTTTCCAAAGGGAAAATACATTTAATATACAGTCTCAGAGTGATCACTCTGTCCCTACGCCTCTTTTTTAATATCAGAGCTCAGATCTGATGTCTAGCCTGTTCTAGGACTTTGCCCTTGTGGCCCATTGCAGACTCAGTGTTCTGCACGACTCCCTCTAGAAAGCACCTGTGCCCTCTGCTCCAGCTTGGGTGCCTCCCTATTTGGGGAGACTTTTCACAGGAGGGAAACATGGAATGGAGTCACTTTCTTGAATATAATTCTCAAAACATAGTATGGGTCCTCAAGGTGTGTTGGGTTCCATCATACCTGGCACTGACCATGGGCCAGTTTTACCTGCTTGGTGAATTGCAGTAAGAAAAAGAATGATCAGCCACTCAGACTCTGGCATTCAATAAACAATTACAAGGGTGTCAAGATGGGAACATGAGAGCAGACTCACTCTGGGGAGGAGGAAAAAATCTCAAATGGGCACAGACAATAACTCAGGTGCAGAGGAGGGTCGGGATGGGACGTCCATCCATAAGGTGGGAGGACACGCACAGCTGGGAGTCTGGCCACATCAGGACACAGACTACTGAAGGCACCAACAGGTTGTCTGAAGATGAGGTT